>JAGSMP010000716.1:0-228497 GCA_029286625.1 Parnassius orleans
AAATATAGCCAGTATAATTACAGGTTGTGAGGCATTCCATTTAAGGAAGTAAGTTCTTAGGGCGACATCGTTTTATTGCATTCTTTGTTTGAAGTTGGTAACAGGTATCAATGAGCTGACTAGTAGCCAAACTACGATTTCCATATAAAAGATTTAATATCAATATTGTACATAGTTTTTTCTAAATTTTAAAACATATTCAGTTTCAACTGCAAATCAAGTATTTTATTACAGAAAGGAATTTATTTCATAGAAAATCAAAAACTTTATAAAATTAGTATTTTTTTACAAAATAAAAACGTTATGAAAGGTGCTTTAAATACTTATCATTTTCAAAAGCCAATTTTTCCCCAAATTTTTTGCAATGCAGCGCAATTGTGACAGTTTATCAAAAACTAGGAACGTTTTCATTGAATCATATTTTTAAAATTCATCATAAAATTTTCATAATCAATTAGTGATGTAAAATCACCGCACGAATTAATCATGACAAAAATGCTATTGTTTGAGGGTTCATAGATTACTAGACTAATAAAAACTGCAATAACATGAACAAGTTCAAAAGTTAACTTAGGAAATACGTAGGTAAAGTTTAATCTCTTTATTCTACACTAAAATCATAGATTTACTTACTTATATTACCACAGATTTTTTGGTAGAATAAAGGTAACAAACAAGCACACAGTAAACCTGATGGTAAGTGGATGCTGTGGCCCATAAACATCTACATTTATCCTCGATTAAGAATCAAAATGCAGATGCATTGTCACCTCTGAAGACTAAGATGGATTGCCTCAAAGATTGTACTTGTTCTGGCTCTATACCCTGTAGACCGGATAAGAGCGGTGCAAGCACTGCTATTTGGCGGCAAACATAGGTAATAGGGTGGGGCCTAACTAGACGTACTTCTCTGCAGATAGGGAGTTCTTCTACTAGTAAAACAAATAAAATAAAGAACTTAACACTTCACAAACACTATTTCATGTATTTTTCTTATACGTAATTGCTGACAGTTTGTACTTTCTGTTTGCTTTTCGGGTAAGTAATGACTTTAATTATTCTTGTAATATGTTTTATGTGATGTAGTGTTGTAGTTATATGTTTTATGTAATGTAGTAATGTAGTTTTATAACTTTTTATGATTTGGCATAGTTCAAACATTATTTTTCTTATTTTATTAGGTTATAATTTACGTAACGATGGATGAAGATTGAATTACTTTTATGTTGAAAGAAGAATAGGATTCCAATTATGAAGATGAAAATGAAAAAGAGGTGAAGGATTTTCATAAAATACAAAAGGATAAGAACTTGATAAAAGTAGGTCATTCTGCAGAGGATCTGATTCTCAAATTGAATTGGATGGTAGTCAAAATCTATCATTTTCGGAAGGATGGTTGATGAAACAGAAAAAACACCTGCTGCAAATATAAAATATAAATTCGTAAGTTATATTCCTGTTAAACATCCAGTAAGAACTTCAACTGCAAGACCTTTTTAATTTGCAGAGACGGGCCTTAACAGACCTTTGCTAAAGATCATCCAAAATCTTCACCAACATTTTATAACAATAAAATCGTCCATTGCGTATGTTGCAAAAAAAAGGTCATGAGATGCAGTTCAGCTATGCCTAAATATATAGTTTTTTGTGGAATATCCTATTAAAATATGCTCTGAATGCTGTGGTGAAATTGCAGCACAGGACTTGACTGATAGCTTATTGTTTTATTATGAATTAACATAACATTTCAAAGTTTGTTTACGTGTTAGAAGAAAAACATTTTGTTACCATTTGCGTAGCTTTAAGTATAACGTACGTAATTATACATGGCATGTAACGAAAGGATTCTAATCAGCAAATAAATGATACATTCACAATTATTTGGATTTATATTATAACTAAACAATTATTTGGATTTATTTATTACTAACTCCTCCAATTTTTAGAAAATAATAATCACTATAGTTTTCATGGAATATATTCATAAATAGCATTCTGAAGTTTCGACAGCAGCAAAATCATATACCACTAGCACTAACGTTTTGACGTCAAACACCTCAGTCCCCCGTGACCATGGGTGCTGTAAAGTACTGAAACGTCGGAATATAAAATAAGTTAATATACGCGATAAAATCCGCAAAACTATTATTTAAATGTGTAGTGCTCAAGTAAATATAAAAACGGATAGAGTTATAATATTTCATACATGCCATATTTTGCGTAAACATTTTTATAATCACTGAACTTTGTGTTTACGTTTTTTAATGCGTTATTTTAAAACTAGCAAAATGTTTTCGCAGGAAGAAGTATAAGAGTCTTTATCATCTGCCAAACGAAAAAAAAAATTTCTTTTGTTATCAGTTCCCTTAGCCCCGTTACCTCTTCAATCACACGCAAACGAAGTAACACTGCTATACTCGTAAATGCACTAATCAATATTTGTGACCGGAAACATAATGCAGATTATAATATTAAACAATCACCGTGTAGTGGCGGAGTAAGAATATCCACTACCCCATATCGTCCCGTGGATGTCACAAGAAGCGACAGATGCAAACTAAACCAGGTGATAGGCATCAGCATCTTCCTGATAATAACACCAACCTGTTACCAACCTGTCGGTCAAGCGTGGCAACTTTGGAAAAATCACCCCAATGAGGTAATCTATGGCAGAGGCATTTTGATCAATAGTGAACTTATATCCACGATAATGTATGGATGGATTGATGGATGGATGTGTTGCAAATATCTATAGACTGCATGGACCATTGTCCATAAGGTAGATTCCGAGCTGGTCTCTCATTCCAGTAATATAAAAAACAGGTAAAAGAAAAATGCAAATTAAATCTGTCATTTTGCTTTTTATTTACTATTATTTTTATTCTATAACGTATCGTATTATGATATAACTTATTAATCCTATCTTATTGCTACTAATCTAATTAGTCTTGCTATCCTTCTACCTACTATAATAACATGAACATAAATCAGAATACGCTATATTCTTTTTTTTGTAAAAATGTTTTTGTTTTTCACAAATTCCAATGAAAATAATATCAATAAAAATTATCTTCTTGGCGTGTGCTGATAATTTTTTCCTATTATGTGTGCTGCTTAAATAATGATTTCATAATAGAAATAGACACTACACATTATACTATACTAAACGTTTATTTAACCAGAATGACGGTGTGGTCGCATACGTTAAAAACATAAACGTCACATCATATGAACCATTAGTTGATGATGGCAATGTGCTAATACTCACTGTCGATACAGATACCACACTGTTATCTGTACATATAGACCACCAAGTTTCGCAATCCAACGCAGTATATCACATCACTTGATAAAATACTCCATAGCATAAATACAAGTATCGTAGTCTTAACTGGAGATCTAAACTTAGATGTGTTATGCCTTGTACTATAAAGGGATATTCTGCCGATTATCTCAATATGCTTTCTATGCATGGCTTAAAACAATGCGTTTATCTTCCGACAAGGAAGAAAGCATGCTTAGATCATTTTATGGTACGATCCCAACATAGGATTACATCTATTGTTTGGATGAATTAACTGACAATCACCCTATTTTATTACTTATTGACAGAGTAAAATTAGTAAAAATAAATCAAAATTTTATAAAGTAAAAATTGACTATGACAAAATAACTGTAAGGTATGAATGATTAACTGGAAAGAATATTATGGAATCGATAATGTCAATGATGCTGCAGAGTATATTGTAAATATTATAAAAGATTTAATACAAGCTAATACAACCAGAATAACTATATCTAAAAGAAATAGGCTATTAAAACCCTGGATAACACCAGGAGTTGTAAGATCGATAAGAAAAAGGGACAATTACACAAACAATTAAAAAGGAAAAAATAATGAAGATTTAGCATCGCACTATAGAAAATACAGAAAACACATGTAACGACATAATAAAAATAAAAAAGACAGTATTACGAACGAGAACTATTACCAATACTGGAAACGTTAGAAAGACATGGAAGATAGTTAAAGAAGTTTATAATCTAAGCCAATCAAAACAACCGACAACAGAATTATTAAAATTAAAGATACGCCAAGCTTCACTTAATCAAGTAAACACCTATTTTACAACGATTGGTCTACAGCTTGCAAATTATACTCTCAAAACCATAGGCAAATCAGTCTCAGAACTTGCTGATAATATCAAACAGACGGGTCCAACACATTCGATGGCTTTTTTCTTAATATCCTGAGGAAGTAAAACTAACTTTTTATTTAGTTTTACTTCTCTTTATTCCATCCTCATTAACGAACTTAAATCAAATAGTTCTGGCTGGGACAAAATCACTGCTAATTTCGTTAAAAGGTATAGTCAAATTCTTTATGCACCTATAGCACATCTATGTAATAGTAGTTTTCAGACAGGGCAATTTATCACCATTCAAGCAGGCCTTAGTAACACCAATATTCAAATCTGGTGATAAGTCCGCTCCTTCGAATTACAGGCCGATTTCTTTGTTATCTATCAAAAATAATTGAGAAGATTGTGAACAACAGACTAATAAAATATCTAGAGCGTTATGATATCTAGCTAGCTGAATCAATTTGGTTTTAGGGCACATCGTTCCAACAGAAGACGCTATTTTACAACTGATTTCGAAAAATAACATCTTATGTAGACAAAGGTGATAGGTATATGTGTTTTCAGACTTGCAAAAAGCGTTCGATACTGTGTCTATTCCTATACTTCTTGGACGTCTCGAAAATCTGGGTATAAGAGGATGCTATGCATGGTTTTGTAACTACCTTACAAACAGAACCCAAGTATTACGTGTTGATGACGAGCTAAGCGATAAAGCTGAATGTAGCTATGGTATCCACAGGGTAGCATTCTTGGACCAACACTTTTTGACGTACATAAATGAATTATGCAAAATTAATATCCGTAGTGCAGACCTTTTATGTTTAGACGATACTGTAACTTTCATGGTACAGACTGGGATACTGTGCAACAATGTGCTGAAAATGGATTACGTACGGTTACAAAAATGGCTGGAAAATAATCTTTAATCGTCAATTGTTCAAAACAAAAAACATATATGTTTTACAAAACAATAATCTCAAACCACCACACAGCTTCTCTGTCACCATGCATACATACCCTTGTAATACGTCCCAAAAAGGAGAGAGTAAATATACAATATTAGAACGAACATCTACGATAAAATACCTGGGGTAATCCTCAACGAAAGATTAAATTACAACCTCATATATCAAATATATCTAAACGAATTCGAGACTCACTATAGTATTTAAGAACCTAAGAACGGTAGGACTAAAAACTGCTAATTCAAACATATAACGCCCTTTGTCATTGTCTCATAAATTATTGCATCTGCTCATGGGGTGGAGCTCCAAAACATATCTTATTGAGGCCGAGCGAGCTCAAAGATCTATACAAAACTAATATTACATCTTCTCATATACCAACATTTAAAGTTTACGAATTGTCAAATGTCCTCAGTGTACGAAAATCGTATATATACAAATGCATAAAACGATATCATAATTTTTCCCAGTATATGTAGCTAAAACAAAAAGAACACAAAATATCCAGTACCATTTAGAAAAGCGCATTTGCGAAAAGGCAATATGACTACCAAGCACCTCATTTATATAATATAATTAATAAAAATTAAGTTAAATAACTTAAAAGTCACCAAGAAGAAATTGTTTTAAATTGGTTAAAAGAATAGGACGAAAATTGTGGAAACCTACTTTAAGTCATGTACATATTTTAATAAAAACAGACGCGCACATACACACACACACACACACACACACACAAACACACACACACACACACACACACACACACACACACACACACACTTTTGTTTGTTTTATATTTTAAAGTCTGTATTGTACACGGAAAATAAGATCACTTATTGAGGGAAACTGCCTCCAACATACAGGGTAACCTAGTTTAGAGTCAGGGCACCAATTAATTGTATATTATATCTGTGTTCAATAAGAATTATTATTATTATTATTAATAATAATAGATAGAACTATAAAATATACTAACAAATTGACATCTACCTTCATCTTATCTTCAAAAGTTATCAATTGTAAACAAAGAAGTTATCGCTTCTCCGTTACTTACATAAATAAAATAAAGTTTTGACTGTCTTGGACGCATTTTACAATATTGTTAGTAGGATGATATTCATTAAATTTATCTTATGTATCGTTAGTCGTCATCATAGAGCAACACTGGCCACCAGCGGATCGAGGGGTAGCTAGCATTTTTCCAGATACAAACCGTCAGTCATGTTTTGTGGTAGGAAATATGTGCACACAAAACAATCGTCCGTCACTACGAAACTCACAACATGATAAACAATAAATTAATTATTTCACAGACACAAACACATCAACAGAATCTAGGATATTTTATACTTTATCAAATATCTAAAAATCTATGAAAATTTTCGGATATAGTAAATGGATGAATGATAGGTTATTTTAAGGTATTTAATAAAAATAAAAACGTTTCGTAATTTTTTGTTATAAATAAAATGTTAATTTTGTAATCGCCGTGAAAATTAGTATGATATAAAAACTTAATTTCTTTCAGTTGTTCGTCTGTCGTCAAATTTGGCGGAAATCTCTCAAAGCGTTGTAACATGTACCAGGCATGTTCGCTAGATTTAAGTCGGCGACTGTGCAGGCCAATCCAAAACTTGAATATCGTGGTCTCGTGCCGTATGGGAAGGAGCATTATCGTGCATGAGTGAAATTCTGGCCCATTTTGATTCTGTGTGGGACCGTAACAGGCTCTACTACCTCCTCGTGGTATTTTGTGCAACTATGCTGCTGCCTTGATCCAAACGAGCAGGGTTCGTCCGCCAAGACGAATTCCTGCCCACACCATGATTGTCCTGCCTTGGTATGAGTGAACCTCCTGATGGTGCCGTAGATGGCTAGCTCTCCCTAGAGTTCTCCAAACGCGTGTTCTTCGTGAATCCGGATGAAACCCAAACTGGACTCATTGAAGAACATCAACAAAGACCATTGTTCGTCACTCCACAATGCTCCTGAGCCTACGAAAGCCGCCGATCGCGATTGCCACGTCGCAATATTGAACACTTATGGTCTTCGAGCATGAAGACCAACTTCATGGTGATGGAGCTGGGCTCACTGATGGTAATTGGTTTTGGGCTTTTTTGCTGTCTCATATAAATTCTATTTCTATATTATTTTGCTCCACATCAGACACACGAGCTCTTCGAAAGCCACATTTGCTCGTCATTGTTTAATCCAAGAGCACTATCTGGAAATAGAAATAAAATCTTATAAGCGAAATTACAATACATATTATGTCATCTTACTGATTTAATAAATACTATTAATTTTAGGGCTCTTAATAATATTTGAAATGTTAAATTATTTGAATTTATTGATAAATACCAAGTAAAACATATCATGACTTATGAGTAAATTATTTAATAGAAATACATATTTGATGCAACCATGTATTATAATATCCAATTCATCTGTTAATTTTATTATCAAAACTGGAAAAACCATACAGTAGGTATGTGTACAGATAAAAAAATAGGTATATTCCTTTCAAAGTTAAAAGCAATTTACTAGTCTTTAATTTATGTATAAAACCCAAATACCAGTTATTGTATGTCTGTTAGTCCTGGAATATCTTCAAAATGGCTGAACCAATTTTGGCCGTAGAGGATTTAGCAAGGAGTGATCTTGGTTACTTTTAATTAAAGTTAAACAGGGTACCTACAGGATTTTTAATAAACCTAAATCGACACTGAGGTCACAGGCAAAAGCTAGTCAGATTCATAGTAATTTTTAATTTTGTTGCAATTAATAATACTGATAACACATTTTTATGATGATTAACTTACCGACAGCTAATGTATCACTGGCAATTTCTACATTGATTGATGGCCAAACGTTTAGCATGACAGCTATTATTTGAGACTCCAAAGGTCCCATATCTGGCGCAGCTGGTCCTCCGCCTGTCCTCTTCCTCTGGGCCTCCAGAGTCTGGGCATCCCTGACTTTCATTTTAAAATTTTGCCACATCTTTTTAATTGTTTAGTATCAGCCTGAAAATGAATAGTAGATAAGTATTAGAAATGGTGGCAAATGTCAATGTTTGACATGGTAAAGCTTAGATTAATTATAGGTAATTATTTAATGTAAGTATCTGTAGCAAGAATTTAGTTAAACTTATTTGTGTGCCTCTGTACGTGCGTTTGGTATCAGTATGAGACTTGAGTATAAACACGAAAATTACGCCAATTATTTCAAACTCCTTGTATGAAGATAATCAACTAAAAACATTTCAACGATTGAATTATTTAGTTACTTTTACTTACAATTTGTATTACGTTAGAATTGTTGAATTGCGAAATAATTTCTTCCCAAGCTTCACTTTTCTTTCTAAGGGGAACGTCGTCCGTCTTTCTGTTCTCGATAATATCGATCTTGGCTTGAACTAACAGGATAAGTACTTGTTTTTCTAATTCCAGCAAGGCTTTTGTTTTTGGTAAGTATAAACTGTTGCACAGGTGGCCGTGGTAAGTCGTAAAAGAAGGTACAAAACAGTTAAACAAGCCTGGAACAAACTAGGGTGATATCGGTTTATTTTTAAAAAAGCTAACCAAAACAACAACTGGGCAGAACATAGAAAACTACATACTTAAATTGCGACGAACCTCGACAGTCTTTTTAAAAACACAATTTAAAGTATAAAATGATTTAATGTTCTTTCGAAAGTGGTTAGTTACAGAATGAAATAATATTAATGTTAGAATAAGTCTAGTACATTATCATATCGTCACCGGATAGGTTGTTCGTCTTACATTACTTAGAATTATCACTGAGTTCTCGCATATGCTGATGTGGCTGTTTGGAATATTGAGCCAGGGACGGATTGAGGCGATATAACTCCTCCTCCACAAGTTCGGGATTATCCTCGGGATTATCTCGAATTTTCCAGATTTTACAGACATCAATTAATTTATGTTTAAAAATAATACTTAAAATAATTAATATAATAACTAAGATTATAATGTTGATTAAACCAACACTTTTATTAGTAATTTACTTTTTTTCATTTTCACTTAACTCACTGTCACTAACTTCTCCTATACTTTCTGTAGTAATAGATTCAGGAACTGTACGTCTGCTATATTAACTCCATCGAGATTCATAGGCTTTTCAGGGTAATGACGGGTTGATTATTATCTTGGTAAGCTTATTACTGGCTGTCTTAGGTAGGTTATTTTTACCTTGAGTCTGATGTTCAGTTCGTATCCTTTGATTTCCACCCCAATTATCATCCATAAGGAGGTAGGTTCCTAGTAGAATCTCTTGGCTTACTTCACTGTCGCAGAATTTAGTCATAGCTGTTTCAGTATTTGAGTAAACTATCTAGCGATTTGGTTGTATGAGGTAGATCTTCACATGTTCAAGGTGCGAGGAATCGGGTGACAACTTGAGATATTTGTGTGAAACTGCAGATTTCTACGACACAGTTGTCACAGAAGCTCATTCTATTCTATTCTATTCACGACATGACTGAGAGAGCGTGTTGCTTTCAACCCTTTCACAAGTAGGTACGGATTTTAGGAAGGATGAGAGTCGTCTGGCCATTATGTAATACAGGTAAGGAAACTAATTTATAATAGTTAAAATTTTATTTCTAATAAGTGGAATACCATAATAAACTTTATCTGATTCCTGTTTTATATAGCTTTTATCTCGATACATCTTTCTAATTTTACAATATTTTCATAAGTGACAGGAAACACTAATTTGTCAGTTTGTTCTATTTCCTTTAACAATATTATAAGTTCTTCTGTATCAATTATTGACTGTGTAGTACATTAATTTTACTAAGAGCAATGGCTGTTTCGATTTCATTCAAATGGAAATATAAATTATGAAAATTATCAAGGAAGATATTATAAAGGTGAATGAGTTTGGTAATCGTTTGTCGAAAATCGGAGTTGTTTAAAGCTTGAATAATGTTTTGAATATTCTTCTACTCGTATAAAATTGCTTTTAGTAGAATTTGCAATGGCTGTAAAGGAACCCACCATTTCGGAAACTATTGATTATTTTAATCGCGTTTTGTTCCGTATGTAGCTTATTTATTAATTTCTCATATCTAAGAGCGTCATTATTATCTAAGTTACCTGTGATGGCTTTTATCAAAGAGCCTACGGATCAAGGAGACCTCTTTTGTCTGTATTGAAGGAATTAATTGTTTAAATTTGTCGATGGTAATATCCATAGTATAATCGGTTTGATATTGTACGGTAGTAAAATCTGAATCAAATGATTTAGTATCGAAACAACTTTGAACATGCTTTTAAGTAACCCATATCTATGCATACTTGATTCTAATTCATCGTAAATTAAATTTAAATCTAATATCATAATAACTATCCAATTATCATAATTAATGAATGCTTGACCTTCGTCAACAGGTAACAACCCGGATTCTTGGCAATGCGAAGCTGACGAAAGACCTGGATTGCCATCGTTCGGATCACCAGTAGAAATAATCTGCGAAGGACGTTTTATGTTTTAATAGGAACATTAGTAATACGTTTATTGGTTTCAACGGAACACATTTCTTTTTATAGCACCGATGGCATGAGCCTTTTGGTAACGTGGTTTATCTTTGCCCCGTCTAGTATTAACACTTTTATGAACACAGTATCACCTACGTCTATATCGAACTGCGATTCGCCTGCGTGTTTTTCTCTCACCGTCAACTTTTTGTCAATTATTTTATCCGTAAGATATTCATATAAATATTTGGTCCTTTTAGCGTGATCCTTACTAACTGCTGTGAATTGCTTATCGAAATTAATGGCAAATGTACTATTGGATTCGGTGTGTCCGAATACTACTTCAAAAGGTGAGATCTGTCGAAGAATGAATTTAATGATTGTATGACATAAGCATATGTCATCACCGACGCCGCGTCTGTAATTTTATGTTCGTATTTAGCGATTCGGTAAATTTCAGTAATAGTTGAATGGAACCTTTCGATAAGTCCCATAGAGTTGGGGTTGTGCGTAGTACCAATGTGTAAATTGATTTTGTATAATGTTAGTATTTTTTAGAGTACATTATTAAATTCCATACCGATCTGAACTAATTTTGGATGGAATTCCGTAAAATGAAAATACTTTATTAAAGCTCTTATTACTTCGGTAGACCTACTATTAATTCTCAATTACTTGACCTAATTTACTAAACGCGTCTATCAAGGTTAGAAAATACTACCTTCTATCGAAAAGATATCAATGAAAATTTCTTGAATGAACAACACGAAAATGAAAATGACAAACGATTGCCAAAAGTTCTTTTTCTATTGTGCTGTATTTCGTTTCAGCATCGTTCAATGTACGACTTGCAAAGGCTATAGGCTTATCACACTACCGATAGGTCCCTGCGACAGAACTGCACCGAGAAAGTTCGACGCATCTGTGGTGAGAACGAACGGTCGAGAGGTGTCGATATTGTAAAAGTGGGGTGTTTGTTAAAAGCTCTTACATCTTTCAAATGCGTCTATATATTCTTTCTTAATTTCAATTTTGTTTTTCTTTTCAGGCAAGAGGTTAGATTGTGTAAGTTTAGCGAAGTCTTTAATAAATTTTCTGTAACACCCTACTAATCCGAGAAAACTTTTATTCCTGTGGCTGTACGCGGTAATGGATATTTTAGTACTGCTTTAATTTTTTCGTCATTTGGTTTCAAACCCTCTTTGTAATAGTGTGACCTAGATATAGAACTTCTTTTCTCAAGAATTACACTTATCTAACGTGACTTTTAAATTGGTTTCTCTGAGACGATCAAAAATATTCCTTAATTTTTCAATATGTTCCTGAAGACTTGCCGAATACACAATTATGTCATCGAGGCACACTAGCAATGGAGACCTTGAGGCCTCTTAAGATATTATCCATTGCTCGCTGGAAAGTTGCAGGAGCTGTCTTCTAATCCACACGGCATGCGTTTGAATTCATAGTGACCGGATTGAGCTGTGAAAGCTGTCTTTGGCCTATCAGCTTCATTAACTTCTAGTTGGTGGTAGCCACTTGCCAAGTCAAGGGTACTAAAATATATAGACTTGCCTAACTTATCAAAAGGTCAGTTATATTAGGTAACGGGTATTTATCGTCATTGTATTCTCATTTAATCGCCGATAATCTATAACCATTCTAAATTTAGGCTGCCCGGATGCATCTAGTTTTGGGGACCAAGTGAACTGTGTGCTCCAAGGTGAGTGAGAATTTTGGATTACGTTATCTTGAAGAAGTTTGTCTACTTGTCTTTGTACTTCCTTTTTGGGAAGGTGGATGGCGATATGGTCTCATATATATAGGATCTTCGTTAACTGTTATAATATTATGTTTACCTGATTTGTGAAAGGCGGAATTTTCTCACTATAAAATATGTCGCGGTGTTCATAGCATAATTTAGTTATAGCTTTCTGTTATTCTTCATTTGTATGATCTAATCGTAGTTTAATTAAATTTTCTTTTAAAAATCTCATCTATCTCGCAATCGGAATTTATCTCATTTATGGCGCACGCATTATTTTCAAATACAGTTACATTAAACGGTTCTATAAATTTAATATTAGCTTTTTTCATTGGACACGTTTTAGAATAATGGTTTCGGCAAGGAAATTATCACACTTGATAAGGGCACATGGCATACGAACTCCCTCACTAAATTGGGTAAAATTAATGATCGCGTCTCCGTTTTGTGTTGGTAAGTATTTACCGTGTTTCTGATCTTGGTTCTAAATTAATTTACAAGGTGGATTATAAATTATTGGAATTTCAGTATTAGGTGTTCGTAAAATTTGGTGGTTCATGTCGATATTAGCTGGCAATTTTTTAATAAGTCTGACCTAAGGTTGTCGTATCTACCGTCCACATCGTATATGTAAAATTTATGGAAGAGTACTTTTGAATGTTTTAAAAGCGGTATAAAAATTATTTCATCGTGCCTGCTTTGTGCATGAGTACACAACTGTGAAATGTTCATTGTTTAAATTCACCAAAATATTGATCAGCCTTGCAGGACTAATAAAGGATCTACTGCTTCCGGTGTCTATTAAAAATTTCGAATTTATTTCGGGAATTAGTATATGAGGTAATTTTAAATGCTATCACAATAATTAAGATGGATCATTTCGGAGGGCTTTCAGGCTACTATCGGAAAATTTTCAGGTACTGCATTATCTTCATTATTAATTTCATTAGAATTTTCTAGGTACTGACCTTCAAATGAAGGGTCTTCTGCCAAACCATCATAGTGGTCGTAGTAGTAATGTCAGTATTATCGTGAGAAATCTTGACATGACGTTGAAGGTTCCTTGCTAAAGAACAAATCATTCGTCGTCATGTTTTGCCCAATTGGCGGTACGCATAGATATGTCAGATGTCGTAAACGTTTTTGGGCGGTTGATTTTGTATGCCGTATTTGAATTGATTAGGCTGTTGTTGAAAGCCATATTTAAATTGGTTAGGCTGTTGTTGATTCTGCACACCGTATTTTTGCTTGATGTTGGGGAATGCTGAAATTTAAATCCACCAACTTGGAATGGTGCTCGTGGTTGTTGTAAATTGATTATTGAAATTACGGCATTGAATTTTGTGGTGATGCAAAATGGTAGCCTTGCTGAGGGGCCGAATTTATTCGTGTGCAAATTAGCCTATATCCTATCTGGTTATTGGGCACAAACTTGAAATTACTACTATTATTATTACTGTTTGGTGTCAAATTTGAATTTATAAATGCAGTTGGTCTCACGAAACTTTGCAGAGCTAATTGTTGAACTGGTTTGGCTTTATTGTTTTATGTTATACTGAGCTAAGAAGTTAATTTCTTCTGTGACTATACTTAAAGCAATCTCAAAGTAGAACAGCCTTTGAGTCGGACAATTCTAATAAGGTCTTCGGGCAATTGTAAAAAAATACGTTCAAGGCGGTATTATTATAACAATCATTTTGGCCGCCTTTATTCCTTCATCACAATGTCTTTGGACTTTTAGCAATAAAGAACTTTTAACATTTTGTATTCTAGTACAAAACTGAATAAATGACTCTCCTTGTTTGATTTTTAGAGATTCTAGCTCGATAGCAATACATTCCTCTGAACGGGGGTCGCCGAAAATGCTGGGTCAAAATTCTTCATATCTTCCCATGTACTTAAAAATAGGGTTATCACTAAGCAGAGTCGCAGCCTACCACCTTACTACTTATAGCATGGAATCTATATAAATTTTGAATCGGAGTATTGTCGCCTCCCCTGAATTCAATAAACGTATTCACATTGTTGAATAAATAGAGCAATTTTTCATTTCCATCGTATCTAGGAATTAAATCTAAATGTGCTGGAATAACAGTTACTGCCATTTTATTTAAACTATCTTACTTAATCTAACTTAAACTGTTAACAAGTATATTATCAGCCTATTTTGTGCAAACAAAATCAGATAATTAAAAATAATATGGCCCGACGATTTTAGTTCGGAAAATGGGAAAGAATGGGATAAATGTAAACAGGAAGTGAAAAGATTTACTCCGTATGTTCAATCCCATGTCCTCCAGTTGATTCTGACCACTTCGATACTGCCGATGGTCCAATGCGCATCGATTATCGATACGATAGCGCGCGTGTCGCGGGAGTTATTTATTTGAGGATATCCGAACCTGACTGCTATACTGCCGCTTAAACCGATTTTGAGTCCGAAGGCGTTAGCACGACAGCAGAATATACGGATATCCTACCGGCTGCGCCACTTAAATTGCGACGAACCTCGACAGTCTTTTAAAACACAATTTAAAGTATAAAATGATTTAATGTTCTTTCGAAAGTGGTTAGTTACAGAATGAAATAATATTAATGTTAGAATAAGTCTAGTACAATTATCATATCGTCACCGGATAGGTTGTCTTACATTACTTAGAATTATCACCGAGTTCTCACGCATATACTGATGTGGCTGTTTGGAATATTGAGCCAGGGACGGATTAAGGCGATATAACCACAGACCAAGTTATATAAATAGTAAAACAAATGGTGTGTGTGAAGTGTCACTTAGTGTTTCCATGGACAGTCTAAATTTCTTTGTCATTTAAAACAAATATTTTTAGAAGTAAAAAGCACAAAATTTAAGTCTTATGATTTTTAATTGCAAGTTCTACCGAACTCAGAGAACCTGGTTGAGAAAACGACAAAATTAAAAATCTTCAGTTGTTCTGAGGGTAAAGTAATTTTGGACTACCCTAACTTTTGATAGGGTAGTATCCTGAGATTTTTGTAAGTCGTCCATTTCGTTGACTTAGGCTTTGCTTAGCGCGCACTCAGTACGATTTCGAAGTTAGCTCTATAAATACCGACATTGTCTTAGCTCAAAAGTAAAGTCAAAGCACGGTCTATAGATCTCAGCCTTAATGAGAACGTTGTTGAACGTACTCTCCAAACAGTACTCTTTTCGTATTTATATCTTATACTCAACTTTGTTTGGGTTCTTTTGTCGTAATACTAATTCTAGCTGAAGTTCTTGATTCTCCATGAAAATGCTTGATTTTGCAATCTATATGGAAAACAAGACGTAGCCGCTTTTGCTGTCACACATAATTCCATCGCGGTTTATGAGCGGGACTTTTGTGTAGTGCAAACCGGAATTCACTCCCCGCAGGCCCGCTTCTGGACCGCTTTTCCCGTTATACCGCCTCTGTGTGACATGAGCTTCACGGTTTGGTTGGATTTCTTCTATAAAAATAAAATTTCCAAAACAATGAAATAATCTTGGCGTGCAAAGATAGAACTATAAAAAGTTCTAGCCCGATGACTAACAATTTAACTTCTTAATTCGAAATTATTTAAAAATCAAATCATTTAATGTAGTCTATAGAAATGTATTGCAGTAGAGCGTAGTACAACTTTTAGTTAAAATAATTTCAGAAGTAAAAAATATTGGCTTGTAATTAAACGCGAGCGAAGCCACGTGTAAAAACTAGTAGTATAAATTGTACACCTCTATCGCGGTTGCTTCGTTAGAAGCCACAAATCTCTAAGGATAATCTAAGATAAAGCAATCTCACAAGTGTACAAATATGTACTGCTTCTAACAAGAAATAAATTTTTGCTAAGGTTTCTTTCTTTGATATTTTCTTTCATTAAGTAGTAACCTAACGTTTCAGAAGAATAGCTCTTATCAACGTTTAAGAAGCCACTTAATGGCGTGGTTTAAGTGAGAGCAGTTAACGTTCTTTTATTTAATCCCCCACGCTCATTAAGAGTTCACTTTTATGCAGCGCACGTTACTAGAGCTAGAGCTAGAATTGGAAAATACTTTTCAATTGCCATATTAGCTTCTCTGTAAGTATGGACATTAAAAATTACTTATATAAACTTATATATTATTATAAATATTAACAGTTTCTATTGTTCGCCACGAATATTTGGTATTTACGTGCGAGATGCAGCGAAACGGAAAAATAATTGAAATTTCTCGTTTTCTATCTTTCTATCTGTCTATCCGACGCTGAGGTCTTTCTATTAAGGTTTTAAGTAGGTGATTGACATTGCACAGTTATAAGATGCGGTTACTCAAATACAAACGGTAGAATAACAATTCACGTTTAAACACAAAAGTTGGTGTTAGTGGTAATCAGGAAGACATTATTTTTAAATCAGCTTGTGTTAAAAAAAATTAAAGAAACATTTTAAAAAATGTGTGCATAGGATAGTTTAAAAAAAATCAAGGAAACCTATAAGGTAATTTTCTGAACTAGAAGAAATGGTAAAACTTCTACAACTTTCTTGAACCTGATATCGAATATAGCTTGAAGAAGCCCAATGTTAGTAAAAATAATTCACCTATGTAGCCCGCAATATGCAAACAAGATCACGGTTCAAAAAAGTTCAAGACTATTGTATTTTATCGTATTTGGTTTGAAATATTTTTTGTTCATACACAAAACTAATTTCTCACCACGCCATGGGTTGACTGGCAGAGAATGCTAACTGGCACTAAGTCCGCCCTTTGAAACCTTTTTATTGGTTAGGACAATAAAGTCTTTAAATAAATTAAAAAAACTGGTGTGATGAATAATGAAATAAAAATGGAGACACGAAACCCCAATGTCGATTGAAACGACATCTATGCCAATCGATGTGCCTAAAATTTAGTTCAAATGTATTGATTGCTACTAGACAGGCATGTCCCTAAACCATTGGGACTAAAAAATGTATAGGTAGTAAAATAAAATGAACACACAATCGATCAAACTAGATTTTTCTGATTTCTACGCTGTTAAATCTGTTTTTTTATTGCCAAATTACTAACCAGTAGTTACAACCAGACCTATGACACTAAGCCTACATAACAACCAAATTAGTAGACCATTACATTACAATGCAATTTTTTTATATTTACGCGAAGACTACGAAGATTATATCGCGTTTAATTTTACTTTTTAATTCCCGACGTTTCGGGTGCTTTACAGCACTCATGGTCACGGGGGACTGAGGTGTTTGACGTCCCAATGTCATAGTTAGCCCGGCTACCTTCAGTTTTTAATATTAATTTTTGTCTGATCTACGCGAATAAGCTTACAGTATCTTGAAGTCTAGCAGTGGTATACTTGAGTTTGGATTTAATTTTATTAATTATAGGATCCCAAGCAGATGGCCACCATCCATCTTCTCTATTGAAATTAGGATGTTTTTAATTTCAATAGCCTCGCGAATCATCCTAGGTAGGAATCGGTGTTCTTTGCGAGGATTTGTGGTCTATCAAATCTAATGTAATGGCGGGGACGATCTTGAACATGTTCACAAACTGCACACTTCCTGATACGTCGGTGCTTCAAGTCAGCTATATGTTCTTTTACGCGGGTTTTATACATCTTTTGTTTGTCCTATGTAAGAGAGAACACATTCAAAATCCAGCTTTGTACTTTCCTGCATCTTGTAGAGGATATGACACTTGACGGATGGTAAAATTTACTAATCTTCTGGCGGCTTGAACTATGTTTTAACGGAAGCTTGCTTCAAGATGTAGCCAACCTTGTCTGTGAATCCTCTGACATAGGGTAGTTACAGCAGGCACACGCTCGACTGTGGCTTTCACTCGGTCACCGTGACGTAGGCGGGACCCGAAGCTTGTTGTCTTGCAGTACTTGCTCGACGTGCTGAAGCTCGGCGGCTAGATGTTTTCTGTCACAGATCCCTCGTGCCTCTGAAACAAAGATTTTCCCACGGTAGCTAATTGTGATGGATGATAAGTGATTCTCCATTTAAATATCGGTTGGTGAGTCTTTTCCTATACACAGTGTGACCAATAGTGTTATCAGGATTTAGGATGACTAAACATCTAGGAAAGCTAAAGAATTGTTTGCCTCTATATCCATTGTGAATTGTATTTTAGAGTTTATGGAATTAAGGTGGTTTAAAAATACAGTTACTTTGTCAGATGGTAAAATTGTGAAAGTATCTACGTACCGCTTGTAGAATCTTGGATTTACAGAGCAGTAAGAAGGGCTTTCTCCTCAAAGTCCCCATGAATATGTCGGCGACTACGGAGATACAGTTGAGCCCATCGCCACACCGTCTAAGTGCTAGAACCTCTTCCTTCCACAATAGATAGCCAGATGAGGCAGTGTTTAAGTAATACTGCATATTCTGTGGCATGTGTTATCTTCTAGCTTCCTAGTTACAATTGAGATGCAATTCAATAGGTAAGCATGTGAATAGTGACTGAACATCAAACTGACCATGGTTTCATTGTCAGCGAGATGTAGGTCTTTTATCTCACTAACAAAATGGTATGAACTTTGTGTGTGCTCTGCATGTCCCTCCCAGTGGTGATAGTATTTTTGCCAATGTTGAGCCAACTTATGTTGGTGAATCGATCTGGCTCACTATGGGACGGTGGACATTTGGTTTGTGTATTGTAACCCATACAACCTCGGTGGTGGTATGGCACATGATGGTATTGTCGAATCACGTCGAGATCTAAATTTTCGGAGTATTTCTTTATTAAATCAGTAGTTGCTTTGGCGTATTAGTTGGGGTCTATTTTGACCATTTTGTATGTACTTTCGTTCGATTAAAGTTGTTGTATTTTGAAATTATACTGATGTGTCCATTACTACCGAAGCATTTCTTTATCCGCGCGAGAATCGTGAGCTCTGGTCTGTTGCGTGTTGTACAACGCTTAAACTCGTCTTTGCGGAGATTTAGTTTCGCGCTGAACTTCGACGTAACAAGGACGAAAATGTCTTGACGTATGGCCTTTAAATCCTCCTTACCAATATTATTCTTAAACAGACAATCCTCAACGCTACAGATAATTTTCTGTACGGGATTTTGCGGTGTTATTGCAAAAATGCAAGCCCTTCGACAATACTTTTATTGTAGGTCTGTCCAGTGATTGTTTTGACAGATTATAGACCGTGCGTTGTTTATTGTTTGCGTCTGTGGTCAACGGTTGTTGCGTTTTGTTTCTACGTTGCCATGGATGTTTGGCATTAGAGTTGATAGTTAATTTTGATATTTTCTATTTGTTTATTTTGTATTCATTATATTTCGATGTTTCGCATTTGTTTAAAGTTTCAATGCAATTATTAAAATCAACTTTTACTTGCCTGAAAGGATCTTGGCGCTCGAATGTCCTTTTTGTTGATATTTTGACACACGTAGAAGAGATTATGGTCTCTGCATCTCTTCAAGAAATTTAAAGATGTTATATATTGTGCGCTTGGTCTTGAGATCTTCTAATCGGCGAATTTTATTATTATTACTAATCCGTACTGGTTCACATAATGTTTTCTTATATTTACGCGAAGACTACACATTAAATGAAACTAATTTTTACGGATTATATCACGTTTATTTTACTTTTTAATTCCTGACGTTTCGGGTGCTTTACAGCACCCATGGTCACGGGGGACTGAGGTGTTTGACATCCCAATGTCATAGTTAGCCCGGCTACCTTCAGTTTTTAATATTAATTTTGTCGATCTACGCAAAATGAGCTTACAGTATCTTGAAGTCTAGCAGTGGTATATTGGGTTTGATTTAATTTTATTAATTATAGGATCCCAGAGCAGACATCCACTCTATTGATTAGGATGATTTCAATAGCCCTGCGAATCAATATCCTAGGTAGGAATCGGTGTTCTTTTGAGGATTGTGGTCTATCAAATCTAATGTAATGGCGGGGACGATCTTGAACATGTTCACAAATGTTCTTTTACGCGGGTTTTTATAGATCTTTTGTTTGTCCTATGTAAGAGAGATCACATTCACAATCAAGCTTGTACACTTTTGTAGAGGATATGACACTTGACGGATGGTAAAATTGACAATCTTCTTCGGCGGCTTGACGTTTATTTTAATGGAAGCTCGCTGTCGCTTGTCCAGTGAGTTAAAGAAGTTTTAACGACATTTGATTTTATAATTGCATTGTAACTTTAAACAAACTGAAACATCGAAATATAATGAATGCAAAAATAAAAATTGAAAAATATCAAAAATAAACTATCAAATCAAATGACAAACATCCATGGCAACGCAGAAACGAAACGCAACAACCGTTGATCACAGACGCAACAATAAACAACGCACGGTCTATAATCTGTCAAAACAAACACTGGACGAACCTACAATAAAACTATTGTCGAAGGGCTTGAATTTTGCAACACCGCTTAAAATCTCGTACGAAGAAATTATCTGTAGCGTTGAGGATTGTCTGTTTAAGAATAATATTGGTAAGGAGGATTGAGGCCTTACGTCAAGACATTTCGTCCTTGTTACGTCGAAGTTCAGCGCCGAAACCAAATCTCCGCAAAGACGAGTTTAAAGCGTTGCACCGCAACAGACCAGAGCTTACGATTCTCCGCGCGGATAGGAAAGCATGGTAGTAATGACACGTCAGAGTATAATTTCAAAATACAACAACATTTATCGGACGACAGTACATACAAAAGGTCCAAATAGACCCTACAACTAATTCACTTAAAACAACTACTGATTTAATAAAGAAATATCCGAAAAATTAGATCTCGACGTGAATTCGATACCATCATGTGCCAAACCACCGAGGTTGTATGGGTTACCAAAATACACAAACCAAATGCTCCACTACGTCCCATAGTGAGCCAGATCGATTCACCAACCTATAAGTTGGCTCAACACTTGGCAAAATATATTACCACTGAGAGGTTATACCAGATACACACAAAGGATTCATACCATTTTGTTAGTGAGATAAAAGACCTACATCTCGCTGACAATGAAACTATGGTCAGTTTTGATGTTCAGTCACCATTCACATGCTTACTTATTGAAGACTGCATCTCAATTGTAACTAGGAAGCTAGAAGATAACAACATGCCCACAGAATATGCAGTATTAATTAAACACCGCTAACATCTGGCTATCTATTGTGGAAGGAAGAGTTCTACAAGCAAGTAGATGGTGTGGCGATGGGTCTACCTGTATCTCCTGTAGTCGCCGACATATTCATGGAGGACTTTGGAGAAAGTCTTTCTTACTGCTCTTGTAAATCCAGATTCCACAAGCGGTACGTAGACGATATTTACAATTTTACCATCTGACAAAGTAACTGTATTTTTAAACCACCTTAATTCCATAAACTCTAAAAATACAATTCAATGGAGTTAGAGGCAAACAATTTTAGCCTAGATGTTTTAGTCATTCGAAACTGATAACACTATTGGTCACACTGTGTATAGGAAAGACTCATACCAACCGATATTTAAATGGTGAATCGCATCATCCATCACAGTTAGCTACCGGGAAAATCTTTGTTTTAGAGCACGAGGAATCAGACAGAAAACATCTGGCCGCCGAGCTTCAGCATATCAAGCAAGTACTGCAAGACAAAAGCTTCGGTCTCGCGCCTACGTCATCACAGTGACCGAGTGAAGCCGGTCAGTCGAGTGTGTGCCTGCTGTACTACCTATATCAGAGGAGTCACAGACAAGGTTGGCTACATCTTAAAGCGAGCTTCCATTAAAACATACTTCAAGCCGCCGAAGAAGATCAGTCAATTTTACCATCCGTCAAGTGTCATATCCTCTACAAGATGCAGGAGTGCAAGTTGATTGTGAATGTGGTCTCTTATAGGACAAACAAAAGATCTATAAAACCGCGTAAAAGAACATATAGCTGACTTGAAGCACCGACGTATCGGGAAAAGTTTAGAACATGTTCAAAATCGTCCCGCCATTACATTAGATTTGATAGACCACAAATCCTCGCAAAGAACACCGATTCCTACCTAGGATGATTGCGGGGCTGAAATTAAAAACATCCTAATTTCAATAGAGAAGATGGATGGTGCTGCCATCTGCTTGGGATCCTATAAATTTTTACGTGGAGCCATGCTGCAGCTATATTAATAGTATGGTTGTAGCACGAATGGGTCGGCTCGACCGGGAAGGACCACGCCTCACAGAATACCAGCGTAAAATAGCAGCCTAATGCTGCTGTGTGTTTCAGGTGAGTGTAGAGAACCGGAGACCCTTTTACTGGAAAAGAGGCATTCTATCTTAGTCCTCACGGTTGACAACGCATCTACATTTAAATTCGGAAACGAAGATAGATGTAGATGTCTATGGGGCCACACACCACTTACCATCAGGTGGTCTGTATGCCTGTCATTCACCCTTATTCGCTAAAAAAAAAAAAAAAAATTAATAAAATTAAATCCAAACCCAAGTATACCACTGATAGACTTCAAGATACTGTAAGCTCATTCTGCGTAGATCGAACATTAATATTAAAAACTGAAGTTATCCGGGCTAACTATGAAATTGGGACGTCAAACACCTCAGTCCTCAGTGACCATGGTGTTGTAAAGCACCCGAAACGTCGGGAATTAAAAGTAAAATTAAACGCGATATAATCCGTAAAAATTAGTTTCATTTAACAATGCAATTTCTTTAAAAAATATACAGGTGATTCATATCTCATTGAGTGTCCCCAAACAAGGAGTACATTGTTGAATCTACACGTTTTGAACAATAAGCCCAAAGGCGTTAAGTAGGCTCTTTGTGTTTTTTGTTATAAAGGCTAAATGTGTAATATAAAATGTTATATTGCTAAAATATCATGCAGACCTAAGAAATGCGCTAGTGCTGCGATCTATACCTATAATAATGGGCCGCCTACTTATTTGAGCGATGGAGTAACTTGGAACAATAAAACGTTTAGCGGCCAAAATTATACCGATTTAGAGAGAAAAACTAGGTATTACAGTCAAGGTGGAGTCATGGGGGAAGAGAAATATTAGTGCATCTAATCTTCTGTAATGAGGCTTACTTATTCTTTGTCAGATTCCGCAAGAAAATCAAGTTATTTACTTCAGTCACACGCGAACAGTTACAACGTCGCTAAAAAGAAGACGTCGATTGGAAGCTTTAATTATATCTATGTGTATATCACTACAGAATATGAACGTCCACTCCTGAACACTGGGCTGCCCATAGATTGCCTCTTAATTTTAAATTTTTTGACCATTAAAAATGAAAGAAAAACATATAGATAAAACCATACAGAAAATTATATTTGACTTGTGATGGGCTGAAGTGATAGTGATTCTAAAGTGCTATTTTATTAACAATTACTGCACATATTTATTAATTCGTGGCTGAAAACTTATTTTTTGTATTTTCTCAGTTTATATTGTTGTGAATATATATATATATATATATATATATATATATATATATATATATATATATATATATATATATATATATATATATATATATATATATATATATATATACTAATCATGTAGTAGCGGTGTAAGAATATCCACTATCTCATATCGTCCTATGGGTGTCGTAAGAGGTGACATAGGGAAACTGAAACAGGATAGAAAGAGCAGCATCTTCTTGATAACAACACAAAAATAGTAAAAACTGCATGGAATTTCCAGGCATCTAGTCTACATTAAGTACTGCACTTACAAAAATAGTTGAAAGTAACTTAGAGAGTGATAATTACGCTTTAACAGCGTCGATTTGATAAGCTTAAAGTTCATAAAGGTCCCAAATGTGCTCTTATTATCGTTCCTTCACACTGACAAGATACATACGAGTATATTCTACGAAATGCTGTCTTTTGCGAAATATTAATTAAACGTGTATTGGGAAGATTGCTTTATAAATACAATAATTGCTCGACTATTATCTACCACTACTATAAAAACAATCAAATATTTCGATAATATTGATCACACAGTTCTTTGATCATCATGTTTTTACATTATAAGAGTATATATTATAGCGTTATGTGCCGATTAAGTGCAGTATAAATTCGTACTTATTAATGGTAAGAAACTAAAGAATTCATTCAAATCAATTATGTTGTTTTGACTAAATATAAAGATAATTTTAACTTAGTTTTGAAATTCAATTAAAATATTTGAAGATTACTTTGAGGGCTCTTTTCAGTTTATTTTTAATATAATTAATTCGCAAATGGGACGATCTATCCATTTCGTTGAATGCCTTTTGTCGAAAGCTTGATGTAGAGTGTAATGAATAATGGCCTTGGATTCACTGTGGACAAAGCAAAAGAAACCCTTTTTGTCATATAACCATATTAACAGTAGGATATTTTAGCAGCCCTAAAGATAATTTTCCTTATCGAATTTTAATTTTCTTTTTCAGTATTAAAATACATAAATGACATTGACACTTAGAATATTTAGATAAAAGTTATGTGATACAGCAGTGGGTACAGTGGTGGTCTCATTATACCCCTTAACAGTATGTGGTCGTTTTGCCGCCTTTGTAGAAGGGAGATAACATTCATATCAACCATGGTAGAAATCCACAACAATTCAATACATCTAGAGCCAAAGTATTCATTAAAGTTGGATACGTTACAATTTTACTTTGTCTAATGACATAGAATAACAGAATACCAGGGTAAAATAGCAGCTCAATGCTGCTATGTTTCGTATGGTGAGTGTAGAGAACCGGAGACCCTTTTTACTGGAAACGAGGCATGTTATCTTAGTCCTCACAGGTGACAACGCATCTACATTTTGATTCGTAATCGAGGATAGATGTAGATGCCTATGGACCACAGCAACCACTTACCATCAGGTGGACTGTGTGCTCATTTGTCATCCTTATCCTATAAAATAAATAGAATTTACGATAATTTTACATCAAACCTTAAGTTTTTTGGAATTTCACTAGACTGAAATGCTACAAAACGGGACATACACATGTACCATTTTATAGCTGTTCAGTCGTAACGTTAAGTTCGTGAAGTATTAAGAGAAACATAAATAGAAAAAACTTTTTTATTCAATAATGTATTATAAGTAATACTTATTGAAAGTAACCAGAGAAAAACCAAAACGAAGCCCAGCGGGACTTTTATTTGAAAAAAAACAGTTTACAATCATATATCTTTATTCAACAATATCATTTGATGATAATTGATGAAATGTGAAATTCTTAGTACACGCATTTACATTTTGTTTGAGTAATGATTCGGCGACAGCAGGAGAAGAGTTCAGTGACTTAGTGGTTATGATCGGAATATCGTTTAAAATTTCTCATAAACCATTGCAACGTCCTGATCTAATTTAGTTAATTTATTGTTAGAGTTTAATAGTTTGAATTGCGAGACTCGACCTTACCACTTTCACTATGAATTACACTCCATGTCATTTTAATTTTATGAAACGCCGCCTTAATTTTGTTGCTCAAATGCAAACACTTGACTGTGGAACACACTGTTTTAAATATTTTTGGATATTTTTTTCAATATTTCCTAAATTTGACGTTAGGATTATATGACCTTTCATGGTAAAGTTCATATAAACTTTGTCTGCTCTTATGGACTCCTACTGTCGCCCATTCATTGAATGCCTTGCGACTGTTTAAGGAGAATATTTTAGAAGTATAAGTATTATAAAATTCATTGCAAATAAGCTTAAATACTAATGTTTCATACAAAAAATTAGGATTATTTTGGTATGAAAGTGATGAAAGTTTTTTTTCTATATGTTACTTCTAAGCTTCTCCTAGTGACGTGATGTGATTTAATTGAACAAACATAACTTTCTCATCTACTTGCTTTTTGTGAACATAACGATAAGAATCCTTTTTTTGAATTATACATTTATGCAACCGCTTAAAATTTTGTGAACTTCAAAAGTAGACTAGCAGAATTTGCCGGTTTTAGAATATGCTTGCTAAAACCCTGCAATTTTTTTTTCAATCGTAAAGGAGACAATTTCTTTTTGTATGGAGAATGGGCCTGCTACAAATTTTAGGGACATTTAATGACATGTATGTCGATTTATTCCTTATAATCTATAAATTACAAAATTAATATTAGTTTTATCGCATCTAACGGGAATACTAAGAAATTAAAATATGAATATCTCAATAACCTAAAAAGAAACTAAACGCTATTTCTTTTAATCTGGCTTTACGGCTCTGGGTTCTAGCCCTTCTGAGCCTAAACTAAAAGCTATTTTCTATTAGTATTATGAGTTAGAATAGTGTATATAGAATAGAATAGAACAGCAAAATAATTAATAGCATAAAAAAAAGATGCAGGTACATTCAGCATTTATAGGTACTTTTAGACTGATGGAAAATCCTTTTAGTAGTTCCGGCAAAAAATAGTATACTGACAAAGAAACATGGTGTGGAGGCTATTTTTTACATGTATTGTTTGATTAGTGAATATACATCACAAACACCATTACAGTAATTAAATAAATATGATTAAAGCCAAAATGAATAAAAGATAATATGTTTATTTATAATATTACCTTTACATGCTATATAGTAAGAAAGATGTTTTAACCTGGTTGTATAAGGATAAAAACACAAAGTAAAATACCGCTGTATTTATTACTGTAATCATTTCAAAAGTAGTCTATTAATAGTGGAACAGACAGACAGACAGGCGCGGTGTCAAGATTTTATTTTAATACATCTTGGTTGGTTAGTAAAGGTGCAGTGTGTAAACTTTGCTTTAAAATATATTCACTGATTAGTTATTATACCCCAAACACCATTTAAGCCAAAATGACTAGGTAATATCATGTTTATTTATGTTGATAAATATGAAGTGAGATGTTTTTAACTGGTTGTGTAAGGATAACAAAACACATGTATAATTTAATTGTATTTATTATTGTCAGTCATTATCATTCCAAAAGATTTTTTCAAAATAACTTGATAATAAATAACATGTCCATTTATGAAATTGTTAGGAATCATAAGAATATTTTATGTGATATAAGACTGTTGTCTTCAATATCCATATACTTTTTTGTCTCTGTTTACGAGCAGCTCTGCAAGATTTCAGCCTACAAGACACACACTTATTCTAAGCATTCCACCAGAAAAAAGACAATGAATATTGTAAAGAGTGTACTATACTAAATAATAATTATTATCAATATATTAGTTTTTCTACATTTATTGCAATCTAAATAGTGTGTGGGGTCTATGCTTATGCTTGTATTGAAAAAGCCAAAAAACACATCCACATATGATATTGTTAGAAATCAGGACATTTTCAATAATAAGAGATATAAGATAAGTCTATATATATACTATAATGTAAATAAACTATATTTCCATATTTCTGACAGTATTTTGTTGCCTCTGCCAGATGACCAAATACTAAAGTATTCATTATGGATTTACATCAACAATATTTGTAAAAGTAGTCTGATTTCTTATCACTACTGGTTTCATGTAGGAAAAAGGATATTACTTTTATATTAATTATCTGGTAGTAAATGAAAAATAATATTCCTTCTGCATATTTAACAACACAACAGTGTAAGCATAATGAAGCACTTGATCAACAAGGATATAACCATTACACAAGTAAAATAAAGCCTTAGTAATACTTATGCAAACATATGTTGCTTCTAGTACTAGTAAAAACTACTTATTTACACATAAAATATATACTATCTATCTACTATGACTGGAATAAATTCAGGATCCATGTTTGATGCCTTTTGGTATTGTCAAGTTTATGGAGCAACTTGCTGAATACATAAGGTACTTATATCTAAATGCAGTTTAATGAATCGCTTTTCAAAGCCGATGAAGCTACATCAAATAGAGCTTCCTTACCCATACATAATTTTCTTTTATACACAAAACTTATTTTGTGTATTTATATATAATTTAATTTAGATTTTAGTAATAACATAAAACAATAATACTTTGTCACTTTTAACTCACTAATAAGGTTCTAAGACCTGTGTTTGTCATTTTTAGGTAATTCATTATAAATAATATATCTTATAGATTTTAAAATTCTAGGTGTAAAGTAAACTCTTGTATAACATACATACTCTTATATTAATTAACTAAACTCTGACTGGCACAAATTCAGGATCCATGTTTGATGCCATTTGGTATTGTCAAGTTTATGGAGCAACTTGCTGAATACATAAGGTATTTATATTAAATACAGTTAAATGAATCGCTCTTCAAAGCCGTGAAGCTATATCAAATAGAAGCTTTCTTAATTCCTCGACCATTGGTGCTAATTTTCTTTTAACATACAAAAAACTTTTGTGTATTTACTCTATATATTATTTAATTTAGATTTTAGTAATAACATAAAACTTTAATACTTTGTCACTTTTAACTCACTAATAAGGTTCTAAGACCTGTGTTTGTCATTTGTTTTAGGTAATTCATTATAAATAATATATCTTATAGATTTTTCAAAATTCTAGGTGTAAAAGTAGACTCTCGTATTACATAAGTACATACTCTTATATTAATTAACTAAACTCATCAATTTTCATTTTCCAATTTCGAATATCATTGATAATTTTACCATACGACCACAAAAAAAATAAAAAGGAAATAAAGTCTAAAATCCATATTATGTTTTACACTTGTGCATCGATGAGACGATATTTATTTTATTGTCTTGTAAACATACAAGTATAAACTTTTTGCTATTTACTAATTTTGCTACCAAAAATTATTTTAAAATAACCATTAACCACGAACCATTATTCTTACAGTAGTGATGCAACTCGAACTCTGTTTTCATTCGATTCAATCGAGTGAATTTGTGTAACTCGGTAGTCGAGTGAAAATAAATTTTACTCGAGTCCGCTTGCACTCGAGTTACTGAGTCAACTCGGCGCACCGCACCGTGCAAATTCGGAGAGCGCTAGATAGATGTCAGTTCACTAATTCACTTGTAGTATAAGCCGCCGCGGGTGACGTCACTGGTTACATCCAAATTCAAACTTGCACCTGGCATGTTGTAGTCAATATGAACTTAGTTTGATTTATTATATCATGATTGTGCAATCATTGTTGTTTATTTTGTTACTTCATATAAGTAGTGCATAACATGAAAGGTAATTTATGTACTTGTTTGTTTAAAGTATGAATGATAACAATGCAACAACAAAACAAAATATATGAAAACAGTTTATAGATTTTGAAATACTACATGTCTGTAGTAAATAAAAACATGGAAATACTACAAATAAATAAATAATACCGAGTACAAAACAGTACTCAGTCACAAAATTCTATTCGAGTCGCATCTTTATCTTATGGTCAATACAGTGTCTGTCTACAATTTAGTAGTGAACTCGACTTACTAATTCGAACTATTTATTGATATATTATGTAATATCAATAAGCTGATTAAGTATAATGCGTTATAGTTAAATTATTAATAACATTAACTTTACACTACGTCATAAAGTTAGAGTGATATTATTTATGAAGATTGTCTATACGCAAACCGATAATATATAACTACCTATTCAGTTAAGTAATAATAATTATCATGGATGTAAGAACAAATATAAAAATAATTTGTTACAAACTGACACAGATTCGTTCCGCCAATTCGAGTTGCGTAACTGGAGTACTATTCGAGTTACGTGAATTTCAACACAAGTTAACTCGAGTCGAGTTTTCCGAGTAGGCACATCTCTACTACAAAAGACTGAATAATTATAATGATTTCATATTTACGCGAACACCACACACATTTAAATAAAAATAGTTTTACGGATTTTATAGCGTATATTAACTTATTTTATATTCTACGTTTCTCAGTACTTTACAGCACCCATGGTCACGGGGACTGAGGTGTATGACGTCCCAATGTCATAGTTAACCACGACTACCTAGATTAAAATGAATTATAATGATTTCTTATATTTGCGCGAACACTACAATTAACTAACACTAACAATTAAATAATGTTAATATTAATACTTACCGAAAATATGAAATTCCATCCTTTTTAGCGTCCTGATGTGTGATTTTACACTTTTAAACGAGCACTAAGGCATGTTTACCGTCGGAGCATTCGAATGTTACTGAATTAAAAGTGCACCCATATGTTCGAGTGGGTGCACATTCGGTTACGCCATTTTTTGTCACTGATTGTGTATCTAGTTTTTCATTAGTGATCGATGCAAAAAATAAATAATTCATTAATTTTTAAGCATTGAAATTTCAATTTGAAAATTTCAAATTGTTATATTTTTTTAAAAATAAAAAGGTGTATCTCTAAAAATTTAATTTCTAAATTTAAGATCTAACCTTTAGGTTAGTTTTTTAAGCAATTTAAAAAAATCGCTTATTTTTCTACTATTACCGACGATTTTTTAATATTTACGTTAATCCCTTAAACTTAAAAAATTGTTTAACCATTTTTATGTATAATTGTAAGTTCTACACATTGTTATAAGATTTTATTTTGTCTTATTTTTACCGTTTTTTAGTAATTGCGAAAAAACACTTTTGACAGTTTTTTTTAAACCTTGCCGGGAGTTCCGGACACGAAAACCTTTCCACATTGGTTTTGTATCATTAATACTATATTATATCAAAAATTGCAATTTTTTATATACTGTAGTAATAATGCAATTTTTGATATAATGTAGTAAATATAAGCAACATTTTGATTTCAGACCTTATTTGACAGAACTATTAATATAGGCCTCTGCACCTCTACCTCTACCTCTACAAGGAGGATGTATTTGCACTTTGATGCTGCTCCCTATATTTATATCGCCATCTATCGGAAGTCATGAGATCTTGGTGGCAATTGTCTTAGTTACTTACAACGAAGACTTACGACACCCACGGGAGGAAACAGGGTGAAGGATTTTTTTACGTCGTTGCCACAACACGCCCGAACTAGCTCTTGCTGAATATTTTCAATTAAAGTTTAATAAAATACTGTATCTTGAACTAAAGAAAATTATAGGGATGACATATTCGTTGTTAATTGGCTGATTAAATCAGTGATTTAGTGAAAAAGATTGCTAATTTGTAGAAAAACCCAACCTAAGGTTTGTACCTCAACTAAAAAATCAATAAACGAAGTTACAACTGTATTATACATAATATATATTTACTTTGAGATATAATTTTATTTTTACTTTATTTTCTTGACAATTTACAACATGGCTATCTATGAGACAATAATCGGGTACCACTGGGATCCGGAAAACGTGAAATACACCGTCATTCTAATTAAAATAATTTTATTCCACAATTATATAAATATTTTCGTAGATTTTCTTACACCTCTATGCTCTCGTTGACTCCCAATATCATATCGAATGGATTTATTGAGAATAAATCTAAAGAGATTCATAGCATTTCCTTGTAATTTGCATGATTTATAGTGTCCCCTTCCCTTTATCATGGCTGCTATTGTATTCAGACATAAATAGCGAGCATGCAAATATTGAGAGCCCATTACTTAGTCTGACTTATAATTCAGTATGTATTACATATCATGCAATATACTGTAATTTAAATGAACAAGCCTAGAAAGAATGTCAATAAGATTGACATACTACGAGTTATTCCAAAAAAGCACATGCCAACTTGTATTCTTTTTTCTTTAAAACATTTAATGAACAGTAAACAAAGACTTTCAATAATATAAAATCATTTTTTTTGTTTTTAAAAAACTTAACCTCCACACTAGGATTTTCTCCTGTATCGTGGGGCAGTTTACAAACATAAATTGCACAAGGACAAACATCCAGACCCGGAACAATTATTTGTAGGCCATACAAATACTTGTTCCGTGCGGGATTCCAACCCGCGGCCCTTAGCGCTGCAACTCAATTGTTAAGCCACTGCGCCATGGAGCCGTCAACTTTGAGCACAGAATGAAAATGACCTATATGCAGTTTATTTGAAAGACTCATAGTCTTTCAAATAAACTGCTCGACCGGAAAACGATCTCCTACACACTATTAAAAGATTAGATAAACGTGAAGGTAAATTTTTGGTTCACTTTATAATAATAAAAGTGTGAGAGCGGATGTTCAACTTGCCCCCTTGCTTACGCAATTAATCACTATCAGGAATAAGACAGCGTACTGTACTACACATTCAGTATAGAGCAAATACAGTTCGACCAACCGTAATATGTACCTGTCAAAATCACACATTGGTGTAATGTGAAGGACATAATTACAAGATAACACCAAAGTATGCAAAGCAACAGCAACACTACTCATGTATGACAGGGCAGCCTCTCAGCAACACGATCTTCCTTGCTTACACTAGAAGAACTACTACATGAATAGAACCACATCACTTGTCTTATTTAGGCAGAATCTCAGTGTGGAGGTAATGTTTTAGCCCAACGGGCATAATAACGACATGAGACTCGTAGAATTACTGACTGATCCCTCTTAATCGACTGCGCGATAATTTACACTGCCAGAAAGAGTGGGATATTACAGTTCCACCCTTAATTTTTCTTATTTTGCTTTATTATTTTACTCTCATTTCTATAACTATTTATTCTAGTTTCGAAAGATTACACGAATTTGTTAACTCTACTTTAGTAACTGTCAAAAATTTTAGAAATAATAATGAACGAGGTACTTTATTTATGGGTATTCATATTCGTCATAATAATAATAGATCTTCTATTCTTAAGACGCATAGCTATCGGGTACATTTTTGGAACCGTTGTTATTTTGTATAAAATTCTACCAGGAATGAGAATTACATATAAACGAGAGAGTAAATTATTTTAAATTTAACATTGATAGTATGTATGGGCGCGTAGAAATAATGATTGAGAAAAGAGTTTCAAAGCAAGTTTATGATGCAGAAGTGAGTGGCAGAGTCGGAAAGGGATGCCCTCAAAGGAAGCTTATAGACCAAATTGGCGATAATATATTGAAGATTAAGAGTAACTACCGACGAGCTATTGTATGGGAAAATATATTATTGATTTGAAAGAAACGAGAAAGAGAGAATACCTACCCCCTATAGTTGCCCACTTGGTGGTTTATGTTTAATGTTTATTATATATATATTTTGTTGTTGCTTAGGTAAATATTGAGATTAAGGTGCTCAACGATTCATGTAAATTCATAAAAATATCATAAGTTGTGTTAACAAAATAAGTGTAAGTGCGGCGATAACTGGCTCGTTGGTCTTGTGGTTGTAAGTTCCCGATTTCGAACTCCGAATAGGGCCAAAATTTATTATTAGTTTTTTCGTCTAGATTTTCTTGGTAACGGCCCGGAGTCACGGAGTTGGCTGTGTTTCCCGTGCCTCGGAAAGCTCGTAAATCTGTTGTTGGTCCTGCGCCTAAGCTCTCTCTGATCGGACTAAGAGTGCACCTGTGTTTGTGCATACACTCTTGCGATATAATCCTGTCCTGCGCAGAAGGCCAGTCTGCCTTGAGACTGGCTTCCTTGATCGAAATTCGGTCTGGGTGACATTAAGTGTGCCGTAGCGATTTGGTGACATACACACCCTTGTACAGAGTGCGCACACTGATTTATGTTTTTTTCTGTAAATTACATGTTAGTTTAATTACAGTAACTATGTACTAATTACGTACAACAGATTAATTACATACATTTTTTTATTAAAAAAATACTAGCAATGCTAAAAACATTACTAATATTCCCTTTAACCACTCCTGTTAAGCTTAAAATGCTTGTGTTAGGAGTGGTTCACGACAGTAGTCGAATGGCGTGTGCCGGACCCTGCCATTAGGCTACTGTCGTACTTATATAATTTAATACATTGATTTTATCTTTTGAGAAAATTGCTCATTACTGGTTCATTATAAGTACGGTATCAATACTAAGTGCTTAGTAGTCATCGTTACAGTATTATCGACTTAAGTAGGATGATAGAGCTGTCCTATTACCTTGATGTATGTCGTGCTTAGTCGAGCATTAATCTAATAATATAATAGAACTAATTTATGAGCTTAGATAGTTACTTGTATGTGCAAATCGTTCATTTGTCAAAGGTAAAATAATTATCATGAAAACATTCGTCATCAGTCGTTCATTTCGTCGACAGTATATAAATAAATCATCATGCTATCAAAATACAAACATAAATTAACACATCATGTCTTACAAAATTGGGTTGGATCGGGAGCTGATCTAAATTATGGTCATGGGGATAATATATTTGGTGATGTGACGGGTCACCAATTTGTTGGTCTTACAGGTTGAATGAGTAGAAAGAGTAGAATCGGTAGAAACGAGTAGAATCAGTAAAACGAGCAGAATAAGTAAAAACGAGTGGAATAATTTATTATAAAAATGTGATTCCTTATAATATACTAAAAATTAACAAAGTTTTAACAAATAAAAGTGTCTTCTTTAAAATATTTACAGTCGTAAGATTACAACAATGAATAAGAATCTTATTATTAACTAACACATGATTGGTCATAAGAAAATCAGCGAAACGAATTTTCGTGTTGTTGGATTCCTGGAAACGGAGCGCGCGTGGCCTCGCAATCCACGCGTATGGTGGAGATATAAAACACCATGGCTTAGTGGGAGGCGTCCATTCCGCTCCGTCCCGGACGGTGAGTACATTCTCGCTCATGCAACTCCCACTCCATCACTCCAGCACCGCCGCACTTTGCGGCTGTGTTGGTTGACCCGCGCTTCCGTCCCCGGACGGTTGTGCCCCACGCCTCCCGCGAGGCTGCCGTCTCCGATTCGGCGATAAAGCCTTCGGGTTAGAGCCGTTCTCAGGTGGTGTTTAGTGGGTAGGTACTTCTTCAAAGTGAGTCCCACATAATCACGCAGCCGGCTGCGTGGTATGCTATGAGGATTCACCACCTCCCTTCCCCGCTTCCGGAGGGTGTCCTTGCATTGAGCGCAAAAAAAAAGGGAGGCGTCCTACAAATTTCATTCACCGTGTTGTCTGCGCTCAAGCTGCGCGGACGTATTCATCGGTCGAGCCCATGCGCTCCCGTGTTCTACAGTGCTATTTTGTGCGTGACAATAACAGACAATTACTCGGAAGTGCTTCATTGGTGTGTGTGCGTCATTGCTGCCGTCAGGTTGCACCGGCCCTCCCGCCCATTGTCCTTTTTGTGTTGTGATTAGTGTAGTGCCCCACGCTCTGCCGATTTCCAGTAAACTGTAAGTAGTTTATAGCACACTCGCTGCCTCAGAGGCGGCTATTCTATTGTTTTAATTCCTGTGTTCGCTTGTCGCTTTAGGCGACAGCTAGGTACACACCCTAGCGTACCAACGCGCTAGGTATATAGGTGTTTGTCTTAAGCACACATCTCCCCCGGCGTGAGGTAGGGGGGCTTGGTACACAAGTATTTTGTAAAAAACTCTGACAAGATGGCGGCTATAGCGATTGCCGAACTCACCGAATTTCTTAGTCGCGTCTGCCCCGACATTTGGGCGACATTTCTTACACAGCGAGACATAACCGATGCTGATCGTCCGATCGTGAATGTCAACGATCCCATTCGCCGAGCACCAGACCTGTGACCCCGAGTCCGTAGACACCGTTTATGACGTCGCGTCCCCCGCGCCTTCTGCGTTCTCCACCCGTGGGCCCTCCTTGGCGTTCTCGGACGCCGAATCGAGATCCGATATGGAAACTGATGTGATCAAATCCGCCAAGCCCGAAGACGACGGCTTCACCCTAGTCTCGGGCAAGAAGCGTAAGAGCCACGCCGCTCGGACTTTCGTCCCCAACGCCACTCCGGCTAAAGACCGCGCCTTCAGCGCGCTCTAAAAGCCAAAGTCGCGATTAAAAACGGCGGATCCTAAACCGGCCTCGAAGCGGAAGGAAAAGCCGCCGCCCCCTATTATTCTACAAGATTAATACCGCTGGAGCAACTTATATAAATAGATAGACTCCAAGAAAATCTTCTGCACCAAGGTTTACAACGGTGGCCAGGGCCATGTCTCGACAACGGATGACTTCCACGCTTTAACTGCGCATCTGAAAACTCAGAAACTGAGTTTCCACACTTACTCCCTCGCAGAAGACCGCAACCTTCGTGTCGTCGTTCGCGGGCTCCCTAAGGAGCTCGAAACGGAGCACATTCTCAGTGATCCTAAATCGCAGAACCTCCCGGTTAGGGAAGTGCACAGAATGCACCACCCAACCGACAAAAAAAGATACCTGAACCTTTGCCTAGTCATCCTGGACCTGTCTCCGGAAGGCAAGGAAATTTTTAACGTCCGCCGAATCTTCCGAATCTTGAAGGTTGGAACCTTACGGGGATTACAGTAGAAGCCCCCTGAAATAGGGGCATCGTTAGTCAATGCCACCGATGCCAGCTTTACGGCCACTAGGCCAAGCATTGTTTCGCTCGACCTAGATGCGTAAAGTGTTTAGGCGATCACGGTACGCCCGAGTGCACCCAAACGCCCGAGTCGGAAGGCATTCCGAGCTGCGTTCTGTGCGGTGAAGCGGGTGAATTATCGCGGGTGTACCAAAGCACAGCGCGCGCGCGAGGTGTAGATCGGCGCGGACAAGCGGCTAGCGCCAGCAGGTGCCCGTCCTCGTCCTTACATAAACCACAATTTACTGGTTACTTCTTATGTTAATTCTTATGTTGGTTCGAATTTGAGTCTGATGTCAACATTTATTTTGTGAAAAAGCACGAATTGATATTTCCTGATTCTGGTTGCATCCGGTCTTATTTCATTAACTTTCACCATGAAACAGTAATTTGTAGGCAGCTAGTAGATTCATTAATTTATATATTCGCTAGTTAAAGTTTTTTTATTGAGAAAATTAATAACATTTATTTTAAGTAAAATATTCAGGACTAATAATGTTGTTAAAATGGGGATAATACTGGGGCCGTGGTAGCTCAGGGGCTAAGCGCTCGCTGTAAATTTCACAGTACGCGAGCAACCTATGTTCGATCCTCGCCGGCACCAATGAAATTGTTAATTGCAATTTTAAGTGCACTAGTCCACGTGCTCGGCGGTGAAGCAAAACATCGTGAGGAAACCTGAATATCTAAGAAATAAAAAAAAATATCACGAAGACATGTGAAGTTCACCAACACGCATTGGGGCAGCGCAGCAGACATTTTCTTGCCCTAAAACCATCTCAGAAATGAGAGGAGGCCTGAGCCCAGCAGTGGGACGTATAAAGGCTGTAACATTACTTTACTTGACTTTAGTAATAACTACAAATAAATGCGTGAAATGAAGATACCCGCTAGGACACTGTTGCGAATTATTAAACAAAACCTAAGGCTAGATGCTTCCCGTGGATACACAAATCATGCCTGAAATGGTAATGCCAGGTACTGAACCTGTAGTTCATAAGAATGGATCATTAAAAATGGTTGCTGCCTCGATACGCCGGTGGAAGATATAGAAAGATGCTCTTTGCAAATGAAAAAAAAATACTATGGAGGAGACTAAAATGAACAAAATGACAAACAAAATGCTTACAGCTCTTAAGAGCCCTCTTACATTTCGGCGTTATACAAATTTAGGTATTTTACGCACCGAGCGAGCGGCGAGCTACGCGAGCGATACCTTCTTTCATATCTATTCACTCGTTCGCCCTATGATACTGTGAGTGTGGTGACTAAGCGATCTTGATCTTCCGTAATACAAGTTTTCTTAGAATGTAGTTCAGTGGATGGAAAATTTTAGGGTGTAATTTTAATGTCATCTAATTAATTTATTATAATCTATTTTGATATTGTTTTCATTATTTATGAACCTTAGTGTTGAAATAAGTACACAAATATTTTAATTGTTACGCAGTAATATATTGTTAATCGATGTCGGTTAATAATAGATTATATCTACCACCGGTAGCATAGTGGTATAAATAAATAAATAGTACGGTTGCAACCTGTTTTAATAAATAAAACAACCAAATATAACTAATATTTTTTTTTAATCGGTACTTACGGTCAATTACCATAATTTTTATAAGAAAGATATTTGCCGTAACGGCATTGACCGAGCTTTTCTCGGGTCGATAATTTCAGGCAACACTCACTTTTCATAAAAAGCTTGTAACTTGGGTAACATATTCAAAATCCAAAATTGGTCGTCTTTGTAGATTTTTAGTACTGCTTTCTCCAGAAATAGGATATTTCTTTTTTTACGTTTAGTGACACATTGGTACTTGTATTTATTTTTCCCCATTCTGACTGGTAAGAAAGCTCAGCTACAATCAAAATAACTATAATGAGTTAACTATATGGTATAATAATAATGTGCAAACTTTATACTATTGAAATATACTGTACGAAAGTAAATACGTACAACGATCAAAAACTGCGGTCGTAGTTGACGATGCTATAGCAGCGCCTAAACGGCAATCGACGCACACTATGATAGTATCGAAACGACGCAGCGCGCGAAATCAACCGACGCAGGTCCAACCTCGACAAGCGCTCGCGCGATAGTGATCGCAGATGGCCGGTACTGTGAAATATATGGTGCTTTTATTTAATTAATTAAAAAATAATAGTAACGAATTGAAAAGTAAAAATAATAGTATAGTTCAAGCAAGTTTTGATGATTATTTTGGTACAAATTTTACGTCAGAATGATGTAGAACTTCGGAGATATTGAGGCTTGTATCGAAGCTTTTTCGGTCGTTAATTGAATTATGTCGATTTTTTTATCCTTACGTGTAAGACATTTAACGAAAATATATTCTATGATTATTAAAGTATAGGATATTTGGGAGATAAAAATATTTTTTTTGATGATCGATATTCAATAGAATCTACAAATTAGAGCTTCCAAATCATGTCTCCGAGAGTTTTTGCCTAAACATGCATCGGGAGAATGATTATTAATAAATAAATAAATAAGTTATCTAAAATTTGCTTTGAGCTTATTGTAGTAGAGAAAACGAACTATTTTTAACAAGTAATTGTTATTTCAAGAAACGGACGAAAAACATACAATTTTGTAATTTATTACAACGAAATCTTGTAATTTCGCGTTTTTTTGTAATACTCCTCTTAAGAAGTCTTTCAACTTGTCAGAAAAGTTCAACGTGGTCATCATTCTGTATCAATCATAGCATGGTGGGGGGGGGAAGGTATCTTACAGTAAGGTCTTCGGCCAAAATTGAACAGGTATCTTTTTTACATATTTACAAACAAGTTTTAAGCCACTATATTATATATCTGGAAATTAGGTTATTATTGCATTTTTGATATTATATTTCTTTTTAAAATTTATTTCGTAGACCTTAATAAATATGCACAAATAAGCTTTATTTTAAATTCACTGCTTTTTATAAAGTTTAAATAAATTTTAATAAGTAACAGAAATTATGGTCATACTAGGTATATCCTCTTTGCTTTATATACCTAAAATACATTGTTGATGACACTTATTCCTTCAAACGTCGTTGACTGAGTCATTTTCCAGGGTGATGCAACTCTGTATGCAGCCGAGAAACTGCACATAATCATAATTTTATCTATGTGTGGGTGGGCGTGTAAAATTAAAGCGAGAAAAGATATCGCTGTTTCATTCTTTCGCGTTGTTTCAGATTGCCATTTTAAAATTAGGTACAAATATACATAACTATTATATCGGAAGAAACTGAAAATTTTAATTTATGCTATATTTTTCTTTTGTTTGCACCTTACAGTAATTATATACATATTACTTTGAGGTTTGCACAATTAATTGACCTACTAATTGATTAAAATTAAATTATTAAATATTAGCAGAATTCTATCAAGAGAAGCCATGAACAAAATAAGAAAAAAATGACATTTATATATTATATATTAAATTTAACAATTTCAGAAAATATTTTATATTAATATATAAATATTTTCTGAAATTGATTCAAATTTATTTAAAATGATTTAGATTTTAATATTTGTTATTGCGTTTTGCTTTAATTCAGTTATTATCGGTTCAGAATACTTCATTTTCGTTTATAGGCAATTCTTCGCGATTGTGTGTAAAGATTTTGTGAGATACTGACTCTGTATGAGATATTGACTATAAATTAATTTATTATTTAAAAAATTATGCAAACAAAAAGCACAAAATCATCCGATCACTTTCTGCAGGTTTCCTACAATAAAATAGAAAACTTTTGATAATATTGTGGTAAGTCTTTAAGCATTTTGTATTTATTCATCGTTATTTGTAGGATTATTACTATATTAACTCAATTTTATCTATTTCAGATCATGTATTTGGGCTGAGTTAAGTTTTCGACATGAGAATTTTGCTGATTTAAATTTACTTTAATGTTCTGTGAAGAATAGCTCTCACGATAACATATGTTATAAATCAATATTACGTGGAAATATTATCTGCAAATCAATAGAAAACATAAATAATAATATATAGTGTATAAAACAATATCTTCAAAAAATAAAATTACATAACTATACCTATTTTTAGTTTTATTTTATCCCACATACTCCTCTAAAGTAAATTGAGTAATTTTGGTGCAACCTCTCAAATGTATGGAATTTACCCATAGGTTTGTGAGGCTTGAGCCAAAATTACTCGAATATGCCTTAAATAAAAGTTCAAAGTTACACAATACAAAGGTTTGAAATTCCTGCTGTTTTATATAAGCCCACCGAGGCGCTTTTCGTGTACATTCATAAACACGTGTTTCTTTTTAGTATGAAGTTGGCGTTCTTCTCTTGGTAGAGAGTAAATGTGTTCTGTGCATTTTTCTGTTACGGTTGAATAAATTCAACTCGGCTGTTTCAAATGATTCTATTTGATAAGTCTCGAGGCCACAGAGTTCAAAGGGAAAAAGGTTCGTGTGTTCAAAAAAAACCATTAACACAATAAAATGCAATAAATTAACATTAAATATAAATATAATATACAGATAATATTAACCTACAAAGCCACAAGATATTTTTAAACACATGAGACAGCTATATATTTTTAACATTAGTTGATGGATTTGTAAATAAAAAACAATCCATAGAACTTAAAACTAACACAAATTTACCTGTATCGTCTAAAGTATCATCATAATCAAATTTCTGATATTTATTTATTTATTTATGTATTTAAAACGTTATATACACACATGGTATATGAGCGGGCTTAATGTCTAGAGCATTCTTTACTAGTTTACCTTGGGATGATGCAGTGATAGAATGAAGTAGGTGTAGTAAAAAGTTAATAAGAGAATACTAAAGTAAACTAAGTTAAAGGCAGCTTATTCCGAGGGGTTCTAAAATTGGCACCATATTCCGAGGTATTTAGAAAAAACTGCGTTTACGAGCGATTTACAAACTCTATTTTTCTGCAAGATCTTTAATCAATTAATAATATAACATTGCGTTGTCATATCATCAAAAATCTGAAGTAATGGTTAATGAAACACTCACATTTTATCACTAGGTTGTACTCACATACCACTACACTGAATTATAGGAAAACTCAAGGAGGCAAAGATTGTTTAACTATACATCATAATGTAAAAATCAAGTGATACCGCGATTCACTCGGTGACAGTCCATCTAGGGAGAACTGGAAGAACTAAATTTACTTAAAAAGTTTGGATTTAAGTTTGTTAGCTAAACATTCCACCGCCCAAGGACTATTACAGTCCTTTGAAAAGTGAACATAAAATAAATAAAAACAAAAGACTAAAACAAACTAAATTCTTATAACTAGTCAGAATCATTCTATTTTTTTTATAGGAGAGGGGGCAAACCAGCATGCGGCTCACAACCGCAACACCAGGGGAAATGTAGACGCGTTGCCGGCCTTTTAGAAAGGAGTAGGCTCTTTTCTTGAAGGTCCCTAAGTCGTATCGGTCCGGAAAAATCGCTGGTGGTAATCGATTCCACAAGAAAGTTGTGCGAGGAAGAAAACTTCTTCTAAATCGCACAGTGGTGGACCGCCAATCATCCAGGTGGTATGGATGGTATCGCGAGCTTTGTCGCAATGTGCGGTGGTGAAATTGAGTGGCTGGAATTAGTCCGAACAATTCCTCAGAGCACTCCCCGTGGTACATGCGATAAAATACGCAAAGAGATGCAACATCTCTACGCAGTGGCAGTAAGTCAAGCCGATCGGAAAGAACTCGGTCGTCGACAATTCGAACCGCTCTGCGCTGGATGCGGTCAAGTGGAAGGAGCTGGCACTGAGAGCCCTGCTCAGAGATGGAACAGTATTCCATGTGGGGCTGAACCTGCGCCTTGTAAAGTTGCAAGCGGTGTACCGGCATGAAATACTGTCCCGCTCTGCTGAGCACGCCAAGCTTCTTAGAGGCCAATTTGGCCTTCTCTTCCAAATGACCACGAAACTGCACATCACTCGATATGTCGACAACGAAGATTCCAATACTGGCTGAAGCAACAAGGGGAGTGCCTTGAAACTGAGGAGATACGACAAAGGGGTTCTTTTTAGCGGTAAACGCGCAAACTTGTGTCTTCTGGGGATTGAACTGGACTAGATTTAGTCGCCCCCAATCCGAGACTTTGTTCAGTAAAGACTCGACTTCAGACACAAGTTTGTCCCGGTACTCGGCGACGTTTTCCCGAGAAATATTTGCACGGCCGGTATATAAGGCATAACCAGTGCTGTCGTCTGCATAGCAATGAACGTTTACAGGTTGCGACATATCATTGATATGCAGAAGAAACATCGTTGGTGATAGCACGCAGCCTTGTGGAACACCAGCGTTGATAGGCTTGTAATCAAAGCATGCACCGTCTACTACGACCTTGATGCTCCGATCAGCAAGGAAACTGGTGATCCAATTGCACAATTTCTCGGGAAGCCCATAGGAAGGGAGCTTCGAAAGAAGCGCTTTGTGCCAGACCCGATCGAAGGCCTTCGCTATGTCCAAACTAACGGCCAATGCCTCCCCCTTGGACTCTACTGCCTCCGCCCATCTATGAGTCAGGTAGACCAGAAGATCACCAGCTGATCGACCACGACGAAAACCGTATTGGCGGTCACTAATCAGCTGGTGATCCTCAAGGTACCTCATGAGCTGGCAGTTTATAATAGACTCCATTATTTTGGAGAACAAGGAGGTGATGGCGATAGGCCTGTAGTTGGACGGGTCTGAGCGGTCGCCTTTTTTAGGGATCGGGTGGACCAAAGCTGTCTTCCATGAATTCGGGACTACGCCTTGGGAGTAAGAGTACCGGAAAAGACGCGTAAAAATCGGGGCCAACTCCGGAGCACACATCTTCAGCACAATGAGAGGGACTCCATCAGGTCCACTCGATTTGCTGACGTCCAGGGAAAGGAGTGCTTTGCGAACCGAGCGCTGTGTAAACCGCACGTCCGACGTGGAGCACTCACACTGCGGGATAGTCGGCGGTGTGTTCCCCCCGTCATTCAGAGTCGAGTTGGACGCTAAGAGAGAGCCTAACAGATCGGCTTTCTCCTTTGCGGCATGGGCCAGTGAGTCGTCCTCTCTGTGCAGTGATGGTAGAGATGGCTGACAGAAGTTCCCTTGGACAGCCTAGACCAGAATGCACGGGTTCCCGAAGGAAGGTAAACTAGTTTCTCGCCAATTCTGCCGATGTGCTCAGACCTTGCCTTGGCAATGACTCTTTTGAAGGACCTGGAGGCGGAATTATACTTCTTTTTAAGAGCGCTGGTGTTTACATCCCGAGACGTTGATGCGTCAGCCCAGGCCCGGTAGCACTCCTGCTTATAGCGTGATGCTATTTTACAGGAGCGACCAAACCATGGCTAGGATCTGCCTCCGATGGGCACCACAGAGGATGGAATAAAAAGTTCCATACCCTGAAGTACCACATCAGCAACAGAATCAGCAACAACGCTGGGATCTTCCGGCGAGAAGCAAACCCGCCCCCAAGGGTAGGATGCAAAAAAGACCGCATCCTATCCCAATCGGCGGACCTATAGTGCCAAACACGGCGGTAGCCTGCAGAATGCAACCACGACGTTACTGTGAGTGGCACCACACTCCGGACAAGACAATGGTCCGACGAGCCTAAAGGAGCGTCGACGGAAATCTGATATCCCTCCGGATGAGAGGTCAGCAGAAGGTCCAACAGGGAAGGTTCATGATCTTCCACATCTGGAATCTGCGTTGGCGAAGTAACCAGCAGTGTAAGATCATATACCAAAGCAAAGACATAAACAGACCTCCCCGCATGATCGGTTGAACGTCAACCGAGCCATTCGGCGTGGTGGTCGTTTAAATCGCCAAGGATCACGATCTCTGCAGATGGGATCTGCTGTAACAAGGAATCTGTAGCCAATTGGTCGTGGTCGATGAGTCGGTCTGTTTCGGCATTATCGCTATGGGACCTATAGAGGCACCCATAGACGCGGGGATGGTCGCTGTCTACGCGCAGCCATAGGATGGACAGGTCCGTACCTTCAAGACTGCCGAGGCGTCGAAAACAGATGTCCTCTCTGACGTATACGCAAACTCCAGCCCGGGGCACAAAGGAGTGTTCTAATTTGTACCCCGGGTAGGAGAGATATGAAGTATCAGCCGGAGAGGACACCTGAGTCTCGGTTAAAAACAGCAAGGCCGGCTTCGCCGTCTCTAGGTGGAAGTGGACAGCGTTAAGGTTGGAATGAAATCCCTGATGTTGCAAAAATTCACGGATAGCGTGACAGGGGTTGCCTTGGTCTTATTGCTCCACTTGCCCCGAGCAGTATTAGTGGCGAGCGGAATTTGTGACTGACTGAGCGGCTGACTCTTGTTCCATTTATAACGATGTTGCAACGTTGTCAGATATTCATTTTGCCATCGTTTTCACAAACACTGCACCATACGTTGAATAATATGCCACCGATGTAAAGGACTGACTTTAACATCAATCAAAGATGGTTCTCGTACACCAATCAATGGTTCCCCAACCAGAAAGTGTCCAGGCGTTATGGGAGGTTCATCCAGGTTAAAATTTACTACGGTGGTTGGACGAGAGTTGACACAAGCTTCGACTTATGAAGTTTCAGAGAGTTTGGTCATTAGCTAGTAGTTGAGCAATTTCAGAAATGATTGCAGATTTTGCATCTCTAAAAGCAAGATATAGTTCACGGGCCGTACCCACAAAATTCGTACCATGATCACTCCAAATTTCCTTGCAGGGACCACGGCGATCAGTGAAGCGTGGAAAAGCAGCTATCAACGCAACTGAAGTGAGATCAGTTACCAATTCTTGATGAATGGCTTTTGTGACGGTGCACACAAATAAGCAAACATAAACGTTACAGGTTTCTTTACATCTACCAGGGTACAATTTCATTGTAAAAGGTCCGGCAACATCTACTACACTTGTCAAAAATGGACGACTTGGTTTAACACGAAATTTAGGGAGATTTGATTTATTAGGATTAGCCCTTTGTTTAAAACATGGTATACATTTAGTGGAGACAGTTTTAACAATAATTTTGACCCTAATTATCCAAAATTTTGTCTTACAAAGTTCAAAGTAAGTTGATGCCCTACATGCAGAGTTTTCAAATGTGCGTTCAAAACAATAAGTTTAGAAAGACCGCAATCGTTACACAAAATAACAGGGTTTTTCATAGTATCTGAAATCTCTGCATTGGCAAGTCGACCACCCACATGAATATTGCCTTTATCATCTAGATATGGGTTAAAAACATGTAGTTTGCTCGATTGGTGAACTCGGTCACCATGTGACAATCGAAGAATTTCATCACTGAACGAAACTGATTGAGACATCTTAATGCATCTATTTAGAGGATCGTCAAGTTCATCTGGACTCAAATAAATGGGTTCATCAAACGATCTCCTATCTATTTTAAGTTTATACAGTTTAATAAAATGTAAACAATAAGCAGTTACACGTATCAGTTTCGAAAGTGACGAGTATCGTTTTATGTAAGAAATAACAGCATCATTTTCAAAAACATTAATGTTTGTATGTACTATAGTTTTAACCTTCATTTCTAAATCTGTTGCAGGTACAACGTTATCTATATTAACAACAACATCGAGGTTTTGTAAAAATTGTGGGCTATTCCACCATAGTTCAGACTGCTGCAAATCGGATGGGTATACTCTACGTGAAGCTAAATCGGCTGGATTATTCGCCGAACTAACATGATGCCATTGGTTAGCAACAAATGTGGTCCATGTATTAGGTGTCTTACGCAGCCAAGCCAAAACTATGATCGAATCCGTCCATGCATTTTCATCAGGGATATTTAGTATAGTTTTAATATGTTGTATCATTTTCGCCAATAGAATTGCACCACAGAGCTCGAGACGGGGAAGTGAAATTTTAGAAGGAAGCAGGTTTGACGGTAGCAGTTTTAGATTTAGCCATAACCAGATATAATTTAACAACATCATTTTGACAAACTCTGATATACACCACTCCAGCTTATGCCGCAAGGAAGCATCACTGATTACATGCAGTTCTTGTCTAATTGTGCTGTCAGAAACTCCAAGCTATCGTAGGAACTGAATGGGTTCAAAGTGCAAAACGTTCTTTAAGTTGTCCATTCATTTTTCAGGTCATGAGGGAGTTCTTCGTCCCTATCTAAGCCAGCTAACCACAACTTTTGCATAATTTTTTTAAGTAAGATTATTTCAGGTGTTAGCCAACCTAGAGGGTCCAAGGTTTTTGCAATTGTGGACAGAACATTTCGTTTTGTGAGATTATCATCAGTAAAATTCATGTTTATATTTAATTCAAAATGATCTGTTTGTAAGTTCCAGGTGATACCCAAATGTTTCAGAGTATCTTCAACCTTTATATTTATTGCGTTTTGTGATTCTTTATTATGATCAAGAATTTGTGATAACACTAATTGACTGTTAGATGCCCATTTGTGCAAAGGGAAACCACCGCGAGACAACAATTCAGTAAGCCTTTTTTGTAAGAGAACAGCATCTTCTACATTAGACGCACCAGTCCTTAAATCGTCCATGTACAGGTCAATTTTCAATACTTCAGATTCTACAGGAAAATCATGTTTTTATCTTCAGCAAGTTGGTGAAGCGTACGAATAGCTAAGAATGGCGCACAAAAGGTTACGTAAGTCACGTTAAGTAGTCTATATTCCTATATGGGTTGTGTTGGAGATTCTCGCCATAGTATTCTCTGGTAGTCCACATCATCTTTAGATACTAAGACCTGTCTATACATTTTTTTAATGTCAGCGACTAAACAAATTTTGTGTTGTTTGCACCGAGTAATTAAATCTCTGACATCTTTTTGCAACGGACATCTTATCGAAAGTTCTTCATTTAACGATTTTAGTTTTTCAGGTGTAGCCCTTCCGTCGAAGACAACTCGTAGCTTCGTGCTCAAGCTCGTCAGCCAAAGAATAGCGTGGTGAGGTAAGCAGTTAAGTTAATTAGTGATTGCTTTTATAATACTACTGAGTGTTGTAACTAGTCACATGAGTAACAAGCTAATTACTCGTTGTTAAGTTCCCTAGACCGCAAACTTTTCAGCCGCCCTGGTAGGTCGGGATTAGGTTATATGAGCACCTTATTTCGCGGCATATACACACGCAAAATATAGAGTGTTGTGTGAGCTTGCTATGCACTTTCCTTTAGTTTCAATAACGAGTAGGTTCCTATTTTCTTTACAATAAATTTCACAAACTTGGGTACGTAGATATAAACATTTATGGTTAATAATTTTCAACTACATTAATTTAATAATATAATTTTACACAATATAGAGAGAACTAAATATTGTTTGTACTAATATTATAATAATACGACGACTATTAAAATAAATAAAATTGATTAGCTATGCGTATTAGGTAATAATAGTATTTTATTTCATAAGTTTTAAATGTTTATACTGATTATGGGAATGGATGCTTATTAAGCAATCAAACAATCTATCCCCACAAATTTTCACATACCTAAATAATAGTGCAAAGATAATACGGCCCCATGGCTCAGTGGCTTTTCATTGAGTTGCGGCGCTGAGGGCCGCAGTGTTTGAATCCCGCACGGATACAAGTATTTGTATGACTTACAAATAATTGTTCTGGGTCTGGATGTTTTTCCTTGTGCAATTTATGTTTGTAAACTGCCTCCACGAGAAAATCCTAGTTCTTTCTTTAAAAAACGTTACCCCCACGGTTACGTGTATGTACGGGGGTTTGTGAAAGAAAATCAAAATTGATCAAAAACACTTTGTCAACTAATTAAATGCATTATTAAAAATAAAATAAATTTGTCAGGTCGATAACCACGGGGATAATTTTAAATTATAATAGTTTTGGTAGTAGGATAATGAACACCATGTTTTTTCAACATTTTTCAATTGCATTTTGTACACTCGGAATAAGAAACCAAATACATCGGAATACGTATTTTTACATCGGAATAAGGTGCTTCCGACTTCTTTTCATATTTAAAATAATTTAGAATACAAATCAAGATCTAATAGCCAAACCTAATATCTATTTCAAGAATAGAAACAATAATGGTTCTGATAAAAATAGCCATACCTTCAAAAGAGTACAATAAATGCTTAGTTTTCTATCTCATTTCGAGTTTTAGTCAAAATACTGCGAAACAAAGTGCCCTTACATTATCAAAATTTTTTGTAATATATGGAAATAAAATACATTAGATATAAATGGTACATCACACAAACTATAACATAAACATAATAAAAATTATGCATATAATTTAAATAATAAATATTTATATTACATATGTACATATTATAATATCAGATGTATGTAAAATCACGCAAAAACACACAAATTTATAGTAGTATACACACACACCCCGAGTTCCCGAGTCCGGAGCTATGGGAGGGACATAGGAAAAGAAGGTTGTTGGTTCAGCGAAGGTTTCTCTCATGACTAGAGTTAAGGAACGGAAAGTAAGGAGTTAAGTAGGAGGGGAAGTTGGATACTTTAGGATAGAATAAAGGGTGATGAGGGCACGCAAGCTTAGGCGCTGACGAATAGATAACCACTTTCATTTATATCGATACGTAGACACGTGATCATATTTTCGAAGATTGAAAATGAATCAAATGCAGTTATTCAGACGTCGGTCATATTTGTTGAGAAAATCTGCATTTAGGTCGAAATAACACACATTACCTTAGTCGATTAGGGGAAAAATTAAACTTTGCACAAGCAGTATCTTGATTCCAGATGGTAGACAATTTTTTAAGCTATAGAGAGAATGCAGGGTACCGGTGACTTTCTGGCTTACGGGTTGTCTGGGTTTTCCAAGTCAAAGTGGAATCAATGAATAAACCTAGATCCTCCACAGAAGAACAAAATTGAATCTCGGTACTTGTAAAAACGATAGGAGGCAGTGCCACTGTTTCCAATCCCTGGATCATCCAAAGATTACTAATTATTATGGCCTGACACTTTGATGGGTTGACCATTAGGCCAAACCTGTTAGACCAGTTCTTAATGCACTCAAGGGCCTTGTTGATCACACTACCGCTGTAGAAATATTGTTAATACTCGCTTTTGTATCCAGTTGCAAGTCATCGGCATATAGATGATACGCAGACTGAAGGTTTTAGGTAATGAAATTAATGTAAATAAAAAACAACAAAGGAGATAATATGATGTCTCAACGGACACAAGCATGTATGTGAAGCCAGTTAAATGATAGCTCATCGATGCGAACCGCCTGCTGCCGCCCTCGAAGATATGATAAAAAACAATCTAGTGCTTCGAGTGAGACCATAGAAACGGAAAGGATGGAAAGCAGAATATCATAACTGATGGTATTAAAGGCTTTTGAAAAATCAACTAAAACTATTACTTCTTGCCACTTTAGCTTACATTCTCAAATAATGATTTCTTTTCTTTAAGATTGTAAGCTGAAGTGGCAATGGGACGGCTTTATAGCTCGAAGAATCGATAACCGACGGAGATGGCTCACACTAGGTGAAGTGATGACCAGATGGAACACGCAGGTAGTCGATGAGGAGGCCTATATTTAGCAGTGTACTTGTGATTTAATACAGCCTGTATTGAAATCGATCGATATTAAGCAGAAAACGAAATTTCTCAAAACCACCGCATCTTCCCCCGGTTTCATCGTCCGTGGTAATTATAGTGACTCCTTTACTTTTTTACCTTGGCGACTGAAATTGGAAAAATTTGTTACTAATACAGGCATACTCCTAAGCAGGAAAACAACCCTAAGGTTTAGTATATATTATCCACATAAACACGTATAATTTATGAGTGAGATACGCATGAAACATAGATTACAATGTTTGCATAATAAATCAAATGGGTAGTAAATTGATTGACTGCAGTATTACTGCAATGAAAGGTTTGCATTCAATAGCAAAATTCCTTCATAAAATAAAATCCTAGTGAAAGGTTTGTGTAACATTTAGATAACATCTATACTTTAGTATAAGGTAGATCACAGCTATTTCTATAAAATGCCGTCTTTAAACGCATTGCAGGATTTACATAATTACGTAAAATTTTAACTTGCTTGGATACTATAAGTGAATGACTTTCATAATTTCATAAATTTAACGCTAATATAGTTTGTAGAATAAACAAAACAGTTAAACTTTATACAGATAACAAAAAAGTTGAACGGTGAGAAAAAGACTGACAAAAGGTGGAATCCTACCGCACGGGTTTTCGCTTTGTCGTGACAAGTGAACTACGGTGAAATTAAAAGAACCCACCAGGGCTGGCTGAAATAAGGAGACGAGTAGTCCTCCCCCTATAAAGGGTCGCTAAAGGTGTAGTTTAAAGTTTGTAACGTGGTACGTACGGCATAAGTCGGATGGTAGTGGTCGTTTGTCGGCAACATTAATTCATCGAGAACTGTCAAGTTTCCTTGGATTTTGAAACATGTCGACGAGTATTGCGTACCTTATACTCATAATTACCAAACGGTATTCGTTGAAATTCATACAGGTTTACGCACCAATCTCGGCACATCCCAATGAGGAGGTGGAGGAAATGTATGAGGATATCTCTAGAGCCATGCAGTTACCGACACAGCCCAACGCATTAGTAAGCTGAAGTAGCAATGGGCCGGCCATATAGCTCGAAGAACCAACAACCGATGTGAAAGAAAGGTTCTCAAGTGGCGGCCTTGTACCGGTAGGCGAAGTGTAGTGTGGCCCCCCAATAGATGGAGCAACAACCTAGTAATAAACGCAGGAAGTCGATGGATGCAGGTGCAGGTGGGGCCACTTCTGGAGGAAAAAGTTCATCATAAAATGTCCTGCTTTCTCCATGAAGTCGGCCAGCTGCTGGCCTCTTGGGTTCCGTTGCCCTATCCCGAATTTCCTTACCTTTACCTCACAGTTCTCTCTTGTGCCTAGTTTTGCGTTGAAGTCTCCTATTAACACCGTATAGTGGGTTTTGAAGGAATGCATGGCTCTAGAGATATCCTCATACATTTCCTCCACCTCAAAGACAAAGACAAAGATACATTTATTGCATAACTGTGTACAATATGATCTTAATACAAAAAAAAATATAGTTTTAGGCTCAACAGTCTATCCATGTCGGATATGCAATAAGAAAGAAAATAAATTTAATTTTAACGACTTACTTGAAGGTACATTCTGCGTAGTTTACTCTTTAATTTTACTGAAATAGGGTTTGCACATCAGTGAAAATAATAATATTTTTTTATTTTTTTGGGGTATGTTATACAGCGTTACTACGGTTCTTAAATATTGTGAATGGATTCGTTATAAGGCCACATTTAACCTCCATTCCGCTTTACGGGTAGTTTTGTAACACCCAGTATAGTTACTTTTATAATAAATCATATTTCTAATAATAGGTAGGTTTATATATCATATTTATATTGTTAGCGAATGTTTTTCTTTGAATCAGATTTCAAATTAAAATATTGGACATTGTTTTTTTTACGAATAGAAATAATTCCAAGATAAAGGTTCCAGTCAGGGTTATGAAACCCTTTGTTCTGAAAATATCTCTTAACGATTCGGAACTATGCATGTTGTATATTGTTCTAAGACATTTTTTCTGGAGAATGAATGTGTATTGTATATCTGTCGAGTTTCCTCAGTATATGATACCGTAAGTAAGGAATGGATAAACGTTTCCAAAATAGGCATTTCTAGTAACACTTACCTACATTTGTAGTCTCTTCCAGGATGGACAAGGCGTAACACGGATATCTTTTTATTTAGTTTTTAAATATGCGCCTTCCAGGTTAGATGTTGATCTATTTCGACTCCTATAAAATTTATGTTTTTTACTTCTTCGACCGCTATATCAGTCACGGTTATATTAAATTTGGCAGGTATACTTTTGTAATTTTTAAATTGTCTGTCCTCCTCATCGGTATGTGCCAAGGTTGGTGGGTAAACTTGTATGACCTTCAATGAATATCGCTTGGTTATTCTAAATATAAGGTACGCAACCTTGTAGACATACTCTCAATCTTTACAATGTTGTTAACGAGAGACTTATGGACGATAAATCCGACACCTCCATGGGACAGATGGTCGCCATCCCGGTAATAGAACAAGTTGCCGGATTCGAGGATTACCGTGTCCTCCCCCTGTCTTCGGACCTTAGATAATCCTATAATACTCCATATATACAAAAACTAAATAAACATATTATTCTATTTTTGTCTAACTTGTTTCCCAATCCGGGCTAAAATTAAATAATTATAATTAGCCAGCGAAAAAGCCAGGCTAAGCGTATTGTGGGGTTTTAATACTTCTCAGACTTTACGTTTGAGCACCGATTTCAAAAGAGATTATTTTATTTATTTTAGTTTTTTGACGTTGGATTTACTTTTTTGAAGTTTAATTATTATTCTGGTATTTTAAGTTTTTTTTTTTTAAATAAAGGTTTGGTTGATAACATCCTCCATTTTTGAAGTCAGTTAAAGAGTTAATTAAGGAGGACTGTACAATTTTAAGTAAAGCAACTCCACTATAACTGTGAAGCACACCATACTTTGCAGCAATCGGGCTACAGCAAATTATTTGCTTAGCGCAAATTTTGCAAGTGAAAATTGTTGTTTGCCGTCGAGTAGCTTAACTCTTTTAAAAGAATCAGAATGTTTTGTCCTTTTCTTTCCTTGAAATTTCAACAATTACAAGGAATATCATAATTTGTTTCAATATAATTCATTGAATGATTGTTTTTTTTTATTTATCTGTGAGATGTGAGACTGTAAGGTGTATACTGTTACAACTTTTCTTTAATAGCTACTCTCATGCAGACCATGGTAAGCAATTTACGTTTTACCCTTACAATTTCAAGGGAAGGCGACAGGGTGCAGCATTATGTTATACTCCTACTACAGGGTTTGGACTTGGAATTCATTTATTAAATTTGCAAAACACCTTTAATAACATTCGAGTGAATCCCCACATAAAATACCATATAAAGTTTTTTTCGCGTGTGGGTAGGTGCAATAAATATATCGCTTTTGTAAAGTCTCCCAATTTAATTAAATTTTTAATATTTAAAACATTACAATAGTGTCATTACTATATGGGAAACTAAAGTACTAACCATTATACCTGCCAGGCAGTAAAATCCTTGCTTTTTACAAACTTAATCAATAAAAATCAGTCTCACAATTTTCTTGCATTATCACTGCACAAGATTTTTTTCAAAATGGATGCAATGAGAGTCAATAACACAGCTCCAGAAGATGTTTACTCAGCGCATGTATATCTATCAAAGTGAGCTCCAAGCTGCAGCATCATCAGCCTCCATTGCCAATTTGACATCCGAGTTATCCTCATTCAGATTATTTATCATGACAGCCCTACGCAATCTTCAAGACCAGGTAAGTCAGGCCTGCTGATGCACCAAGTGGAGAATATGGAGATGCGGAGCCGGCGGAAGATTCTATTACTTCATGGGCTTCCGGAGGAAAAGAACGAAGACACTGTACAGGTATTAGTGAAGACTTTTGTTGACCGCTTGAAGTTGTCTGGTTTTTCGGACAAAGATATATCTCGCTGCCATCGCATGTGCCATACTTCTTCTTCCGACAAACCTAGACCAATCTTGTTCAAGTTGTATGAGTTAGAAGTGAAGAACAAGATCTGGCAAGCTGAGACGTGTTTGAAGGGGACTGGTATCACTCTCTCGGAGTTTTTAACAAAGACTCGACATAAAGTCTTTATGGCAGCTCTACGGAAATATGGAATATCCAATTGCTGGACACATGAAGGCTTTGTTTTTGTCCGGGGTAGCGGTGGCATTCGACATCGCATTAGCTCTGTGATTTAACTCAATTAAATCGTTGAGCCTCCTGTGTTGAATTCGAAGACAACGGCCGCAGTCAGGGAACTAGCTGGAGCTTCCAAAAGTCGACGTACTGGCACCGCAGGCAAGAGATAGTGTCTTCGCGTTAGCTTAGTGTTTAATTACCACAATAGTGGTAACTATTCATTTGTATTTTTGTGTAGTCTCCGTCTGCATAGCGTTGCTTCTTTTCAATTCTGTGTGTTATCTTAAACGTCGTAGTTATCTCTAATATTATAATAATTTACCTTCATAATTTTGTTTATTATGTGAAAGACACAATGACATTAGTGATTAAATAAATCATAGTATAGCTATTCAGCGGGGAAACGCAGCCAGCGTTCTTGGCACGATACCGCGTGGAGTAGGACTGTTTGATAATTAAATTACTAGTTTTAGTTTTTTTTATTATAGTTTTTAATATTGTAAATAATAAAATATTGTATATTATGTTAAGTAAATAAATGTATAACATCAATCAAAATGACAGCTATTAATTTCTGTCATACTGTCATTCGATTACACATACTACCAATCTTTTTGCCAGACAGGATCCGTAGATAATATTTGTCTATGTCTTATTATTGATGGTAAGACTGTGCTTTTCCCATAGACTTAGAATATACTGGCGTATAGACCAACATAGTGTGCAAGGGAGAAGAAAATTCCTTATGGCAAAAATGCAAGATAGAAAAGGATACCAAATCTCATGACTCTGTAACCGATTTTGAATGACAGGTCGGCACATTCGGCACGCAAGAAATAGCTCCTAGATATTTTGTAATTTTTCAGTGTAATAGTGGTTATTTTTAGTAAGTAACTTTATTCCAAAATGGTTACTTGTTATGTGAGTGATTGTGGTGTTAATAATAGTAATAATCCTGATAATTGCACATTTCACACGTAAATTCTCAAGACGTCGTCAATGTTACGAAGCGTTTATTTTTGTTTAAAATTTATGTTTGATACTGTTTAAAATATAAAATGTTTTCAATTATTTAGTTAATTTTGATATTTTGCAAAGAACAAAGTCACGTAGTTGATAATTTGCATGAATTTGGTAAATACATTTTTATACAAAATATTTTACATGTACGCTAGGGAGTGACTCAACTATATCAAAATTAATGTCGTTATTTATCTTGAATGTTTATAATGAATCGATAGACTTGCCCACACAAAAAGAAAATAAATCCTCCGTTTGCGTTCTAAAATGTAATTTTATTTTGCCGTTTGTCAAACAGATTCCCTCCGGATTCTATAATTAGAAAAAATGGTTAGGATTAATTGGACGGATTGGTTGGAATGTAAAGAAGAACTCAACAATTTACAGCAAACATTTTCTTGAGAAGTATAAAAGAAAAAGAAGAATAAAACAATTTTATTAAAAGGAGTCATTTCTACATTATTTGTACCAGTAAGTAAAATATTTTTATAATAAGACTTCAAAAATTTAACTTTCAAAACTTTAGATAACAGGGTATTTTTGAAACGCTCCCGAAAACGATGACAGATGATAGTACTAAGGATACCTATGATGATGGGTCACAAAGAAATTCGATCCTGAGGAAAAAAAAATCATCTTTTCACAACGTTTTATTAACTTTATTCACGCTCCATCATGTTGTTACAGTTAATTGAAACGATATTTCACAAAAAAAAATAATGAAAATACTGAAACATAAAACCAGCAGTGAAACTTAAAAAAGAAAATCAGCTGACAATAGGGTCAATATCCTCGCGGGCGCCGAACTCTTACCTAGATCGGTACGAAACAATTCATTAAGTATACTACTTACTCACTCTACCCTTCCTTTCACACACACGCTGCTTCGTGTCGTCTCACGCTGTGGAATTTACACATGCTTCAAGGACGTTACAATGTGCGCATTTGTTTTGGCGGGTTTGATTAATAATTTTAGTTTTTGAGACAGTGCCACGTTGACTATCACGAGCGATAGTTCAATTGTTTTGTTTATTAAATTATTGTCGTTATTACTTGTTATTTATTAATTAATGATGTTGTTCTTGTTGTTACGTTTTGTGTTTTTGTTTTGTTTTAAAAATGCCTAACACGTAGGTACGTTTATAGTGCTCGTGAATACGGCAACATGTTAATGTGCCTTGAAGAATCTCATAAGGCCACGGAGGATCGGTAAGCTGTTTCATACCTAATTTTTTTTTAAATAACTTAGTACTGAACTGATCTGAATAGGTACATAACTGAATACATCAGAATAATAAACATACCTACACAATGGATAACAAAGCATAACTCTAACCTTGTTAACATTTTATTTAAGTATTTTTTCATTAGCGGGGAATCGAACCAGTTATTTGGTTTATTTAACCTAATTTTTTTTAAATAACTTGTTAACATTTTATTTAAGTATTTTTTACTAGCGGGGAATCGAACCAGTTATTTGGTTTATTTAACCTATTTTTTTAAATAACTTAGTACTGAACTGATCTGAATAGGTACATAACTGAATAAATCAGCATAATAAACATACCTACACAATGGATAAAAAAACATGATTCTAACCTTGTTAACATTTTATTTAAGTATTTTTTTCATTAGCGGGGAATCGAACCAGTTATTTGGTTTATTTTACCTGTGAATTCGAATTAAAGTGGCTACGTGGAGACAAGCACAGTGGCAAATAGTAGGTTAAGTAGATAAGTTAGGTATTTAGACAAGTGTTGTAAATTATTAGGTATTGTGGTACCATCACTAATTGCGGGCAACGCGGATTCGGCGTTCGCGCGTACATTGACCCCTAGCTGATTGTAATTCAGTAATTCCACTGCTGGTTTTATGTTTCAGTATTTTCATGATTTTTTGTGAAATATCGTTTCAATTAACTGTAACAACATGATGGAGCGTGAATAAAGTTAATAAAACTTTGTGAAAAGATGATTTTTTTCCTCGGATCGAATTTTTGTGACCCATCATCATAGGTATCCTTAGTACTATCATCTGTCTTCGTTTTCGGGAGCGTTTCAAAAATACCCTGTAGAGACAGATTTTTATACATTATAAAACTGTAGTACATTAAAGATAAAAAAATCTCGAGACTATCCTCTCTAAGCCATTATGAACCCAACTAAGTATCTATTTATCAACCAAAATAAATGTATAACCTTACTTAACCAACCGCACAGCCTCACGGTCACACTAGTACAATATTCATAGCATCACGCTATTTTCCCCAAGAGGTTGAGCGGAGCCTCGGAACTTCGGATTATATTCCCAAGTCACAATGATAAAACTTTTAGCGTAGTTAGTTATAGATATTTAGTGATAGTCCTGAAGCGCCACTAGACGCCCGCGCATGAGACGCGATAGTATAAATTCTATAGTATTTGATAAAACGCTCGATGCCCCATTCATGCTTGATGGCCGACGACATTGTGCCGAGGGCTTAAATAGCGTGGTTCATCCCCTACAGCGTTAGTCGTAGAGAAGAGGAACTCGTGGATAAGTAATAGCTGCGCGGATCAAAAGATCTGCGAGATTAAGTTGCACTTGCCGCGGTCAGTCCATGAATGAGTGACCATTTTCTTAACATACCGAGATTGAGAGAATAGAGAGTGCATCTGTATCCTCAGACACTTGGTGCACTTTACTCTGTTAAGATCATTATGTTTTTAAAATTCATGCAGCTAAAATGATAATAAGCTTATTATTACTTTATACTTTTCAGGACAGATGAAAGAATATAAACATGAAGCATAATGAAGCGTCAAAAACATATTGGCCTTTAAACAGAGCAATATTATTTAACTGATTCCTACAAGTTTCTTACTTAAATTATTAAGTTTACATTCATATTTAAGTCAAATGATAAAATAAACTTCTAGAATGTATTTAATTATTAATTATTAAATGTTTGTCAAAAGTAATACTTACATGAAAAATAAATCAGTCATTATGTACTCCGTGTTTTATTTCCCCAGCAAAACATTTTATAAAATATAAATAGGTATATAATTAGTTAAGTATCTACCTATTTATATTAACAATATGTTAAAAAAGAAATTCCCGGGAAACTACCCACGGCAGTAAATATTTTTCTCCAAAGATCATAGCTCGAAAATACAACCTTCCGATCTGATAATTGAGGAGTTTTTAAGTTTATCGGTAAAGTCACCTGGGATTTTATACATTTGAATTAAAATCCAATTATTATTCTCAGGAACATGTTATATGAATATTTTTTAATTATTTTAGTACTATCATGGTAAAATTCAGTTAATTTTTGAAGTTATTTAACTTCGTGCACTAAACAATTTTTTTATATCTTTTTACCGCTTCCTTAACAATCATTTTTCGATAGTCCTTGTAAGTAAAATGTACATCACTAGCTAACGCACACAATGCCAAATCAAAATTGGTCACGCGTTTTCGGGCTGTCAGGTGGTCTATACGCCAGTATATTCTAAGTCTATGGCTTTTCCTTTATTTTTATTATATTAATTAGTCTTAAGTAAGTTATGTAATTATAAAATTCTACCGATGCCACTGCCGGCAGGTATGAAAGAAATTCTTTGTTAAGTGCATAATTGTTAGCAATTTTATTTTAATTTTAATAAACTTACTGTTTCATAATATTTCATAACTTATATTATATTATTATATATTTTGTAGGTATTATATTCAGACTTACATAATATTTATTTATTATACATTATACAAGAATATATTTAATGTTTATTGATATTGTTATAGCTTAGGTTCCGTTATACCGTTTTCGTTCCGTTATTCCGTTTGACTCCTTAGTTAAACATCAATGAGAGTGTCAGCATTCAATATCAGCTTCTTCAGAGTCGGTGTGTGCTGATAATATTATACCACCAACAAAACTCTATGACAGTGCCATAGCAGAGGAGCTTAAAATAAAAAAATAACTCAAATATTAACAAAAATAATATAATTGTGTATAGCGATGACATGGGAAAAATCTAGACATAACTTTAAATAACTCTTTAAAGGACAAAAATTACAAATTGCTGCATGCCTGTAGCATCTTTAGTGACATCCTAAATAAAATTATAGTTACTAAATTTTGCCCAAATATTACAATAATATTTTTGTTGGTAGAAGAGGCAGTGTAACAACAAACAGTTATTAAGATATATTGAACAACTTAATAACTTAAATGTACACAAAATTGTCTTGTTCACACTACCTTACATACAGGGATTGCCACAGGAAAATAATCTAAGATATAATTTAAATATACAAATGAATAATTTAATATGTAACAATAATTTAAATTTGACATATAATTGTAATGATAATAATGGCAAATTTCATTTAATTGACATAAATAATTTAATAAAAAAGTTTTGGACAAAAGATAGGTATTACCTATCTAAATATAATTTAAGACTGGTAGCAAATGTGCTATCTTATTATTTACTTTTTAACTCAGCCAAGTTTTTGGCTACCAAGACTACTTTTATTGAGCATGATAATCATTTGACATTTAATTTGGAATCAGTTCCAACTAATTTAAATTAGTAAATGCAACAATAGAGGCAATCTCTAGCAATAATAAGAGTTTAATTAATTTTGAATGCAGCCCACAATTAAGTAATAAAAATTGTTTACACCTGGTGCATCAAAATATACAAGGCATGATGGGCAAAGAATTGGAAGTTGAATTGTTTTTAAATAGTAACAATATACATATCCATTGTATTACTGAACATTGGCTAAAATATTATAATTTCATGTTTAATTTCAGAAATCACCAGGTGGCCAGTTCCTTCAATAGAGAAATAAGTTTACGTGGTGGCTCCTTAATATTAGCAGATAAATCATTATTATATAAAGAACGTAAGGATATTGTGAGCCTCTCTGTTGAGCGAACTGTAGAAATGGCTTGTGTCGAGCTCGAGCACCTCATTGTTGTAAGTGTTTACAGACCCCATGTGCTACTTATGACTATTTTGAAAGGATTGTGGAAGAAGTTTTGCTCAAACTTAGTAAACAGAACAAGTCTGTTGTAATATGTGGAGACTTTAACATCAATCTCCTTGAAACTTCTTCCATTAGTATTAAGTTTAGCTCATTGTTTAAATCGTATAATCTCGTTAATTTATTCATAGAACCAACACGTATTGCTGGGCCTCGTGCGACCTGTATAGATAACATTTTTACAGATGTCAAGCCCTTGCATAAATCAATTATTCAAAATTTAAGTTGAGATCACTGTGGACAGTTGGTATCGTTGCCTTACATACACAAAAAAAAAAAAAACAGAAAAATAAAAAGATTGTGTTTGTTCCAATACATAACCATCGCTTGGAAAGGTTTAGAAGTAATATAATAAAAGACTTCCATCACTTTCATTTAAAAATAGTGCTAATTATTTGTATGGTATGTTATTTAAAATTATAACTTGTGAATTTAGTAGAATATTTACTTCTAAATCTTTCTCTTCTAACAGTCGCAAATCATTTAATGAATAGGCGACAGTAGGAATTTATAAAAGTAGGCGAAAGTTATACCAGCTTTATAATGAAAGTTCATATAATACTAGTATTATATTTAGAGATTATGTAAAAACATATTCTAAAATATTTAAAAAGTGTGCTCCACAGCTAAGGCTTTACATTTAAGTAACAAAATTAAAACTGCATCTAACAAAATTAAAATGACCTGGAGAATAATAAATAGTGAAACGGGCAATGTCAAACCGCGCAACTCGGATTTTCAATTGAATAATAACAATAATTCAACTCGATCTGATCAAGAAGTTGCTATGGCTTTTGAGAAACATTTTACTGATGTTCCTTTTTTGACAGCAAAATCATTAAATTCTTCTCCTACTGTTGCCGAATCATTGCTCAAACAAAATATAAAGGCTTGTTCAAATAATTTTAAATTCCATAGAGTATTGCCAAAAGATATCGTTAAATATTTTAAAACTATTGATGTTAAGAAAACGGCAGACTTATGGGGGATTTCCGTTAAAGTTACTTTATCTATAATAGATATAATAGCACCTTATCTAGCCACTATATTTAATACAAGCGTCGAATCTGGTGTATTTCCTGATTTAATGATAAAGTAAAGTCATACCAATATTTAAATCATTTAGTAAAATTTTTGAAAAATTAATTTTAGATCAGATCTTAAATTTCTTTAATATTAATAAATTGCTGCATAAAAATCAATTCGGTTTTACAAGGGGTCGCTCGACAACTGACGCTGGAGTTGAGCTTATTAAACATATTTTTTGTGAATGGGAGAATTCGGAGGATGCTTTGGGTATATTTTGTGACCTTTCCAAGGCCTTCGTCTGTGTTCACCATGAGACATTAATCAGGAAGCTACAGTACTATGGTGTCAAGAACACGGCGCTTAAACTTATTATTTCATATTTAAGTAATAGAATGCAGAAAGTTATTATCAATGGTAAAAGTTATTCCGGGTCACCTGTACTAATGGGTGTCCCTCAAGGCTCGATTCTCGGCCCTGAGGGACACCCATTTCTTGTATATATTAATGACTTACCTTCCCTTGTAGGGGATAATCATGATATAGTATTATTTGCTAATTATACTTCCTTGACTTTTAAACTTAAACGTCAATCATTTAAATGTGACGAAGTGAATAATGCTATATCAAAATTAGTGCATTGTTTTAACGTTAATAATTTGAACGGAAATAAAACTAAATGTATTAAATTTACAACAACGAATGTTAAAAATCTGGGTACCAATGTGTTTAAATGGGGAAGAACTGAGCCCTGTTGAATCCACTAATTTTCTTGGCATCACCTCGACGCAATGTTTCAGTGGTGCCCCATATATCCAAACTATAGACTAAGTTCTGCAGCCTATGCTGTAAAAGGTTAAAGGTCTCACTAGTGTCGAGACAGCTAGATTATTTTATTTCAGTTATTTCATAGCATAATGTCGTATGGGATTTTGATATGGGGAAATGAGGCTGATTCAGAAACTATTTTGTTTTACAGATGAGGGCCATTAGAGCTATTTACAACCTAAAACCGAGAGAGTCTCTAGAGATAAATTCAAAGAAATACATATATTAACTTTGGCCTCTCCGTATATTTACGAAAATTTAATGTATGTTTACAAAACAAAGGTAGTTTTAGTAAAAAAAGTGATATACATTCTGTAAACACTAGGAACAAACACAAGCTAGTGATACCAGTTTCTCGACACCACAGAGTCAGTAATTCATTCTTGGGGCAATGTATACGCTATTACAACAAGGTCCCGGAAAGTGTACAGGCTCTCTCTATTACCAAGTTTAGATGTTTTGTTAACCTGAAACTGTATAAAAAGTGTTATTATAGTATAAATGAATACATGGTTGATAATAACCCCTGGGAATGAGGTGGTCGCTTCCAAGGAGTTTCTAAAATAAATTTTGTACTTAAATAGTTTGTACAACCATTAAAGTAAAATTTACTTTAAAAAAAAAGTCCCGCTGGGTTTTTTGCTGGTTCTTCCCAGGACATAGGTTTTTTTTTCGAACCAGTGGTAAAGTAAAAAATGACTTTCAATAAGAATTACATATGTAATCTATATTGAATAAAAATTATTCTATTCTATTCTATAGTTTTGATTAGCATGTGTGATATTTTAGAATTTGATGATAGCTACTTTTCTTGCTCTTCTTCTAGCTCTTCCGATAAGACCTATAAGAGCGCCTTAAGCGATGATTCCACTCATTTACATGATCAACTAGTAGACGTGTTCTGCAATTATAGTAAAAATCTTAATATAGTCCATATTAACGCTCAAAGCATTCATGCTCACTATGCTGATCCTTTATCAACCTTCGATTTTAATGTTGATGGCATCCTTATTTCTGAAACTTTTCTAACTTCAGAAACAATGCACTTCTGTCTGTACAGTATTGTCTCCCTGGTTTCCAACTTATACGTAATGACAGGGTTGGCAAATGTTATGGTGGAGTGGCAATCTATTTGAGAGCTGACATTCCTTATAAAATTGTTGATCATTCACCCAATATATACACAAATTTTGCTGAACATTTATTTATTTAATTTACTATTAATCATTATAGGACTTTGTTTGGGGTCTATTATCCCCCCTCTCGCAATATAAATTATTTTTCTTCTTTAGAAGAAAAACTTGTAAATATAACTCCACCTAGTTTAGGTGTTCTTGGTAAATAGGACATTCTAGGTATAGGCAAATCATATAATGATTCTAATATCTCGTTTGATTTAACCGCACTCAACCGGCACTTTTCTGAGTCTCCGATTTCTATTGATGACTCTATTAAGTCTATTACACTTAATCTTCTCTCTAATATTCCTAAGCCGTTGTGTTCTCCTTTTAATTTCAGTAAAGTTACTGATGGTGACATAAAAAAATGCCTTTTATCTATTTCCTCTAAAGCTATTGGCTGTGAAAATCTTTGTATGCAAATGATTAAACCTATCACTAATGAACTTGTCCCTATTATCACTCACATTATCTCTTCTTTGCTTGAAACGAGTTCCTTTCCGACTTGCTGGAAAAAGGCATTCGTCATTCCCCTTCCAAAAACTTCTAATCCTACGTTTTTATCCCAATTCCGCCCTATTTCTATTCTTCCGATCTTATCTTAAGTACTAGGAAATATAGTTCAGAGGCAACTATCTCAATTCCTAACTGTACACAGCCTGCTGAGTCCTTTTCAGTCTGGTTTTCGTCCAGGCCTTAGCACAGACAGCGCTCTGATTAAAGTGTCTGATGATATTCGCTGGGCCATGGACAAAAGACTTCTCACTGTTCTAAGATTATTAGATTTCAGCAGCTTTTCAGGATTTCAGGAAAAGAAGTCAATAGTTCTCCTATGATAAAATGGCTGGGAGTTAAACATTGTAAATCTGACGCCTCATTACTAAGAGAACAAAGTGGCCTAGAATTAATAATAGCCTATATCTGCGTTAGCAAGGTGTTAAGATGTTCGTATGTCAGTGACGTGTTACCCATTACGCGTTTCAAAAGATGTTTTACCATTTTGACTCCGGCCTCCCATATACCTCCCCAATGTGGTGCTGTTGGAACTATGTATTTCCAGGTTATTTTTTCATTTTGCAAAATAGTCTAAGTCGGGATTACGCTTCAGCATTTCATAGAGGCCGTGAAGCTCCTTCTCCGCGCCCTTGAACTTGGTGGCGTTGTCGCTCTGAAGCTCCAGACACTCGAGATGAGTAGCTTTCGTGCTGATGCAAATGAATAAACAGACATACCCTTTAGTGATGATAGGCTTACGAATCCTGCTTTGCTTGATGGTAATAAGACCTGCGTAATCAACACCAGTTATTAGAAAAGGCCTATTAGGGGTTATGCGATACTTTGGTAGATCGGCCATAAGCTGTGAATGAGCCTTGTTGGACAATTTAGCGTACGTGACGCATTTGTGTACGATGTGTCTCACTCTATTACGCGCCTGCACCGGCCAGAAGCGACTTCTCACGCTGCTCAGCGTCATCTGCGGTTCGGCGTGCAGCAGCCGCAGGTGCTCGTACCTGAGAACGAGATCTGTTACATGACAACGAGCTGGCAACAACATGGGAAACTTCTTATTAGAAGGCAAATCGGAGTGTCTAATGCGGCCTCCAACACGCAGAACGCCGTTATCTGAAAATATATTAAATGTTGTTTTGTGAAGTCTTTGTGCCCGCTGAAATCAGAATTAGTCAACAAGTGCTTAAACTCGTTAGGAATGTGCGAGCGTTGCACCGAAGACACTATGACATCGACGGCAGCCTCGCGTTCTGCGACAGTGATATTTCCTGTAAATATATTTTCATGTTTAACTTTTCTTTTCAGGTTATCTATAAACCGCAGAACACGCGAAATGAAATTCACAAATTTTGACCAGGATGAGGATCTCTCGAATATGGTTTCGAAATAAGATTTTTCGACCATGTGAGAAACGGCGACTACTCTTCGTTGCTCTGGGATAGGGCTAACAATATCATTACTTTCGGTGGGGGCTGCTAGCGTGCGCTCGGCCAGCCAGCCGGGCCCGCAGAACCATAATTAGCTAGTAGCTAGCGCCAGCAGGTCGCAGCCTCTGGAGATCAAGTCGGCGGGGTTATCCTTGGTACTCACGTGATGCCAGTTATCGATAGCAGTCAGTTCCCTGTATTAAACTAACGCAATTAGCCACAAACAGGTTCCACCTATTCGGATCTCCACGAATCCAACACAAAGTTATCATGGAGTCTGTCCAATAGTGGATACTGGCTACGTCGACTTGTAACGACGTACGGACGTTGTGGCCAACGGAGTCCATAAGCTGAGCTAGCAACACAGCGGTGCAGAGCTCCAACCTAGGCAACGTCACGGGCTTAATGGGGGCTACTCTAGACTTCGAGCATATTAAGTGAACTGTATTCTTAAGTGAGCAGCTCCTCGCATAGACCGAGCAACCGAATCCTGTTCAGCTGTCGGCGGAGCCATGGAGCTCCAACTGCTTACGTTCAGGATCTAACATCAATCGGGTGATAGATATACTGCTGAAATGGTGCAACTTACTGCAAAAATCTTTCCAGAACGTGAGTATTTTGTCTGGAACATTATTATCCCAACCGACATTTTCACGCCAAATCGCTTGCATGATCATTTTAGCTTGCAGAGTTACAGGAGCTATAAACCCCATGGGATCATATATTTTGGCATTAAATGCAAGGATATTTCGCTTTGTGCTTTTAGTGTTATCCAAATTTTGAGGACTCGCTACCTGAAACTTATCATTTGTGGGATCCCAAAAGAGCCCCAGTGTTTTAAGGGCAGAATCGTCATCGCCGAAGAACTTTTGCTTACAGGTCTGTCTCTTTTCCTCTGGAATATGCTTAAGCAATGTGGTTGAATTAGAATAAAACTTATGCAGTTCGAAACAACCACGTCTCAATAAATCCACTAAATCATTGATAAGAGACTGGGCAATCCTGCAATCATCATGACCACTAAGACAATCGTCCATGTAGATTTTAGATTTAATTGTATCGATTGCCAGGGGGTAACGGTGCCCTTCATCTTCATCAACTCCACCAATGTACGAGTGGCCAGAAAACTAGCGGGGGCAGTTCCGTATGTAACTGTGCTTAGTTGAAGGCACTTTAATTCATCACGTGGACTGTCGGGCCATAGAACTCCTTGCAGCGACTGATACTTTTTAATATTAATTTGTCGGTAAATTTTCTTAATGTCGCATATGAATGCGTATTTGTGACATCTGAATCGAATTAGGATTGTCACTAGATCAGGTTGTACAACAGGCCCTACGTACAGTATATATTTTAGACTCAAACCTGACGACGAAGAGAAACTACATGTAGTTGGTAGGCTGTCCATTTTCTGCGCGAGGAAAGTCTGAAACCCAATGACCATGACCTAAATCAACAATTTCTTGAATAAATTCAACATACTTTTTATGCAGTACAGGGTCAGATTGAAAACGCTTTTCTAGATTTAGAAAACAGCCTAAAGTCTTATTAAACGAATTGCCTAGCTGATTCGCTCTGGAAATCCAATTTATGATATAAAACATGTATGAGTATTATATCACATAGGTTTTTTAATTTTAGAGATAATATGGAGTTGTAGTGTTGCTGAAAATCACTTAATAACAGTCTCAAGTTTTGGCTGTTGCTTTTCGTCAATTTGTTCAAATTGAATATGGCAGCTATGTGATGATTTGCCATTAAAATCTTGTTGTTATATCTCTCTAATAAAGAATTCAATGTTTTACATAATTATCACCGACACAGTCCAACGTTGCAATTGACTGAGCAGCTTCACTCTTAACACTACATTTTAAATAATACAATTTTGGACATCGGACAAGTCTGTGTTGTTGTGCACAAAACTTTCAAACAGATCCTTGAAATTTAACCAATTGTTGTAATTTCTATCAAAACAATGCAGATAAACTTTAGGTAAATGATCAAATGTGTGCGAATTACCTTTTTTAGTTGGTTCTACAATCCGTATATCTTCTATTTTCTTGAGAATATCAAAATATTGTTTCTCCATACACATATGCTCTGATTCTTGCATACTATCCAGCTCCTCGATTTCAATCATGATTGGTTCTAAAGTTTTAAAATTTCTCTTGCTCTCTGATCCAATTGTTTCAGATGCTGCTCGGGAACACTAACCTCTGCTAGTTGATTTTGAATATTTGTTAACCTACCCTTATAGTACTTTCTTCTGTTAATTATATACATATACACCACAGCAGAACGGGTTATGCGAAAGGATGAACAGAACGATCATTGAGAAGGCGAAATGTATGTTATATGATGCCATGATGGATAAAAAAGTTTTGGGCTGAAGCCTGTAATACAGCCGTATGTTTGCATAATTGGACAGTTTCATCTGTTTTAGATGGTAAAACGCCACATAAGTTATGGACAGGTGTTAAACCAGATCTTAGCAATCTGTGGATCTTTGGATCACCAGTCATGGTCCATGTCAATAAAGAGAAGAGGTCAAAATGGAATAAGAAATCCACTGAATGTATACTAGTTGGATTTCCCGAGAACATCAAGGGCTACAGAGTGTATGATTCTGTGAAAAGAATTATAACCACTAGCAGAGATGTGATTGTAATGGAAAAAAAATCAATCATGATGGAAGTTGCATTTGAAGGCAAGGATCAGAAATCTGTGAATGATGGCATGCCACAGGAAAGCCCGAATCTACAAGATTTAGTGGGGGATGACACAGATTCAACTTTAAAAGAAGTATCAGAAGATTATTCCATTTCAGACTACATACCGAGTGAGTATGAGGATTCTGTAGAAACTATAGATGATGATTATCATGGAGTCAGACCTAAAAGAGAACACCGTGCTCCAGATAGATATGGTGTTGGTGGAATCTGCTACTCGGAGAATGATATGGTTTGCAGAGCTGATCTTACACTGAAGCAAGAGTTGAAGGGACATGAGAGAAACCAGTGGTTACAGGCTGTCAAAGATGAACTGAAGTGCTTCGAAGACAATGATGCTTGGGATTTGGTAGATATTCCTAGTAGTGGTACAATTGTACAGTGTAAGTGGGTGCTCAAAAAGAAAATAGAACCTGATAATAAAGTGCGTTATCGTGCGAGATTAGAAGCAAAGGGCTTCTCCCAACAACCGGGTATAGACTATGCAGAGACATTTTCACCAGTGGTGCGACATAGTTTTTTAAGATTACTTTTTGCTTTGTCAGTAAAACTAGGACTTGACATTAGACATTTTGATGAGGTAACTGCATTCTTAAATGGCGAACTTCATGAAAATATTTACATGCAAATACCTGAAGGTTTTGAGAGTTCAGATACTAATAACGTTCTAAAGTTAAAGAAAGCCATTTATGGATTGAAGCAGTCATCAAGAATGTGGTATAACAAAGTAGATATTTGTTTAACAAAAAATGGTTATTTAAAATCTAAATATGAACCTTGTTTGTATGTAAAGAATGAACATAAAAATATTACTATAATTGCGGTATATGTCGATGATTTTTTCATTTTTCAAATTGTTCTAAATAAACTGATAAGTTAAAGTTTGTATTAGAGTCTCAATTTAAGATTAAAGATTTAGGCCAAATAAAACAATACCTTGGTATGTCAGTGTGTTATGACAAAGAAAATAAAGTATTAACATTAGATCAAAGTCATTACATAGAACAGTTATTGTTAAAGTTTAATTTAGATAATTGTAAAACTATAGATACTCATATGGAAAGTGGACTGAAGTTGGCTAAACATAGTAATTGTGATAAGAGTTTACCATACCAGCAATTAATCGGTTGTTTAATGTACCTTACTATACTTACACGTCCGTATAATGCATTCTCAGTAGGATACCTAAGTCAGTTTAACAATTGCTATAGTAGAGAGCATTGGGCTCATGCTCAGCGGATCTTGAGATATTTAAAGAAAACTAAAGATAATTGCTTTACTGGTAATGAAGATATAATTGGTTATGTAGATGCAGATTGGGGCAGTGATACATTAGGTAGAAAATCATACACCGGATTTTGTTTCAACCTATCAGGAGGTGTAATTTCTTGCTAAAATAATATAGCTCCGTCTAACACAGAAGCAGAATATATTGGTATCTCTGAAAGTTGTAAGGAAGCTGTTTACTTAAGAAATTTGTATAAAGAAATAACTGATAGCTCTGATTCTATTCTTATATTTAATGACAATCAAAGTGCACATAAATTATTATATAACACAGTTTTTCATTGTAAATCAAAACATATAGATATTAGATATCATTTTGGAAGAAAGTGTATTAATAACAACATTGTTAAAGTAGAGTACCTACCAACAGCTGATATGGCTGCAGATGTTCTAACAAAATCTTTAAACTGTGTAAAACATTATAAGTTTTTGAAACTGATGGGGGTGCAACATAAATGTAATTAATTTAGCGTCTTAGAACGTTGTATTTACTGTGTAACATTTTGATATAGTGGGGGTATTAATATTATGTAAGAATATCAAAATATTTTAATTTTTTCGAATGCACACGATCGTTTTATTAAAAACTATGACGTAATTCTTATGTTGGTGCGAATTTCAGTCTGGTGTCAACATTTATTTTGTGTAAAAGCACTTGATACTTCCCGATTCTGATCATATTTCAATAACCTTCACTATGAAACAGTAATATATTTTGTACGCAATTAATAAATTCATTAATTTATATACCATAATCCTAAATTATTTACGACTTTATGGTTTAAAATCATTTAAGTTTCAATAACATGTGTATATACAAATTGAAACCTCTTTTATTCTATTTTCAAAATGAAATGTAGATCAAAAAAAAAAACAAAAGAAAAAACAAAATACTGCGGCAAAATAGTTAGTAATTCGTTACATCAAGAAAAATTAAAATTGTTGTACTGATATTAATTAAAGGATATTAAAGAACTATTATTATTGATATGAAAGAAAAGGGATTAGATTGTTTTTCTTTTTTAATTTAATGTGCCATGTGAGCTTTAAGAGTCATGTCACGTCGTCATTTGAGTCGAGAAGAAATGTTACGAGCCGTGGGCATGCTAGAAAATTGGGCTCTTCAACGCGTCGTTGCTGAGGCCCTACACACCAGCCAAAACGTGATATCAAGGTTGTGGTCACGTTATCGCAGTACTGGGGGTGTAGCTGAACGGCACACGGTTAGATATCGTGTTACTAGGCAGAGATAGGATCGATTTCTCCAAATGACCGCCAGAAGACAACCCAATATCACAGCGATGCAACTACTACAAAGGCTCCAAGAGGACCACCAGCTGCTGGTAAGGGACCAAACCGTGCCAAAGAGATTGCATGAAATTGATCTTCATGCTCGAAAACCGCTACGTGTTCCAGCATTGCGACTTGGCAATCGCGGTCGGCGCCTTTCGTGAGCTCGGTAGAATTTACCATGGAGTGACGAACAATGGTCTTTGGTGCTGTTCACCGATGAATCCCGGTTTGGGTTTCATCCGGATTCACAAAAAACACGCGTTTGGTGGACTCCAGGGAGAGTTAACCGTCTACGGCACCCTCAGGAGGTCCACTCATACCAAGGCGGCGCAATCATAGTGTGGGCAGGTATTCGTCTTGGCAGACGAACCCAGCTCGTTTGGATCCAAGGCAGCATGACTTCATAAAAATACCACGAGGAGGTAGTAGAGCCTGTTATTGTCTCACACAGAATCCAAATGGGTCAGGAATTTCTACTCATGCACAATAATGCTCTTTCCCATACGGCGCGGCTGGTGTCGGCCGCTCTCCAAGACCACGATATTCAAGTTTTGGATTGGCCAGCACAGTCGCCGGACTTAAATCCTATCGAATGCCTGGGACATGTTACAACAAAAAGCTTTGAGAGATTTTCCGCCAAATTTGACGACGGAACAACAACTTTACGATCACTTGCAAAGAACATAGGACCTCATACTGCAGCAAGACATTGACAATTTAATTTTAAGTATGAACAATCGATGTTGATGTCTAATTAATGTAATAGGTGCCAATACCAATTATTAATAATTCGATTTTATAAGTTTTTTTCAATTAAAATTACTATTAATACTATGAATGAAGTTTTTTATCATACTAATTTTCTACAGCGATTAAAAAAAACAACATTTTTATTTAAAACAAAAGAATTACGAATTTTTTTTTATTTTTTATTAAAAACCTTAAAATAACCTATCATTCTTCCATCTACTCTATCAGAAAATTCTTCATAGATTTTTAAATATTTGATGAAACATAAAATATCCCTAGATTCTCTTGATGTGTTTATTCACTAGTAAAGGTTTTTTATACAGAAAATTAATATCATTTCCTTGCCCTAAAACCCTCTCAGAAATGAGAGGAGCCCTGAACCCAGCAGTGGAACGTATAAAGGCTGTAACATTACTTTACTTTAGTAATAATTACAAATAAATATGTAGACTTTGAATAAAACTATTTTTAGGTGCTTCTTTTTGTTTGTCCTGTGTAAGAGAGACCACATTCACAAGATCCATTAAAACCCGCGTGAAAGAACATATAGCTGACGTGAGGCACCGACGCTCTGGGAAGTCTGCAGTCTGTGAACATGTTCAAGATCGTCCCCGCCACTACATCAGATTTGATAGACCACAAATCCTCGCAAAAGAACACCGATTCCTACCAATGATGATACGCGAGGCTATTGAAATTAAAAAACATACTAATTTCAATAGAGAAGATGGATTGCTTGGGATCCTATAATTAACATAATTAAATCCAAACCCAAGCATACCACTGCAAGACTTCAAGATACTGTAAGCTCATTCTGCGTAGATCGAACCAAACATTAATATTAAAAAAACTGAAGGTAGCCGGGCTAACTATGACATCGGGACGTCAAACATCTCAGTCCCCCCCGTGACCATGGGTTGCTGTAAAGCACCCGAACCGTCGGGAATCAAAATAGTAAAATTAAACGCGATAAAATCCGTAAAAATAGTTTAATTCAATGTGTAGTGTTCGCGTAAATATAAGAAATCATTAAATGGATAGACTTCTTTACTCCTTAGTTATATAATAATGTTAAGATGTGATAGTACGATGCTATACCTTATATCAATAAATCTCTACATACAAAAATCAATTGCTGTCCGTTAGTCTCGTTAAACCTCGAAACTGGCTCAACCGATTCTGATGAAAATTTTGTGAGTGTTTTAGTTGGTCTCTGGATAGTTTAGATTCACAATTGGACCCGGTGGGTGTAGCTGTTTTCGATATCCAGAAATCACCCGTGCGGAGCCGGGGTGGATCGCTAGTATTTCATATTTTGGAACCTCGGCATAGTTTTCTTATATCATAAGTCTTTTAAATAAAAAAAAGATAATTATTTTAAACCACCGTGATTTCACTCTCATCTAAGTTTAACTGCATATAGAAGTTAATAGAAAAAAAATATGAATAATTAGGTTGTAATAATAGCGATTTAAAATTACAACTTCAAAGATATATAAAGCTAACGTTGATTCATTATATTGCATTTTTTTACTCAGTTGAAAACAAATGTAGGTATATATTAAGCATCAACGTCATTTGAAAGATTGTAATTAGGAAATGTAAATTACCTTGTTAGTGTAGCAATAAAGATCCGTGACATCGAGTACAAACTCGTTAAAACTTTGAAGAACTAGTTAATTATAGGGCTACGATAACTAACAAAATGCGCTACTTATTCTCTTCCTGCTTTTAACACGCCGTCGTCCACGTGATAATTATAGAAGTCCTGACCATTTAATAAGTGTTGAATAAAATATTTTGTAATAATGTGAAAATATTATTTATAACTCCTACGTAAGATATACAATTTCGCTTGCCAAATATATATTTTTTCCAGACCAGGTAGTCGCAGTCGTCATCGTTATTCGCTACTCTCGTGGTTAACACTATCGGCTTGTTTACGACGCACAAAATATCTTTGTGATTTGCCTTAGCACGTTAAAGGACTTTGATTTTGAGAACGTTTTGGCACAATTATGAATACAGGACGCTACAGGACGTTAAAAATAATGAGAGAATGTTTAACACAAGATTTCGTTAATAGACATCTTGGTTCCAGATCATCTCTAGCGAAAATGTTTTAGAAAGGAACTTACTGATACCTAAAGAGTTGTTTGGTGATGAGTAAAATACTAAAGCTATTTTGATATTTGATGGAACGTACATATATATTGAAAAAAACTCCAATTTTTTATTTCAGCGCCAATCTTACAGCCATCACAAGTTTCGGAATCTTTAAAACCTTTTATAATTCAGAATAGTGATGGCTACACAATATCTGATTACCCATATAATGAATGAAGAAAATTTTGTTTTAAACAGTGGCGATGTTTTATAGTAGATAGGGCTATAGAGATAGCATTGGTGATATCCAGTCTTGTGGCTATGAAGTCCACATGCCACCTACAAAGGACCGGAACGCTAGTCAGCTGTCAACAGACCAGGTAAATAAGTCACGATTGGTTACGATTTGCAGATGGGTTGTTGAGGCGGTCAACGGCAAGTTTAAAACTAGGTTCAGGTTGTTGCGACAAACGTATTTTAACCGTGCATTAGGCCATATGTTCTGTGACTTTAAAATCGCAGCGGCTATAATAAATGCCTATTATCGAGTCGCTGTTGACAACAGATTCGCCGCCGATATCTTCTATACTTATAATAAATCTGTAGAGAGGTCAATTCTGTACATGAAATATATTTCCAAAATAACTATCAGGGGGTGATTAGTGATCGATACTGATGCCAAAAATGCAAACAGTAAATTTTTTGTCTGTCTGTCTGTCTGTCTGTCTCTATGTTCGTTATAGAAACAAAAACTATTCGATGGATTTTAACGAAACTTGGTACAATCATTCTCCATACTCCTGGGCAGGTTATTGTATACTTTTTATCACGATACGATCAATTGGAGCAGAGCAGTGAAGGTAAATGTTGAGGAAACGGGAGAAATTACTCCATTTTTTAAGCTTCCGTCGCGTGTGCAGCCTTAATGGTTGAAGCTACACAGAAATCATGTATAACGGAAATTTTCTCCTTAAAATTATATAAAAAACTAGCTGTTACCCGCGGCTTCGCCCGCATGGTCACTGGGAAATGAACTATCCATTGCTTTTTGAATTGAAAGAAAACTGAGTTTTATAGATTTGTAAGAGATGCAGCCATTAAAAGGAAACTGAGCAAAATTGATTCGTCAGCCTATTTAAATGTTTTGAAACGCAGCGTATAGGAAAGCATGAAAATAGCCTGTTTATTCCAAATGGAAATGGGATATTTTTAATTAAAGGAAACTGAGCATATTATCCGTCAGGATGCAGACTTTGAAAAGAAACTGAGCTGAATTGATTCGTCAGAGATGCAGTTTTCTGAATTGAAAGGAAACTGAGCTGAAAAACATCCGTCAGAGATGCAGCCTTTGAGTTGAAAGAAAACTGAGTTTTAATAGGTCCGTCAGAGGTGCAGCATTTGAAAAAGAAACTGAGCCAATAGAAATTTTGAATTGAAAGGGAAGATCTGGGAATTTGATTAATTGATTGTGGGAATTTTGGAAAAAACTAACTGAACACTATTTTAAGACGCTACTGTACACAATGTTATATGTTTTTCCATTCGAAAGAATGTGAGATTCTGGGCATTTGACACACGCGAACATGCTACATACAGCTGACATAGAGAAGCACGGTTTATCTAAGTTGACCTACCTGTAACGTTTCCCTGCGCGCTTTATTAATTGTCATTGCAAAACTGAGTTTTAATAGGAACTGCAAAATCTTAAATTGAAAAGGAAGATCTGTGGGAATTATAGGATCCGTGGTATAATAACATTTTCACCTTTCCTACGCCTGTCAAAATTGTAGCACCGATTATGTTCCGTCCAAGATGTGTCACACGCAGCCTTGTACCGTTACATAACCGAGGAGCATCTAAATTTCGCATTAGCATGACTGGGACGCCTAATTTTAATTGAAGCTTATGTGAGGGCACACCTGACAACTCTAGAGAATTTAGAAACTCTACGGTATATGAAGTGCTCTGTTCTGTGTCCATAACTGTGTCTACTGATAAATATTCTGTAATTTCTCCTGCTACTTTGCTTAATATATCTGAATTTATTTTGTTAACGCTCTCATTTTTTGGTGCAAGAATCGCCCTTTCACATAACCATTTGTCTTCATGCATGTTGTTCGTTAAATCTGAATAAACGCTCGCAATTAATTCGGAATGACTCTGTACTAAATTACAAAAATCTCTCGTCAATTTAACGCAGCCCTCAGTATCCGTTTCCAACCGCCCATCGCCAATTTTTAATAGTGTGTCAGCATAGTTTCCAGCATTGATATCATTATATAAATGCAATCTCATATTCGTAGTTAAACTGAATTTTGTCACCTTGTTCCATAAAATAGACGACTTGAGGCATGCTTTAATTTCATCTGCAGGTGTGTGCCTTTTGAATGACAGGTAAAGTTTGGCGAAAGTCACCAGCCAGTAAAACCACCATTCCTCCCATTACATCGGTTGCTGCGCAAATCCTGGAGCGTTCTGATTATGCTTCTACAGCTTTTTTGCGATATTGTACTTTCGTCCCACACTAAAAGTTTGCATTGTCGTAGCATTATACCTCGTGCACTATTTTTAAGTAAAGTTGCAGATCTTCCTGGCTAGATTTAGAGGAGTTTTAAAACAGAATGTGTAGTGCGGCCCCGCTTAACAGCGTGGCGGCTATACCGGAGGAATCTACGCTACAGCAATGTTTTATCTTTCCGTACTTGCGCTAATAATAAATTTAACAAAATGTCTTCCCAGTTCCTCCAGGGGCATCTAAAAAAAGTGCACCATTTCCAGATTCAATTTGTCCTAATACTTGTCAAAAACTGTTTTGTTCGGGAAGCAAGCGGGTACAAATCGCTACTTGCTGCTGCAAAGCTGGTATATCGTAGTTTGTTTCACGTATAATTTCATCACTTAGTTCATTCTGTTGTTCGCTGAGGGCTTATCATTCCAAAGTCGCTTAATTTTTTGCCTACCATTGCCATTACTTTATCTTCAATTTTTCAAGTGCTTCATTATAAATGTGTTCATTGTATGTCAGTGTCGCGTGTGTCTGCTGTAACCTTCGCAAAATATCTTCCGCCATGTACTTTTATATTTCTCCCACAATTTATGTGCATTAGATAGCCTGCAAGATGATATGAGAGTTGCATAAAGATCCCTAATTTTGGCTGGTGACTGGCACTGCACAGCTTCCTCCATGGTTTCATCCCAGTGATTATCGTTTTCTAAAGATGCAGAGCTTCATGCTTCTCTATAAGTTGCGCATTCCTGACCGTTGACAGTTTTAAGGTCTTTATATCCTGTAGGACCCCGAACATGGTGCAGCAGCAATCGTAAACAGAAACATTCAAAATTAGTTACATGGACGGTATACACACGACCAAGGTCATCTGATGACTTTACACCGCCAATTTGCAACAGGCGCGCTTGAATACGGCGTTTCCACTCCTTTCTAGATGTGTTCCAAGTATAATAGCGGGGACTTCAGAATATAACAACGTTTTGCAAAGAGGTTGGTTTGACAAAGTTGACAGAAGGCTGTTAGTGTATGTAGTTTTGGCGGTGATGCAACTTTTCTTGGAAATTTCGGTGAAATATACACGCCTCCATTTTCTAAGTGCACAGCAAGGTGAGTAACTGTTGTGCCTTTCGTGTAAAGGGAAGCAAGGAGACGCCACGCTGCCTCGTTACTGCTGACATAACGCCCCGCTTGAAAGGTCTGTACTTTATTAACGGGATTTGCCTCACCTTCACTCCTGAGATTAAATATTGCTTGGTCGCTTCCTTTATTTATGTACTTACAGATATACTTGATTGCGCGGACAGAGCTACATGCTTCTACATTAATTTGGGCATTAAACATATTACATAGAATGGGCGAATACGGGACAATCCAGCTGTTATCTAAGGTTTCTGAACGCTCCAGAGCGAGATTTGATTGTAACTTTCCTGCCACCATCTTCGGAGCTCTGCGTCTGTATAAAGGGTAGCCATTGTCATTGTGCACTGTTTCTTTTAATAGTTGTTTAGGAATTTTGTACATTTTCCTTCTTTCATACATGGCTATATTGAATTTCGTGCTCCACATGGACCGTGAATCATATTTCGGACGATGGTATCATACAATTCTTTATCTTGCACAGGATCCGGAATCTTGGCGCTTATTATGTCGTCTATTTGGCTGGGCCGCAACTTCTTAAGCCATATTAGAATGTGGGCATGCGGTAATCCTCTTTTTTGCCATTCAATTGAATACATGAAGCACTGCACCTCTCCGAAAATTTTGCCTTTGTTAATTATATACATTAATTTTTGTACTTTTTATCTAAATACTCTAGCAACTAAATCGTGTCTGTCAGTACTTTTTGGCCCGGCATTAGCTCGGTTATTTCTTTCCATGTGGGATTGCAAAAGTAACAAAAAGATCAGGTCTTCCGTAAGTTCGTACATAGGCGAATGCGTCTTGTGTGTACTCATGTAGGTAAGGGACTGTTAACGAATGATGAGGGCAAAATTACCATTTTACCTAAATCTCTGGGGCTTACATTGCGTCGCTAGAAATTGCATCTTGTAAATGTATATAATTCTCAACGCGCAGCTTTTTGATTTTAAGATATATAACGGAGTGTTCACTTTCTACCTTCACATACATGTCTACCAAAAATTGATGAAATAATTGTCTACACCGGGCTAAGAGGTTAAAATCATTTTCTCGCAACATCATATGATACGCATAAAAATCAATACATGATACTTTTTTGTTCGGAGTAGGCTCCTTTGTGACCGGGTTAATGAGTGGAATTTGAAAATGATAACCCTCTTGTCCTTTGCAATAAATCAATGGGTATTGCAGAGCGTCATAAAACTTGTGTGTATATGCTCGCAAGACAATGTCTCGTGAAGAAAATTGATCACCACTAATTACGGCTGCTATTTCGTTTATCAAAGGTGCATTGTAGCGCCTTTCATGCTCTCCTCGAGGGGTCCGATCTGCGTGAATGACGACTTTATAATCCTCTTCAGGTAGGTTTTCTAAAGCAGTTTTAAATGTTTTGACTAAAATGTTACGTTCATGCAAGAATCTTTGAATTTTGAACACTGTGTCTCTCTCAACTCCCTGGATAAATTGGCAGCGACGGTCTACCTCAATTTTTTCGTCACCCATAAAATATACTTGTAAAATTTATGCTGTTCGTTTTCAGCTGGAAAAGTGAACCTATTCTATGATAAATTTGCCCTTGCACCGTAAATGTAAGGAAAATCCCGGCATTATTATTTCCGGTCAACCTGAAGGACGTCATTTGAAAGCATGAGTTATATTTCCGGATCCTGTTTAAAAAACGCCGTGACTCATTAGCATCATATAAAAAGAGAGTTTTCAAAGGTTCTTCTGGTTCCCCAAGTAACGGAAGAGATACTTTGCCATTGGAACAGCACATGCCTGCGGTGTCATCTTTCCATTTTAAAGCGCTGCAAAATCGACACGCCTTGTCCATCAGTCCGATAACAACTAACCTGTGATTTTTATAATCAATCAACGGATCATAATTGAATGCTGCGTCATTAAAAACCGACCAATTGTTTCTTTGAAAATTTTGTCGACGTTCAGCTTGGAGCTGTGCATTTGCATCTCTTCGCGCCTGTGTCTGTTCTGATGTTTCAGATGCCCTTATAGTAGATTGACGTTCAGCTTGCTCAATGAGTCTGTGTTGAGTTTCATCAGGTGTTTCGGCTCTTAAGGCGGCCTGACGTTCCGCTTGTTCGAATAGCCTTTGCTGACTTTGATCAGGTGTTTCAGTAGCTCTTAAAGTAGCTTGACGCTCTGCCTGTTCAAGACGCCTTTGCTGACTTTTACAGGTGTTTCAGTAGCTTTTAAAGTAGCTTCTTGACGCTCTGCCTGTTCAAGACGCCTTCACTGACTTTGAGAAGGTGTTTCAGAAGCTCTAAAGTAACTTGACGCTCTGCCTGTTCAAGACGCCTTCCTGATTTTGATAAGGTGTTTCGGAAGCTCTTAAAGCAGCCTGACGCTCTGTCTGTTCAAGACGCCTTTGCTGACGTTGAGAAGGTGTCTCAGATGCTCTAAAAGCAGCCTTACGCTCTGCTTGTTCTTGCCTTCTCAGTTCAGCATCTTCTAAAGATTCTAGCGATCGAGCTAATCTTTTCGCTTGTCTTTGAGAAGAAACTCTTGAAAGGCTGGACGTACGTTTGCGAGGCATTATGAAGTAAGAAAAAAACCTATTTATAAAAAAACGTTTATGTATACCTAAAAGGAATTAAATTTCCTTTTAAATATTTTTTTTAAAAGCAAATCCAAAATATCTAAAAGGAATAAATATTCCTTTTAAATATTTTTTAAAATCAAAACAACAAAACCAATTCAAGACACAACACGAATCCGAAAACGATAGCCAAAAAAAATCGAATCAACTTAAACCAAATCACAAAACAAATCGCAGAAAACCGAAATCGAAAGCAGTAGTCAATATAAATATAACCAATGAAAAAAGAAGTAAGTGTATAGGTACCTTATACACTATCTATACTATGAATGTTCCTTTGAAATATTGTTTAAAAACCTAAAACAACAAAAACCAATTCACGATTCTAAATAAACAAAATCCAAAATTAAAGCCAGAGTCTAAATATGTATAAAGGAATACCAACCAAATCAACAAAACCGATCCAAGAAAATACACAAATCCGAAAATGAAAGCCAATATAAATCCATTCAACCTTAACCAAATCACAAAGCAAATAACAAACAACCGAAATCGAAAGCAGGTAGTCGAATAAGCTACGAAATAGAAACAATTTAAGCGTATAGGTACCGTATGCACTATAAGTTGACGCGCGGCTCAACGGCGGGAGTTAAGTACATGTCAGGAAATATACTTAACTGTATTCATTTCCGTTCAATAAATATTGCTAAGGCTTATTAATAAGGCTTACTAAGAACTGTTTCTACCATTGTTAAGTAATAGTTAAAGGTAAAAGCGTGACAGGTGGTGATAGTATTTCTGATCCATATTTATAATCACGCCTGTAACCTTGCAGGGGTAGGCAGCATCAACGGATTACTTAATATCGTCTGCGAGGTTATCGCCTATTCTGTGAATTACGATGCACCAAAACGTTTGAAGAAAATCAGCTGGTGAATTTTATGTTTATCACTCTCTTCCCGGTCCTGTGGAAAAATACAGATCCATACATTTTTTATCTTAATTTTGGTAAAAAGACATAATAATCCAGATATTCTGACCTTCTGTGTTCGTCCATCGTACCGTTGACAGACAATAATTGATTTTAACAAACCGTGCTTATCAGCGCGACTTTTAGTCTACTCTTACGTTTAATAATTTATTTTTAGATTTCTTTGGTTGTTATGTTATAAAATAGGTATTAGTTATTTTGGTAGTGTTTAATTATTTCTTAGTATTAGCTTAATTATAAACTAAACTTTTTTTTATTTAGCTGTAGTTTTAAATAGGTACCTAGGTATCAAATAGGTTATTTCATTCTATTAGACGTAGTTTAGGTACATACTTATATATTTTTAAGAATTTAATTTTGGATTTAAGGATTTATTTAGGATCCGTTTTATTATTTAAGTAGGCATTTAGATTTTTAAGTGTATGGTAGCTATAGTTAGACCTCTAACATAGATTATTTTGTTAGTAACTGAATGCCGTCGATTAAAATAAAATACACAATGCCACCTAAAAACGATTATCTTTATTTCGAAATTTAAGAGAAGCTAAGAGAATGAGAAATGTGTTCTCAAGAATCGGCAGAGGAAAGAGCACATCAGTTAAACTCTATGAGTTAGTGCCTCAACTTCTCGAGCCAATGAAAGCTCTCCAGAAAGAGAGATGCGATTAGCAGCTGACAGAGCGAGACGCACATCACGGGCGTCTCTTCTCAACGAGCTAGGCTTACCATTGACCGAGAACAACATGTGTTATCCCGAGAAGCTGAAACTGCTTCACAACGAGAATTGCGGCTACAGGTGACCGCGAACGGCATACATTATCTCGCGAGCCTGAAACCTACACTGAGAGGAATTACGTCTCACAGCTGACCGCGAACGGCATACATTATCTCGCGAGTCCGAAACCTACACTGAGAGGAATTACGTCTCACAGCTGACCGCGAACGGCATACATATCTCGCGAGTCCGAAACCCATACTGAGAGAGGGAATTACGTCTCACAGCTGATCGCGAACGGCATGTACTATTCCGTGAGTCCGAAATCACTGAGAGGAATTACGTCTCACAGCTGATCGCGAACGGCATGTACTACCCCGTGAGTCCGAAACCTACACTGAGGGAATTACGTTCACAGCTGACCGCGAACAGTACATTATCTCGCGAGTCCGAAACCTACACTGAGAGGGAATTACGTCTCACAGCTGATCGCGAACGGCATGTACTATTCCGTGAGTCCGAACTTTCACTGAGAGGGAATTACGTCTCACAGCTGATCGCGAACGGCATGTACCACCTCGTGAGTCCGAAACCACACTGAGAGGGAAATGTCTCACAGCTGACCGCGAACGGCATACATTATCTCGCGAGTTCGAAACCTACACTGAGAGGGAACTACGTCTCACAGCTGATCGCGAACGTCATATTTTATCCTCGAGAATCTGATTTTTACCAATATGAAGACTGTTTGACAAATGATAGGTGCACCATAATATTATTCGATCTCTTGAAGATGAACATGAGCATGAACAACGACTAGAGTCGGGACGCGAATATTAACAATCTTTGAGACAAGAACGATTAATAAGTTTGTCTAATGAAAGATTAAGAATTGAAAATATTCGGTCTCTTGAAACGGACGAACAGCGAGAGGCCCGTCTTACTACAGACATATTTCGACATAGTCTTAATGACTTAGATGTACATATAGAAGATCAATATACAAACTCGGTGGCGTGGTCCGACAAATATAAAAGTGGGTTTGCTTATAACCTCACAATTGATTGATTGATTGATTATGTGGTAGAGCCATGCTGCAGCTTATATTAGTAGTAGTTGTACGAATGGACGGCTCGACCGAAGGACCACGCTCATACCAGCGTAAAAGGCAGCTTAACACTGCTGTGTTTCGTGGTGAGTGTAGAGAACTGAGACCCTTTACTGAAAAGAGGCATTCCATCTTAGTCCTCACGGGTGACAACGCATCTGCATTTTGATTCTTTGTTGAAGATAGATGTAGATGTCTATGGGTCACAGTAACCACTCACCATCAGGTGGACTGTGTGCTCGTTTGTCACCATGCTATAAAAAAAAAAAAAGATCATCTTCTGTAATAGGCGATATGAACGTAGTATGTTCTTTTGTATTGCTTCAAAGTGGAGTAAGGAGTCGCCTGTTTTCTGTTGTTCTGGAGGTAAATAAATTTGCCTTCGTTCGAAGATCCACTGAACCTTGAAGTCACTACTTTTAGAGGAACATGCAATCTAAACAGTTCTTAGACAATATTCGCACTTATAATAGTGCGTTTCAAATGACATCCTTTGGTGCTCAACAAATCTCAGAAGGTCCTTTCATGCCTACTTTTAGATACAAGGTCAGGTTTACCATTTGATAGGATCCCTTTGCCTGAAGACCAACCTAAGTTTCTTCAATATATTTTGTATCCGACTACAACGAACAGTCGAATATAAGAAATCAATATTTCCTAATTTAAATACTGAACTTATTTCACAACTTCAGAACATGTTGCATCAGGTTAATTCGTATGCATGCAGTTTTAAATCGGCATTAGAAGCTCTTCCTCAAGATGGTGATAATAATTATAAAATTGTTATAAATACCGATAGGCGTCCAACTCAGGAACACCCTGGGCGTTATAACGTTCCATCCACGAATGAAGTTGCTGTAGTATTGGTCGAACAGGAAATGTTAGGCGTGATATCGTTATCCGTTCCAGAGACAATCGTTTGCAACGTATTTACGAAACCCACAGGCTTACGACAGTTTGCAATATCCTTTGTATACTCGAGGGGAAGATGGTTATATTTCGCTTTATACCAAACTGATCCGTGTACAGGCGCACCTAATTATAATAAAAAGATGTCATGCCTTCAATTTTATTGTTACCACTTGCAAGTGAGACGGAATATATTTGTATACTTTCAACGTTTTCGTGGCTTATTCAATCAGTTTATTGTTGACATGTACGCAAAATTGAAACCGAAAGATTAGTTTATATACGATGTAATCAAAGGCAGCTGCGCGCTGAAGAATACGCACCTTCGCGACGCCATGCAGCAAGATAATGATACGGTGAATATGTTGTTATTTTACCTCTTTTACTGGTGGTCCACGCTACATGCACGAACGTACTCAAGATGCTTTTTGTTACGTAAGAAAATATGGACGTCCTGACTTATTTATTACTGTAACTACTAATCCCAAGTGGGATGAAATCACTGGCTTATTGAGGTCAAGCACCGCATGACCGCCATGATATTATCGCAAGAGTTTTTCATTTAAAATTAAAATCAATGATATATCTACTTACCAAAGATAACATTTTGGAGATGTATTGTGTTATATGTATAGTGTTGAGTGGCAAAACGCGGCTTACCTCACGCACATATCCTGCTTTGGTTAAAAGATAAGGTTCGACTTAATGATGTAGACAGTTCAATCAGTGCTGATATTCCAGATCCGATTGCAGATCCCGTGTTATACGACATTGTTAAAACTCATATGATACATGGTCCATGTGGCATTTAACGGAATGCCTTTGCATGCAAGACGGTCGTTGCACTAAAGATATCCAAAAGCATTAGTGGATGAAACTGTAACAGGACATGATGGATACCCATTATATCGTCGCCGTTCAAGAGACAATGGTGGTTAAACTGTTGAAACGCGAGAGTCTGGACAACAGGTTACTTTAGATAATAGGTGGGTCGTTCCGTATTCGCCTGTGATGTCTAGAGAGATTTCAAGCTCACATAAATGTTGAAATGTGTAATAGTGTAGAGTCAATAAAATATATTTGTAAGTATATTAACAAGGGCAGTGACCAAGCTACATTTGCGTTGAGAAATGAACATGATGAAGTTACTAAATTTCAGTCAGGCCGATATATCAGCTCTTCAGAAGCTGTGTGGCGGATCTTAAGTTTCAACATTCACGAAAGATATCCACCTGTGACTCATCTGGATGTTCATCTTGAAGTCGGTCAACGTATATATTTCAACGCCGAAAATGTTACAGAACGATTAGAGAACCCGAGACAAATAACTTTATTAGCATTCTTTAGACTTTGCCAAACTGATGATTTTGCAAAATCTCTTTTGTATGAGGAAGTTCCATCGTATTATACCTACGATAAGCAACGAGGTGTCTTTAATCGTAGACGCCGTGGCAGACCTGTAGATGGCGAGTCAGGTATTTTCAAAGAACATGTTCTGGTAGAGTGTATACCGTTCATCCTAACAACGCTGAGTGTTTCTATTTGCGATTATTATTACATACAGTGCGAGGACCAACATCATTTATAGATTTGAGAAAAGATGTTGTTTAGTTTACTTTAACTTATCATGCAGCTTGCAAGCGCGTTTTTGCTTGAAAATGATCAGCATTGGGATGACGTTTAGCAGAATCCTATGTTAGTGATAATCCACGACGGTTACGCCATTTATTTGTAACATTACTCACATTTTGTAATTTTTCAGATGCTGTACAATTATGGGAAAATATAAAGAAAAATTTAGAAGACTTTTCGGAATATATCTCACAATGATGAAGGCGCAACTAATGATAATTTCCGTGATCTTGCCATAAATCTGTGCTTATTAGCTTCAGGAAGACTTAACAGCAGTAGGCGGTAAATCACTCTGTGAATATGGTTTGCCAACACCAACCTCAGTCGGAGAGGTTACCAATAGGGAATATTCTGCAGAGATTGGTTACAACTCAATGGAACTGCTGTCAACATTAGAAAACGGTGTCCCAATGATGACTGCAGAACAACGTTCAGTCTATGATCGCGTGTGCGAGAGTGTTCAGAATAATTTGAGAACAATATGGTTTTTAGATGCACCTGGAGGAACTGGGAAAACCTTTTTGACTAAATTAATATTAGCTTATGTTCGAAATCAGCATAAAATTGCTCTTGCCATGACTTCATCAGGTATAGCTGCAACATTGCTACCAGGAGGTAAAACTGCTCACACTATGCTTAAAATACCAATTGATTTAGATCGCATGGAAAGTCCAACCTGTAGTATTTCAAGAAATAGCGACAAAGCTAAGGTATTACGTGAGTGTAATTTAATCATATGGGATGAATGTACGATGGCCCACCGAAAAGGAGTAGAAGCGGTAAACAGAACTTTAAGGGATATAAGACAAAATGATCGACCAATGGGCGGTATCACGGTTTTATTTTGTGGTGATTTCCGACAAACCTTACCGGTAATACCACGGGAACCTGAGCTGATGAGGTAAGGCTTGCCTAAAAGCTCTTATTTGTGGCGTGATATACAATCGGTACATTTGACTATAAACATGCGAGTGAGAACTGGAGATAACCGGATGATCGTCAATTTTCTGATGAATTATTAAAGATTGGGAAGGTACCTATCCACAACTACACCAAGTAAAACTTATTCTGACGCCTGAGTTATGTTGTATTGCAATCCCAACCACATCTTATATCGTCGGTTTACGGTGACGTAACAATTATATTAAATAGGGACAATTTTTGGCTATGCGAAAGATCCATTTAACTCCTCGCAATGACCAGGCATCTGAGATTAATAACAAAATACTGTCGAATATACTGGGGGAAAGCAAAGTTTATAGTTCAATAAATAGAATGGTCGATGAACAAGAAGCCACTAATTACCCGATAGAATTTTTGAATTCTTTAAATATGCCCGGACTTCCTTCTCATGAAATTTGTTTAAAAATTGGCATTCCGATTATTCTGCTCCGAAATTTAAGGCCACCACAACTTTGCAATGGAACTCGGCTAAAAGTAACCCAGTTGCAACAAAATATAATCGAGGCTTAAATTTTAACAGGTTGCGGTGCAGGAGAAACCGTCTTTATTCCCAGAATTCCCAAATATATATAATTCCCATAATACCAAATAATTTTCCATTCCAATTTAAAAGAACGCAATTCCCAGTATCATTGTGTTATGCAATGACAATTAATAAGGCTCAAGGGCAGACTTTTGGTGTTGCTGGAGTAGATCTCGGTGTCAGTTGTTTCTCTTACGTCGCTCTTTCCCGGTTTAGCAGTTCTAGAAACGTTTATGTTCACGTGCCGGACGGGTCAACTGTCAACATAGTTTACCCGGGAGCTTTGCGCTGAAGTATTTTTGTTCTATAAGTAATTAAGCCTCATGTGAACGTGATCTAAACAATATTACCAATATATTAACTTAATAACACACATGGAGTTACACTCCATCCAAAGGCCAGCGACACTATAACATATATAGGAATGACGTCTTAGCAAAAGTTGTTTAGTATGATGGGCATTTCCTGTTGACTTACAAAAATGAAAGATCTAGAACGTCTCGAATCGTCTCGCGAATCACGTTGTTTTCCCGTCCCCGGGCTCTTAGAGTTCAACATCAGACGTTTCAGATCTTCGATTTTGACGACCCCGTTGTCGCTGGCATAAGCAACAGGATCCGCGTACGAAGTTGCGGGCAGAAGCTAGTCATAAATATAATTCATTCTAGAATGAACATGCTCAATCATTTGCATGATTATGTGCATATGAAAAATCTTAACAGACAGAGAGTGCCTTTTGAAGCCATGCAAGCAAATATCCCTGACTTCGAAGATTTCCTACGTTTATCTGAAGATGAAATGTTTCTTTTTGCGCTAGGGAGCTATCACATTAAGCTTGCCAAGTCTTACTGCGCCGAACACCTTCGCGATGGCCTTTATAATATAGAATTATACCGTGATAACGAGTTAAACTATTTACAGCGATGCAATATCCTGCTAAATAATGTTTGGCTAGTCAGAGTACGGATTCAGTCGTGCTATGTCCGTTCACGTATTTATTATTGTTATATTTTAATTGACCGGGATTTGGCTGACAGACATGCTATTGCTCATTGGTACTGCACTTGTCTTACAGGCAATCGCACTGTGGGAACTTGTGCGCACATAATATCCATTGTATGGTATATGGGGTAGATGATTTAAAGTAATTATTAGTACAGTACAGAGCACGTCAAGCTTGACACTTTAGACTAGCCTTGTTTTGTATGGCACGCAGTATAAATCAGAGCTTAACTTAAGCTAGTAGTGTATCGTCTGATATGCTTTTGGCTGTAGTAATGAGTTAATAGGTACATATATTATTTAAGCACTATTATTATTACTCAGTGATTTTAAGTTTGAGAACCAAGTAATTTTTTTAATATAGAATCGTCCTTGTTTATGTGAAATATGCTTTTTGTTTGTGAAAAAAAAATTTTGTTTAAAAATAAATACATTTTTGCCAAAAAGTTTTTTTTAATTATAAATAAACCCAATAGTTTTTGCAACTAACACAGGTACTTTAGGCTTTTTTGGATCCCAATGAACAAATTGACACGTATCGCATGACTGTTGTAGGGTGGGGACGGGGTTCATACAAAATCCCCCATGTCCCGCAAGCTATCTTATCTATCCGCTAGCTTATCAGTGCATAGCGTACCCGAGCATACCATTTCCCACAAGTAGCTTTTTATAGCGCTTATGGTAGGCATCGCCTTGCTCGAGCATATTAAAGGTAAGTGGATAACCAGTCACACGACTCCAACAAATTTAGTATTTGTTTATCAAAACTAAATAACTAGCTAGCTGGGCTGCTCTTAAATTTCAAAATTAAATTTGCGTCTATTGTGTTGAAACTACTGAACCATCCGTTCCGACGTAGGAAGGATTTGCTTTAACCATCCTGCCTTTTTTGCTTGCTAGTTCCCTTCTGTCGCCTTTTAAGACACTCGAGGGTTGATATTGGGTAGTGGATTCTCTTATGCCACCACTACGCGAAGAATGTGAAATTATAATGATTTGTACTATAGCATTGAAATTCTACGATAAAGAAAATAAGTTATGGGCATGCAGCGGGTTGCGGCGTACGGCGTATCCATACGAGCGAATTATAATAGTGGGCACTGTGGCGTGGCCATTTCCCGGTCGAGTCGACCCATACTATAATATAGCTGAGCGTGGTACTACCACGTATAATACCGTTACCGTTACAACCTATTAAAGTCCACTGCTGAATATAGATATACCTCCCCATAGATTGCCTCATTTGCGATAGTTGCCACGCTTGGCAAGCGAGTTTGCAACCGCAGTTTTAATTTTTAGTCCTTATTGGAAAGAGGTTGCTGCTCATCTCATATGGGCTAGTGGATATTCTTACACTGCCACTACACGGTAAACTACCATGTATAATATAGTTCAAATCAAAATTTTACGTGTATTAATTAAGAAAGAAGATTAAATTTAATAAATAAAATTATTAATTTCTGTGAGAACTATTTGTATAAAAATAACACCTTAATTACCCTACAGCTCAAAGGGTATCCTTATAGGTACGTTTAGAAGCTACGTACCACCATTTCATTAAAATAATATACTAAATATTTTACCAGCTATATATGTATACGCGTGACTATGATTGTGATATTTTCTTTGACTTCCATTCATTTTCATGAAATACAATATTACCAATAGCTTATCATAAAATTCAAGTAAATAATATTCGTGCAAATCCACTTCAAAAATAATATTAATATTTAAAGTTGCGGGGAAAGTGTAACTCGTTTAGTGCGATTTTAATTTGTCCGAATCTTGCCGAATGTGCCACTATGGGGTAACAGCACATTAACCATTACGCTCCGTTGAATGCCCTTCACTCACTCCTTGTGTTAAGAATTCTATTGTTTCCATATCTCATAATATCAACAATACAATTTAAACCTTTACCAATTTTATAATGCCGCGTGGTGGTAGCGAAAGAGAATCTATCACCCGATTTCGTCTAAGAGGCAATAATGAGATTTGCCAAAAAGATCTTATGGCTTCAAATAGAAGACGGTTTAAGCATCGTTCTTCTTAGTTAATTTTCTTATTCTTTACGGCGGTCGTGAAAATGTTTAATAAGTAGAATATTAGCAGACAAAAACCATCTCGCTAACTCATCTATTTGAATACCCAGACCGGTGCCGGCAAGCAACGTGAAAAGTGCGAAACCCTCGTACTGCGATTGTCACTCCTACAGCCAAAAGTGACCATTAAGACAAATCAGAACTATAGAAGAGGACTATGTCTAGCAGTAGACTCTCACGCGGTGACAAAGAAGAAGAAAGTAGAAATATTATTAATATAATTCTATAAAATGAACACTTCAATTAACCTTTTCTACTTGGTAGAATAACTCCCTTTTTGTCTAGAAGTCCGTCTCGGAACACCCTCTCACCTATTTTTGTCACCAAATAGCGGTGTCTGTACTCAGGTTTTCCAGTCTAAAGTGCTCAGAGCCAGTATAACAGATCTACATACGTGGTAGAGTCACGCTGCAGCTATATTAGTTGTAGCACGAATGGGTCGGCTCGACGCTCTCACAGAATGTCACCGTAAAATAAAAGCTTAAGGCTGCTGTGTTTTGTATGGTGAGTGTAGAAAACCGGAGACCCTTTTTGCTGGAAACGAGGCGTTCCATCTTAGTCCTCATGGGTGACAACGCATTTGAATTTTGATTCTTGATCGAGGATAAATTTAGATGTCCATGGGCCACAGCATCTTACTTACCTTCAGGTGGACTGTGTGCTCGTTTGTCACCCTTATTCTATAAAAAAAAAAAAGGTTAATTACAGATAACTGCATCTTGATCCGCAGAAATGAATAGTAGTTAACTAAGATATTAGGACGTCAAACACCTCAGTCACGGGGAGACCATGGATATCGCAAATTACTAGAAACGTCTGTAATATAAAATTAGTTAACTCATTTAAATAATGTTCTAAAATCACTAGGTAAATGTTACCCATTTCAACGTAGTATAGTTCATCAAAAACGCTTTGCCTGTAACTGATTACGTGAGCAGCATGAAAGCGGGGTGCTAATGAGCAACATAAATTAAATTAAGGAAGACTTAGCTTCTATCTGCACTCAACGCATACCGTTAAACGACCCGTTAAAGAAGATAGGGTGTGTTATAATATTAAATATCAATCCCAATATAAAACGTAGCACCACCGGTTTTGGTTTACAATTTTTTATTCACCTGACGGTTATGTGTAAAATTTATCCCACGTATTTATAAATACAAAACGCAATACTATTTATTTATTTTATAAAAATAAATCTTTTTGTTTAATCAATATAAGTATTTAAAAAAAATTACAAACATCATAAATAGAAATAATGATCATTCTTTATAAAAAATATCTACTTATTACCTACAATATAACTGAATGATCAGTAATTACGAAATTTAAAATTTGGCGTGAAGGTGTTTTAAAATATATTTTCTTTTATTGAATAAGGGTGCAACTGATGGTAAGTTGATGCTGTGGCCCATAGACATTTATTGTTGATTAAGAATCCAAATGCAGATGCATTGTCACCCCTTAGGACTCAGATGGAATGTCTCGTCGTCATCTGTAGAAAGCAACGATAAGCAGTGTTAAATGAATTTCCTAGTAGTGAAATTTTCTCAATCTGTATAGGTAGTTCTACTATGTAATTTCCTCTTTCATCTTGAATTGTTGTACTAATGTATAGTTCTTCACAGTAGCGTTGTTCTGGAATGATTATATCCTTTTGTATGATTTCTTCTTGTTGCCAGAAACGAATTAAATTATCATTCAGTGTTTGTATGGATACGTTTGTACTGTGTAAAGAAACTTGTGAATTAACTATATCAGCTTGACTGTCAATCACCAATGTATCCGCCCATCCTAGAACTGTCTCTATAAGATGTGGTCGGTGCAGACCTAGATTTATATGCCCTAATAATAGGAGATCGTAGAAAACTTCTGCACCTAGAAGCAGATCAATTTCTTTACTCATACAAAATTGGGGATCAACTAGAAGCTTAGATTGTTTGTATAGAATGTTCCGTATATCAGTTTGTATGAATAAGTGAGGGAGAGGAACAGTCATGTTGTTCCTTACGATGAAATGAAGATTTGTTTTATAATCCATGTGGTGCGAAGCTATGATTGTGTTAATACATACTTGCATTTGTTGATTTGATTCTCCGATGCCTTGAATTATATGATGATTATAACGATATTTAATCAAACGTGGTATAATTTTGGAAAAATAGTAAGCTTAAGCTTATTTTGGATGTACAATATTTTTATGGTCTGAATCCAAACCTGGCGTAAACTAAAGTCGCATTGGCCAACGCATTTCTGCTATTTAGTTGCGCGGTTGGCCCGTTCCTTACACTAGTAATATATAATTCAATGATTTATGTATGTTATATTTTTTCTATTCTTTTCTATTACTTTTGCAAGAAAATTATTATATTTTTATATTTTAATTTCGCTTTTGCGTCTTGAAAATTATTTCTATATATTGACAGATGTCTAACCTTTTATTTTTTCGACGATGTTCTTATATCGTTGGTTCTATTTGATCGCGATTTCCTCGGGCCTTTCCAATGAAGTGAAAATGGCTGAAGTTAACGATTTTTACCGGGAAAAGGACCATTAAAATTTTTACTATTTCTTATTGTAAAATAATGTATTATAATAAAAACCAGTTTTTTGTCACTTTATAACACTTTGTATATTTATTTTAATATTACAGACATATGTTTTAATAATATTTTATAATTAAATGCAGAGAGAGGCGTTAAGCCTGCAATTGTGTTGTCAAAAGTCAAGAAAACAAAAGCGAGAAAAACATAATATTTTACGTTCTTAATTTAAATTTAATATAAAAAAATCCTAAAGTGATAATGAACCACTATAATTTTTATATAATTTTTCTAAAACCGAATAGTGCCATTGGATAAAATTTATTATCCCGGCCGGAGTGACCAGGTATGGTTTTGTTCCTGGCGAGGGGCCAAAAATGGCGTGTTGGTTTAAATAACAACTGCTGGTTCAGAGTTATAAAAATGATGATTTTACGTAGATTAATGGACTATATGAGGCGGTGTGAATTTACTATTTCACAATACTACAAATGCCCCTAAATTAGACAAGTCCTATTTAGGCTACAGGAAGGATGAGAAGGAATGCATGTGCTCTCACCTGGAGTTCTACTAATCTGCCACGTGTCTCCGGGGCTGCGGCCACGTTGGTTGGATGCCGGCTAGAATAGAATAGAATAGAATAGAATAATTTTTTATTCAATATAGATTACATGTGTAATTCTTATTGAAAGTCATTTTTTACTTTACCACTGGTTCGAAAAAAAAAACTGTCCTGGGAAGAACCAGCATGAAACCCAGCGGGAATTTTTTTAAAGTAAATTTTACTTTAATGGTTGTACAAATTATTTAAGTACAAAATTTATTTTAGAAACTGCTTGGAAGCGACCACCTCATTCCCAGGGGTTCTTATCAACCATGTATTCATTTATACTATAATAACCCTTTTTATACAGTTTCAGCTTAACAAAACATCTAAACTTGGTAATAGAGAGAGCCTGTATACTTTCCGGGACCTTGTTGTAATAGCGTATACATTGCCCCAAGAATGAATTACTGACTCTGTGGGAGTCGAGAAACTGGTATCACTAGCTTGTGTTTGTTCCTAGTGTTTACAGAATGTATATCACTTTTTTTATTAAAACTACCTTTGTTTTAGTGAACATACATTAAATTTTCGTAAATATACTGAGAGGCCAAAGTTAATATATTTATATCTTTAAATTTATCTCTAAGAGACTCTCTCGGTTTTGGGTTGTAAATAGCTCTAATGGCCCTCTTCTGTAAAACAAAGATAGTTTCTGAATCAGCCGAATTTCCCCATAACAAAATCCCATAAGACATTATGCTATGGAAATAACTGAAATAAACTAATCTAGCTGTCTCGACACTAGTGAGACCTCTAATCTTTTTTACAGCAAAGGCTGCAGAACTTAGTCTGTAGTGTGGATATATGGGGGCCCCACTGAAGCTTTGCATCGAGAGTGATGCCCAGAAAAACAGTGAATTCAACAGGGCTAAGTTCTTCCCCATTTAAAAACACATCGGTACCCAGATTTTAACATTCGTTGTTGTAAATTTAATACATTTAGTTTAATACATTTAGTTCATACATATAAATTTCACAGATTATCGCGAAATATAGTGTTATAGCAAATGTTTATATACTTTATTATATTCTTGTATAGTTCAATATCTAAACCACACAAAGGCGGGAGCGATGACGCGAGATATAGTGACAATCCCGTCAAAATCGATTCAGCCGTTTTGGAGATTAGCCGGAACAAACAGACAAATAGACAGACAAAAAAAATTTTTTTTGTTATAAGTACCATATATACTTTCATATGCGTTTAGTAAAAAGCTGTTATTTTGAAATTACAAACAGACACTTTAATTTTATTTATTTGTATATATAATCAACGAACCTCATAAGCGTTAGAGGGTAGTGGGAAGTGGTGCGAACAGCCATTAAAATTACTTTTGATCTATCGTTTTAAATTTTTGCGCGAAAACGCTAGCTAGCATGCTGTACACCTCGTGATGTCACTGCGCTAGTAAATAAAACGCCTTTGCAAAGGAATAAGATATTTTTGGATGTTTAATAATGTGTTATCATCTCAACGTTGGTGTGTTCTGCCTGAATGCGCAAAAATACGAGCATATGAACGCCGGGGAAGTTATGGATTCAAGTGCCAACTGATTTAAATATGAGAAGTACTTGGTTAAAACTGGAAAGAAGAGACCCTAAGACATTGTCTACAAATACTAGACTATAGTTCTGTGAAGATCCCTTTGATGCAAGCATGACTTATATTTATATATTGTTTATATAAAACAAAACATCATGAGGTGATAGATATTGCAAGTCAAATTTTGCAAAAGATTAGGTGTGAGATTGTAATCATAGATAAACATAACTATGTATTATCAAAAGACACTCTGACCTGTTATTGTGTTATTGTATAAACAAAAGGTGGCATGGAAATTTTTTGTCACCATCAATCTATTTATCCTTAGTAGATTAGTACTTTCTGATTTTATGAATCCGTCTTCCATGATGCTATTTCAATAAAATACGGAATAAAAGTCAACAATCGTGACGATAACTTGAAAACTTTCGAAATAATACAGATTAGCTTGTTTACTATCGAAGTGGCGTCACGACACACGATAGCGTTTTTTTTTTTGGAGTTAATGGCCTGGTATCTAGACCTTTAGGCCAACACGATAGCGTTTCGGACATTTGAGGCATAGATTAAAAAAATATTCTTAACCCTTAAATTGACTCTGTATGTCAAAATATACACGATATTCAATAAAATCTATGTTTATATATACAACTTTATTTAGTGTTTTCTGGAATTATCTTGGTGGCAACATTATTTAAAAATTAGTAAAAAAATATTAAATGACCTGGCATAATTTTTGGCATTATAAAATAAAAAATGTCACCAATGAAGAAACAAACGACACTCGGCAAGGTAAGAATCCTTTGTTTTCTTTTTATTTTGACTGTGTTTTATTCGTGTTACAGTATTATTTTGTGCTTCAAATGTCAATAAATACTAATGCATTCTAATATTCACTAAAGTAACAATCATCATCATCATCATGATTAAAGCCCTTCACAAGTCCACTGCTGAACATAGGCCTCCCCCAAGGAATACCACAAAGCACGGTCCCGAGCCACCTGCATCTATTGACTTCCTGCATGTCTTACCAGGTCGTCACTCCATCTAGTGGGGGGGACGCCCTACACTTCGCCTGCCGGTAAGAGGCTGCCACTCGAGAACCTTTCTTCAGCATCGGTTGTCGGTTTTTCGAGCTATATAGCCGGCCCATACTAATTCATACTAATTCTTTGGCTATGTCAGTTATTCTGGTTCTGCTGCGAATATCCTCGTTTAAAAATCTATCCCGCAGAGAAACGCCGAGCATAGCCCTCTCCATAGCTTGCTGAGCGACTTTGAGCTTCCTCATACGGCCAACAGTGAAGGACCACGTCTGAGATCCATAGGTCATCACTGGCAACACGCACTGATTATACAATCTGGTTTTCAAGTTTTGAGGTATACATGACGAGAAGATGTGGCGTAATTTCCCGAACGCTGCCCAGCCGAGTTGAATCCGTCAATTGACCTCTCGGTCGAAGTTGGACTTACCTAGTCGGACTATTTGTCCCAGGTAAACATATTCGTCAACAACTTCGAGCTTAGTGCTCCCAACAACTACCGGCATAGGTGTGACATGGACGTTAAACATGATTTTTGTTTTGTCCATGTTCATGTTAAGACCTATCCGTTGGGGGACACTATTGAGATCATTGAGCATAGTGCTTAGGTCCTTCAGCGGTTCTGCCATAAGGACTATATCGTCGGCAAATTTAAGGTGAGTGATGTACTCGCCATTGACGTTAATACCGTATCCTCTCCAGTGCAGTAGCTTGAAAACTTCTTCCAATGCAGCGGTGAAGAGTTTCGGGGATATTACGTCACCCTGTCTTACACCTCTCTGCAGTTGGATAGGTTTCGTACTCTGGTTCTGTACTCGGATAGCCATCGTAGCCCTACTGTACAAACATTTCAGCACTTCGATATACCAACACTCTACTTGGCACCATTGGAGGGACTGCAGCACCGCCCAATTTTGACCAAATTTTGACGGAATCAAAGTCTTTCTCATAGTCCACATACGCAAGACAAAGTGACAGATTGTACTCTTCGGATTTCTGTACAATTTGCCGAAGGGTATGTATTTGGTCTATGGTGCTAAAGCCTTTTCGGAAACCGGCTTGTTCAGGAGGCTGGAAGTCGTCGAGTCTGCTTGCGAGACGATTCGTAATGGCTCTCCAAAACAGCTCGTAGACGCGGTTCAGAAGGGAAATCGGTCTGTAGTTCTTCAAGAGAGCGTTGTCGCCTTTCTTGAAGAACAAGACCACTGCACTTCTGCTCCACGCCTCCGGAGTAGTGCCACCATGGAAGATGGAATTAAAGAGCTTCTGAAGGACTTCACGTACCGGTTTTCCACCCGCTATCATAAGCTCCGCTGTAATTCCATTCTCGCCCGGGGACTTTCCGTTTTTAAGGTGCTAGAGAGCCATTCTAATCTCGCTCAGACTGACGTCCGGGATATCATCGGAATGGTGTCGGATAAGACTTGCTCTTGGATTGTTACTCACACTTGCGTGTGGCTCCAACGATGACGTGTACAGCCGCCCATAGAACCTCTCAATCTCACTCAAAATCTCAGGTGTCCCGGAAACGACGCTGCCACACTCGGTCTTCAGCTTCGACAGTTGGCTCTTTCTGGCAGACAGATCTCTAGCAAAGACTTTGGAGCCCTGGTTCCGCTTGATCGCTTCTTCAATACGAGCAGCATTGAAGTTGCGTAAGTCCCGCCGCATGCATTTGGAGATCTGTCTGTTCAGTTTCCTGTATGCTTTCAAATCTACTGAAGACTGCAGCTTCATATCCCGTCTAACAGCCATGAGATTAAGAGTGTGATCGGAGAGTTTTTGTGTTCTTCTGCGGCGGGTCTTGCAAAACCTAGCTCCGACTGCATGGACAGTTTCCACGAGCTTGTCATTCATATCGTCCACTGCATTGCAATCTTCTAGGCACTGAAAACGGTTTCGTAGCTCGAGCTGAAAGCTTTCGGGACTTTGGATTAGAGCAAGAGGGGGACGGAGCGTTGACTTCATTAGACTTGACCTCTCCAATTTAACGTTTAGGTTCAGTGTGCCTCTCACCATTCGGTGATCGCTGCCGGTTTTCACCCTCGCGATCACTGAGACATCACTATACAGTTGTCGTCTGGTCGTCATAATGAAGTCAATCTCAGTTTTTGTCAAACTGTCGGGGCCAGACCAGGTCCACTTCCTATGGGGCCGCTTCTGGAAGAAAGAGTTCATTATAAAGAGTCCCTCTTTCTCCATGAAGTCGGGCAGCTGCTGGCCCCTTGGGTTCTGTTGCCCTATTCCAAATTTCCCTTCTTTCAGCTCACCGTTCTCTCTTGTGCCTAGTTTGGTGTTGAAGTCTTACATTAACACCGTATAGTGGGTTTTGGAGGAATGCATGGCTCTAGAGATATCCTCATACATTTCCTCCACCTCCTCATCGGGGTGTGCCGAGGTTGGTGCGTAAACCTGTATGACCTTCAGCGAATACCGTTTGGTTATTCTGAGTATAAGGTACGCAACCCTCGTCGACACACTCCCAATATTTACAACGTTGTTAACGAGAGACTTGTGGACGATAAATAAATATAAATCCAACACCTTATTGGGACAGATCTGCCGGTGATAGAACAAGTTGCCGGATTCGAGGATTACCGTGTCCTCCCCCTCTCCTCGGACCTCGGATAATCCTATAATATTCCAGCGCAAATTGTCTATCTCTTCTTCCAGCTCCAGGATCTTCTCGTCAGTCCTCAGGGTGCGTGCGTTATAAATTGCCAGGTCGAGTCGTCGTAGGTGGCAACCGAACCTCCACCGGAGATTCTTAGCACCCCCTGCCCCGCCGATACCATGGTCGCCACCGTAGACAGGAATAGCGGGGCCGCCGGGGACTGGGGGCCGTTTATTTGTGTCGTTGTTCATGGGGGGTATATTGCCATAGTTGCCCCGCTTAGCGAGCGGGTTGGCAACCGCAGTTTTTTTTTTGCTGTTATCAGAAAGATGCTGCTGCCCATCTCCTGCCTCAGTTTCCCTCTGTCGCCTCTTACGACACCCACGGTAAGATATGGGGTAGTGAGTATTCTTACCCGCCACTACACAGGCGATTTTCTTCTTTCATTCAACCTCCATTTCGCATACCTATAATATTTAAACCGTAATTTTTAATTTAAATTATCCGGTACCCGGCGCGTTGCTGCCGCAGAAGAAATAATTGTGGAAACATGGTTTTAAATTTGGATGGGTTATATTGTTTAACAACTTCCCTGTCCAAGAAAAAGACACAATAGTTAAACAATTGAAATGTTCATATATGACTCATGGGACAGTGAAATGGTTAATAAGGAATAACATTCACTGAGATTGAGTGATATATTATAATTTCCAAATAATTTGTCGGTACGATACGCGCCACCTACTGGAAGTTAATTTTACTATGCCTATAACCTTCGCACAAGTGCAAGCAACTTTGTCAAGCAATAAGTTGAGAAAGTTGTACCACAATCTGACGAACGGTATGGCAGCGCATAAAATAAGACAAGCAAACATTAATTTTCATATATTAGATGATAAGTGAGGGCATTAAAGAAAACATAATTGCAATGATTGCTTTGTATAAAGTGCGCTTGGAATTGTCAGTCATATTTAAGACTCTTCAATAGCTAGGTTTCAACCGTATCGTGTATCGTACTATCGTATCTGTACACCAAAAAAATTTCTTCTATAGACGAACATGAAAGATCAAGGCGACTTAGTGATATTACTTTCCTTGCCCTAAAACCCTCTAAGAAGTGAGAGAAGGCCTGTGCCCAGTAGTGGCACGTGTTATTAGGCTATAACGTTACTTTAATTTTTAGTGGTATTAGGACTAGACGGGTCTTTAACGCTGTTAAAGGCAAAATTCGGTAAAACTCTATGAGAAAATATAAAAAAGTATCGCGTGAAATGAAGATACCCGCTAGGTCACTGTCGCGAATTATTAAACAAAACCTAAGGCTAAATGCTTCCCGTCGATACACAGATCATGCCTTAAAATGCCATGCCAGGTACTGAACCTGTAGGTCGAAATAATAAATCATTAAAAATGCTTGCTGCCTCCATACGCCGGTGGAAGATGCTCTTTGCAGATGAAAAAAATTACTATGGAGGAGACTAAAATGAACAAAATGACAAACTGTATGCTTACAGCTCTAAAGTAGGATTTAGACTTGTCAGAACAGTTCAACGTGGTCATCATCCTGTATCAATCATAGTATGGGGGGGGGGGGAGGGTATCCTACCAAGAAGTCAATTAACTTAACTTTTTGTTAAAAACATGAAGGTCTTCGGCCAATACAGATATCATTTTTTTACATATTTATTAACAAGTTTTAAGCCACTATATTATATGTTTTTAAATAGGTTCTAATAATAAGGAATTTTTGATGGTATATTTTTAATTAAAATTAATTTCTTGGACCGTACTAAATATGCACATATAAGCTTTATTATTAATACACAGTTTTATTATAAAGTATATAATTTATAATACACTGTTTTTGATAAAGTTAAAATAAATTTTAAAAGTAACAGAAATTATGGTCATACAAGTATGTATGACCATAATTTCTGTTACTTATTTAGTTACTTATTTTTTCGTTTGCTTTAAAATACATTGTTGATGACACTTATTCCTTCAAACGTCGTTGGCTGAGTCCTTTTTCTGTTACGGTTGAATAAATTCCACTCAGCTGTTTCAAATGATTCTATTTGATAAGTCTCGAGGCCACAAAGTTCAAAGGGAAAAAGGTTCGTGTGTTCACGCGTGAGTTATTTGTAGCATTACAAAAATGAAAAAAATCCAATAACATAATAAAATGCAATAAAGTAACATTCAATATAAATATAATATACAGATAATATTAACCTACAAAGCAATAAGACATTTTTTTAAACACGAAAAACAGCTAATATTTTAAAAAATTGTTGTTGAATCTGTAAATAAAAACAATCCATAAAACTTAAAACTAACACATGGGACGCGCAAATTCACCATCTTCTTAAATTACTTAGATATTTATTTATTTATTTATGTGTTTAAAACTTTATATACCGACATGATATATCGGCGGGCTTAATGTCTAAAGCATTCTCTACTAGTCTACCTTGGGATGATGCAGAGATTGAATCAAGTAGGTGTAGTAAAAAGTTAATAAAAGAATACTAAAGTAAACTAAGGTAAAAGCAGCTTATTTCGAGGTGTCCTAAAATTGGCACCATATTAATAGGTATTTAGAAAAACTGCGTTTACAAGCGATTTACACTCTATTTTTATGCAAGATCTCTTTCTTATTCAATTGATAATATAACATTGCGTTGTCATGTCATCAAAGGTCTGGAGTAATTTGTTTACGTTTTAAAGTAATTGGATAGTTTTGCTTCAGCAGCTGGTCCGAACCCACGCTTCGTACACTTTGGACCTTGTGCACGAGAGTACTATGTTTTTTTAAATAGTGATTTTTTGGTTATTTTTGTACCGTGTGTATAATTTTTTGAGTTAAATTATTTCAAGGATTATATTTTTAATCGAAAACACTTAACTTTTGATTTCTTAAATTTACGCGAACACTACACATTGAATAAAACTACTTTTACGGATTCTATCACGTTTAATTAACTTATTTTTATTAAATTCCCGACGTCTCGGGTGCTTTACAGTACCCATGATCATGGGGGGACTAAGGTGATTGACGTCCCGATATCAGAGTTAACCCGGAGTACCTTCAGCTTTTTTAATTATTAGTTTTGGTCCGATCTACGCAGAATGAACTTACTGTGTTTCGAAGTCTTGCAGTGGTATGCTTGGGCTTAGTTTTAATTTTATTAATTACAAGATCCCAAGCAGGTGGTAGTAATACCAGCCTGAAATTAGGATTTTTTTTCTTAATTTCAATATTCTCTCGTATCATCCTTGGCAGGAATCGATGTTCTTTCGCGAGAATTTGTGGTTTATCAAATCTAATATAATGGCGGGGGCCATCTATGATATGATCACAAACTGCAGACTTCCCGGAACTTTGGTGTTTCACGTCAGATATGTGTTCTTTTACGCGGGTTTTGATAGATCGTTTTGTTTGCCCTATATATGAGGGACCACATTCAAAATCAAGCTTGTACACTCCTGCATCTTGTAGAGGGATATTGCACTTGACGGATGGTAAGAACTGACTAATCTTCTTCGGCGGTTTGAAGTATTTTCTAATAGAAGCTCGCCTCGAGATGTAGCCAATCTTGTCTGTGACACCTCTGACATATGGTAGTACAGCAGGCACACGCTCGACTGTGGCCGGCTTCACTCGGTCACTGTGACGTAGGCGCGGGACCCGAAGCTTGTTGTTGTGCAGAACCTGCTTGACGTGCTGAAGATCGGCGGCCAGTTGTTTGCTGTCACAGATCCCTCGTGCTCTTTGTAACAAAGATTTGCCCACCGTAGCTAACTGTGAAGGATGATGGTGGGATTCACCGTTTAAATATCGGTTGTTTGGGTCTTTTTTCTTTACACAGTGCGACCCATGGTGTTGTTAGGATTTCGGGTGACTAACACATCTAGGAAAGCTAAAGAATTATTTGCCTCTAACTCCATAGTAAATTGAATTTTAGAGTTTATGCAAAATTGTGAAAGTATCGTCTACGTATTGATTGTAGAACCTTGGAGTTACAGGTGCAGTAAGCAGGGCTTTCTCCTCAAAGTCCTCTATGAATATATCGGCGACAATGGAAGATACCGGTGAGCCCATCGCAACACCATCTACTTGCTTGTAAAACTCTTTCTTCCACAATAGATAGCCAGATGTAAGGCAATGTCTGAGTTATACTGCATATTCTGTTAGTTGTTGTATAGTTTCCTAGTTACAATGGAGATACAGTCTTCAACAGGTAGGCATGTAAATAGAGACTGAACATCTATACTGACCATGGTTTCATTGTCAGTAAGACATAGGTCTTTAATCTCACTGACGAAATGGTATGAATCCTTAGTGTGTGCTCTTGTAATATAAATATACAATTAACTTTTGTTTATTTTTCTTCTTTTTTTTATAGGATAGGGTGACAAACGAGCACACAGTCCACCTGATGGTAAGTGGTTGCTGTGACCCATAGACATCTACATCTATCCTCAATAAAGAATCAAAATGCAGATGCGTTGTCACCCGGGAGGACTAATATGGAATGCCTCTTTTCCAGTAAAAAGGGTCTCCGGTTCTCTACACTCACCATACGAAAGACAGCGTTTACAAGCGATTTATCTATTTTTATGTAAGATCTCTTTCTTATTCAAGTGATAATATAACATTGCGTTGTCATGTCATCAAAGGTCTGGAGTAATTTGTTTACGTTTTAAAGTAATTGGATAGTTTTGCTTCAGCAGCTGGTCCGAACCCACGCTTCGTACACTTTGGACCTTGTGCACGAGAGTACTATGTTTTTTTAAATAGTGATTTTTTGATTATTTTTGTACCATGTGTATAATTTTTTGAGTTAAATTATTTCAAGGATTATATTTTTAATCGAAAACACTTAACTTTTGATTTCTTATATTTACGCGAACACTACACATTGAATAAAACTACTTTTACGGATTCTATCACGTTTAATTAACTTATTTTTATTAAATTCCCGACGTCTCGGGTGCTTTACAGTACCCATGATCATGGGGGGACTAAGGTGATTGACGTCCCGATATCAGAGTTAACCCGGAGTACCTTCAGCTTTTTTAATTATTAGTTTTGGTCCGATCTACGCAGAATGAACTTACTGTGTTTCGAAGTCTTGCAGTGGTATGCTTGGGCTTAGTTTTAATTTTATTAATTACAAGATCCCAAGCAGGTGGTAGTAGTACCCAGCCTCCCTCTCTATTGAAATTAGGATTTTTTTTCTTAATTTCAATATTCTCACGTATCATCCTTGGCAGGAATCGATGTTCTTTCGCGAGAATTTGTGGTTTATCAAATCTAATATAATGGCGGGGGCCATCTATGATATGATCATAAACTGCAGACTTCCCGGAACTTTGGTGTTTCACGTCAGATATGTGTTCTTTTACGCGGGTTTTGATAGATCGTTTTGTTTGCCCTATATATGAGGGACCACATTCAAAATTAAGCTTGTACACTCCTGCATCTTGTAGAGGGATATTGCACGTGACGGATGGTAAGAACTGACTAATCTTCTTCGGCGGCTTGAAGAATTTTCTAATAGAAGCTCGCCTCGAGATGTAGCCAATCTTGTCTGTGACACCTCTGACATATGGTAGTACAGCAGGCACACGCTCGACTGTGGCCGGCTTCACTCGGTCACTGTGACGTAGGCGCGGGACCCGAAGCTTGTTGTTGTGCAGAACCTGCTTGACGAGCTGAAGATCGGCGGCCAGTTGTTTGCTGTCACAGATCCCTCGTGCTCTTTGTAACAAAGATTTGCCCACCGTAGCTAACTGTGAAGGATGATGGTGAGATTCACCGTTTAAATATCGGTTTGTATGGGTCTTTTTTCTTTACACAGTGCGACCCATGGTGTTGTTAGGATTTCGGGTGACTAACACATCTAGGACAGCTAAAGAATTATTTGCCTCTAACTCCATAGTAAATTGAATTTTAGAGTTTATGGAAAATTGTGAAAGTATCGTCTACGTATCGATTGTAGAACCTTGGAGTTACAGGTGCAGTAAGCAGGGCTTTCTCCTCAAAGTCCTCTATGAATATATCGGCGACAATGGAAGATACCGGTGAGCCCATCGCAACACCATCTACTTGCTTGTAAAACTCTTTCTTCCACAATAGATAGCCAGATATAAGGCAATGTCTGAGTTATACTGCATATTCTGTTAGTTGTTGTATAGTTTCCTAGTTACAATGGAGATACAGTCTTCAGCAGGTAGGCATGTAAATAGAGACTGAACATCTATACTGACCATGGTTTCATTGTCAGTAAGACATAGGTCTTTAATCTCACTGACGAAATGGTATGAATCCTTAGTGTGTGCTCTTGTAATATAAATATACAATTAACTTTTGTTTATTTTTCTTCTTTTTTTATAGGATAGGGTGACAAACGAGCACACAGTCCACCTGATGGTAAGTGGTTGCTGTGACCCATAGACATCTACATCTATCAATAAAGAATCAAAATGCAGATGCGTTGTCACCTGGGAGGACTAATATGGAATGCCTCTTTTCCAGTAAAAAGGGTCTCCGGTTCTCTACACTCACCATACGAAAGACAGCAGTTTTAAGCTGCTATTTTACGCTGGTATTCTGTAAGAGCATGGTCCTTCCCCGGGCTCTACCACGTAATAAATCAAGGTAAAAATACGTCTTGAAAATACCGGGGCTTGTTGGCAGGTGCCAAATATTTCAGCCGGTTCCTTATTCCGATGTTTACCACGTAATAGCGATTTCAGATAGGTACTTGTTTTTTTTTAATTTTCAGGGTTGTTTTTATGATAAGGCCCTTCTCGATTTGTGTTGGACAACTTTAAAATCTATGTACTATATCATAATATTAAAATCTATTTACGAGGTATGCTTTTGTTTCATTCACTAATTATAGCATGTCAAAGGTGATCTATTTAAGTATTTTATTACTTAATTGTATGGGAAAGCTAACAAGTAAAATTTAAGTTCATACACAATTCGTAGTAATTTTTAGCAAGTATTATATTATTTTTACAAAGATTTTGTAATATTTTTTCGGTCGGGATAAGGTTCTATTTCGCGGCATATACACACGCAAAATACAGTGTTAATAATTTTACGGAGCTTGCTATGCACTTTCCTTTAGTTTCAATGACGAGTAGGTTCCTATTTCCTTTATAATAACTTTCACAAACACAGGAGGTAAGCATTTATGGATAATAATTTTCAACTAGATTAATTTAATAATATCGTTTTACACAATATCTTGCTTTAGAGCGAACCACATATTAAAATAAATAAAATTGATTAGCTATGTATATTAGGTAATAAAAGGATTTTATTTCATAAGTTTTAAATGTTTATATTGATTATGAGAATGGATGCTTATTACGCAATCAAACCATCTATCCCACAATTTTTACATACCTACATAATAGTGCAAAGATAATACGGCTCCATGGCGCAGTGGCTTAGCATTTAGTTGCAGCGCTGAGGGCTGCGGGTTTGAATCCCGCACGGAACAAGTATATGTATGACCTACAAATAATTGTTCTGGTCTGGATGTTTGTCCTTGTACAATTTATGTTAGTAAATTGCCTCCACGAAAAAATCCTAGTTCTTTCTTTAAAAAACGTTACCCCCACGGTTACGTTTTTAATGAAAAAAAAAGAAGGAAATACTTCTGGAAAATTTTCTCTCGCTGAAGGTACGGGGATTTGTGAAGGAAAATAAAATTGGTCAAAAACACTTTGTCAATTGATTAATTGCATTATTAAAAATAAAATAAACTTGTCAGGTCGATAACCACGGGGATAATTTAAAATTATAATAGTTTTGGTAGTAGGATAATGAACACCATGTTTCTTTCAACATTTAATTTTTCCCTTTGTATTTTGTACACTCGGAATTAGGAACCAAATACATCGGAATAAGGATTTATACATCGAAATAAGGTGCTTCCGATTTCTTTTCATATTTAAAATAATTTAGAACACAAATCAAGATCTAATAGCCAAACCTAATATCTATTACAAAAGTAGAAACAATAATGGTTCTGACTAAAATAGCCACACCTTCAAAGGAGTACAATAAATGCTTAATTCTCGGTCTCATTCCGAGTTATAGTCAAAATACGGCGGAAAAAATTGCCCTTACCTTATCAAACATTTTTGTAATACATGGAAATAAAATACATAAGATATAAATGATACATCACAAAAAATATAAAATAAACATAATAAAAATTATGCATATGACTTAAATAATAAATATTTATATTACATATGTACCTACATATTATAATATCAGATGTATATAAAATTACACAAAAACACACAAATTTATATAAATATAGTAGTATACACACGCACACCCCGTGTTCCCGAGTCCGGAGCTATGGGTGGAACATAGGAGAAGAAGATTGTTGGTTGAGCGAAGGTTTCTCTCATGACTAGAGTTAAGGAACGGAAAGTAAGGAGTTAAGTAGGAGGGGAAGTTGGAGACTTTAGGATAAAATAAAGGGTGATGAGGGAACGGACACCACAATGTATGTCAAGCCAGCTAGATAATAGCTCATCGATGCGAACCGACAGCTGTTGCCCTCGAAGTTATGATTAAAACCAATCCAGTGCTTCAAGTGAGACCATAGCAAAGGAAAGGATGGTAAGCAGAATATCATAACTGATGGTATTAAAGGCGTTCGAAAAGTCAACTGATACTATTACTTATTGCCACTTTAACTTACATTATCAAAGAATGATTTCTTTTCTTTAAGATTGTAAGCTGAAGTGACAATGGGACGGCTATATAGCTCGAAGAATCGATAACCGACGGGGATGGCTCACACTAGGTGAAGTGATGACCAAATGAAACACGCAGGTAGTCGATGGGGAGGCCTATGTTTAGTAGTGAACTTGTGATTTAATACAGCCCGTATTGACATCGACTTCGATCAATATTAAGCAGAGAACGAAATTTCTCAAAACCAATCGGCCCATCACTTTGGTTTAAATAAATCCCAATGATATAGTGACTCTTTTACTTTTTTACCTTGGCGACTGAAATTGGCAAAAATTTGTTACTAATACAGGCATACTCCTAAGCAGGAAAACATCCCTAAGGTGTAATATAATTATCCACATAATATAAGTTATGAGTGAGATACGCATGAAGCATCGATTACAATGCTTGCATAATAAATCATTAGATTGACAAGTAGATTGATTGACTGCAGTATTTATCTAATGAAATATTTGCATTCAATTGCAAAATTCCTTAATAAAATAAAATCCTAGTGAAACTTTCGTGTAACATTTAGATAAAATTTATAATTTAGTATAAGGAAGATCACAGGTATATTTTTAAAATACCGTCTTGAAACGCATTGCTAGATTTAAATAATTAGTTAAAATTTTAACTTGCTTGGATACTATAAATGTATGACATTCATAATTTCATAAAGGAGACAGTTTCTTTTTGTATGGAGAATGGGCCCACCACAAATTTTAGCTACACTTAATGAAATGCATGTCAATTTATTTATTATAATCTATAGATTACAATAGCAATATTAGTTTTACGGAATCTAAACGGAGTACTGAGAAATTAGCAAATAAAATATGAATCTTACTATAACCTAAAAACAAACTAAAAGCGATTGTCTATTAGTTTTCACTGATATTATAAGTTAAAATAGTGCACTGTTCAATAATTAATAGTATCAAACAAAGTTGTAGTTACATTCAGCATTTATAAGTACTTTAAGATCGATGGAAAATCCTTTTAGTAGTTCCGGCAAATATAGTGCCTGTCTGTGCAAAAATGTGGTATGGATACTATTTTTTACATGTATTGATTGATTGTGAGTATACATCCCAAATACCATTTAAGTAATAAGATTAAAGCCAAGATGACTCAGGGGTTATATGTACATTTTATAATAATACCTACACACGCTATATAGTAAGAAAGATGTTTTGAACTGGTTGTGTAAGGATAAAAACACAAATTATAATGCATCTACATTTATTATAGTAAAACATTATTTCCAAAGTAATCTATTAATAGTAGAACAGATAGACAGACAGGCACGGTTTCAAAACTTTGTTTGAAAATATATTAACTGATTAGTTATCATACCTCAAACAACATTAAAGCCAAAATAACAAGGTAATGTCATTTTTATCTGTTATTACACACTGATAAATAGTGAGGAAGTAAGATGTTTTAAACTGTTTATGGAAGGATAATAAATTACATGTATAATTTAATTGCCTTTGTTATTGTCAATCATCATTTCAAAAGATTTTTTCTAAATAACTTGATGATAACATGTCAGCTTTCAGCCTGCAGGGAATACAAATATGTTCTCAGCGATCGACCTGAAAAAAGTTAACGACTATTGTAAAGTGTGCCTATACAAAATATTAATTCTTATCAATATATTTTTTCTATATTTATTTCATTCCAAATAGCTTGTGGAGACTATGTTTACATATGTATTGCTTTACTTTTCAAATACTAAAAAGCCAAAAAAAAAACGTCCTTTTATGATATTGTTAGGAATCAGAAGGACATTTTCAATAATAAGAAATATGACATAAGACTCCTTCAATGTTAATAAACTATATTTACATATTTTTGTCAGCACTTTGTTATCTCTGCCTGTATGTTAAATAAATAAGAAATTATTATAAAACATACACCATTAATTAGCTCCAATTGATCAAATACAAAATACCCATGACTTATATAATCTAAAAAATACATAATCACTCAACTGCGGAGCCCAAAATGAGGATAATATTGCTGGTTGGTAGTATACTCTGCAATCAAAGCAATTAGCAATCAAAGAATCTTCAGACAACGCCAAACTGTTGCTAGTCATACTTAACAAGTTGGATTACGGGAAGTAAAGACTGATTTACAGTAATGTTGACTAATGTAAAAAGTTGTCTAACTTTATTTTTCCTGGTTTCATGTAGGAGAAAAATATACAATTTTTTTGATGACGAAATAATATTCCTTGCTGCAGAGTTAACAACACAGCAGTCTAAGCATAATAGAAGAATCTGATTCCGTCGCAGGATATGGTCCAAAAACATCAAGGATAACCATTACACAATTAAAAATGACTTAACTAAGTCACAATATTTATACAAACTGTATATTTGTTTCTGAGTGTAAGTATTTACTACTTTTTATAAATATGTACCATATATCTGCCCTGATGATACGGAAGGCAGCTGAAAAGCCACAAAAGTATGTTTCGAGAAAAATTGAAAAAAGTGAAAACTGGTTTTCTTGACATCTGTGACCGAGAAAAAAGTTTCAACTATTGGAATGCATGTAAAAAAGTTACGCTTTTGTAATATTTTTATTGAAATGAATGGCATACTGTTCTATAAAATCTAAAAATGTAGTTAACGTAAGTATCGTATAATATCTATAATAGTATCGTATAAATATAAAAGGCAGCTAAGTATACCATAACCGCGTTTTAGTGTAGTACTAAGAATAATCATACAACAAAATGTGGCTAACCTCCTTAACTTTCTTTTGATTTCTGACGCATGGTTAAATAATATTCGTGAATTATGCTTTATTGCAGTTTAGTGATTGACTGCCTTTAAGTTTGTTTATTTATCAATTAATTAAATTAAATGAAGTATAACTAACCTAAAGGCAATTAAATGCACATCAATATCATGTAACTGCTTTTTTGGTTAGCATTAGCATTGGTACATTATTGTTATGTAAGTCTGAAAAGTTGCTAAGCGTTAAATAAAAATCTGCTTTAGAAATTGTACAGAACTTTAGGAAAAACAAATGACGAAAGAAAATCAATAACAAAACCTTTATTTTTTAAACCTTAATTAGTTTATCTGGTAATCAGACTTTTCAATCACATCTTCATTCTATGATTAAGAGGTAATTACGCATCAAGCTTACAATAATTATTAATTTTTAAAGCAAAACAAAACAAAGATAATTAAGAAATCAACAAATAAAAGTAGCATTCTAAAATCTTAATTATTATATTCAGACTTTTAACGCTTTTGTTGAGATACTTTTATACTTATAAATATTATTGTCGTCACAAAGTGACTCTACACTGAAATCAACAATCATTATTTTTTAAATAATACCCCATTATTGATAAATTCATTTCTCATCAGAATCAATATTTTCGTTGTCATTCGTAGGTAAATTTTTCAAAATGTTTTGTAAGGAAGCATAAATTTGCTAAATTTTTCAGTATATTCTGTTTTCTTGTAGTTTGCCTCTTGGTTTGTTCTGGACGTAATTACAGAAACCGTTCCTTTTCAGATTTTAAATAGGTATCTTTCAGAAAAGTTAATTCATTTATTACACCATCAAAATCAGTTTTGTAAAATAAATTAAATGATCCTCGTTTGAATATTACTTGCACCATGTTTCGTATATACGCACGTGGGTTTGAAGTTTGGATTCTTCGCGGAGATGTATAGTCATTAATGTTAATGAAATCTAAGGTTTTCATTTCCTTCACAGTCACTTTTGCAGAATTGGCAGCAGAAACTGCTTCAATAAAGTCTTGAAAATCGTGGAGTTTCTTCTTTCTTTTCATTGCAAGTTGTACCTGGTGATGGAAGTGGTCGCAACTCATATGGGTATGTCCAGGTTCAAAATAATTAAGGTTAAGTTCCTTGGCATTGATTTCACTGGAGTTTATAATGTGGACTAGGTAAAAATACAATAGCCAGTTTTTGTTTTGTTTTGCCGCGCAATTGTCACGCGCGTATTAGTGCCTTTAATGAGAAAAACATTAAAGGCACTAATAATGTCTTCTTGTTTGCGGCCAGCTATGGCTTCATGCCATAAAACAGCGTATGGATTTGTATGAGATTGTCCTACCGGAGCAAAGGTTTGATTAAATGCTATAAGTCTTTGACAAACTACTTCATAAAAGTTTCCAATCTTGGTAACATGATGACTTTTTCCAAATCTGTGCTATAGTAAATGGTTGGGTTCATTGTCCTTCTCTTCTTTGTGTTTTGGTAAAGTTTTCTAGCTTTTAGTGCTCTGATTTGTGATTCCTATAATCTGAACATTTCACAGTCTTCGAAATACTGTTTTTATCGTGGTTTTCAGATTTAGAATGTATGTTAGGCTTCACATATCTCACATTCTTCGTGACCAGAAGTTGTGGAGATATTTAAAGATTTCGACTTTTTCTATAAAGATCATAGGATATTTTGAAATGTGTGTGTTTTTATATGAAGTCGGCATGCACCGACTTCACAGTTAAGTCACTAGGCAAATATTTTGGTTTCGGAGCATGCTCTCTTCGATAGTGTGAATTTGTTGGATGAAATGACTGTATATGTTGAATGACACTCTCCCTATTATGATATTCAGTTTTGGCATGCTTTACTTTCATGTCATACTTTGTGATTTCTTCGTCATACTTTGCTTTTATAACCCAGTGTTGTAAGTAAAAAATGCTTGCAAACCTCAATGTGTTGTCCGTTTTTTTTGAAAAAAAAAAAGTGCGCCTAGCATGCTTTCTTTTCGCTTATGTATAGCAAGACGAGCACTCTGCTTTAAAAATATGCGCTGTTCTCTCCACTTCAAACTCCAATAATAATTGTTTATATTTTTTCTGTCTTCTTCACTAAAAATTGTGTTACATTTTTTCAAGCAACTGTTTTTGCACCCTTCTTTCACAGCATATTTTTCTATGTATTTTGTTTTTTTAGCGTGCTGCCTCTCCTTTAAACTTGTTTGACATGTTTTTCTTTTACGTAATTTTCCAGATTTAGTATAAAGTTGTTCCATATTATTTTTTTCTTTCTCTATGTTTTCCTCGGTTCCGTGTACTGAATTACTATGTATTATTATATTATCTTCTGGACTAGTAGTCGTTTCTTGTTCAACAATGATGTACACAGTTACTTTTTCTTGTCCACAAATTGTCGATTTTCTTGTTTTTGATAAAGAGTTTTATTAATAGCTTTTTTACATAACGATAACAGTGTATCTATTTTTTTAGTTGCATTTCTGAACACTTTGGTTTCTAGATTTTGGGTTGTGATCGTTTTTTTAGATGTTTTTTTTTGCGCAATCAAACCGTTTTCAAAAAATACTTCATCTTCTGCTAAATCTGATTTTTGTTTATCAATTTTTTTTATCATGGTGAATAGTAGGCGGCATAAAGTATGAAATATACTGATTATCGTCTTCTTCGGAATCAGAACTGTTTTGCAGCATCTCCGCTGACGGCACGAAGTCTTTATCTTTTATGGAATCGTCAGAGTCGAAATCTTCACCGCTTGATTCCAAATAATGGCGCTCCTCTACTGATTCTGGAAGACGTACTGTAGACGGCAAAGAATAGCTAATAGACAGATTGTGTATTTTCTGGATTCGAAGCTATTTAACGCTTCGTTTGCACAGCGCATAATTTTATCTTTCAAAGAATAATTGGAGTTAAAATCTTTATCCGCTAAAACAATGTGATGGTGCTCTTTCTGGAAGACGTACAGTGGGCGGCAAAGAGTAAGTAATAAATCGATTGTTTTCTTCTTCAGATTTGGTGTTATTTTGGGGCATGTTCACTGGTGGTACATAGCTTTTATCTATATCGCTCAATTAATTAAAATCAAATACATCGTTTACAGATGGTACCATTTCTTCATAAAAAAAAATATTCACAGAGTTTTGTTCGTTATCAGTTAAGTAAATTTGAGGTGTTTCTTCACTTTGGTGTTGCGAAATATGAAGTTTCAACATCCGATCCCACGCATCTTTTGGAGTTGCTAATATTTTATCAATTGATTCAAAATCACTTAACAGATATTCCTTAAACTTAATATCCATCGAGTATGGTCGAGACCAAAGTGAATCAATTGTCAAAAAAGGGGGAGCCAATCGTGTTGAATAAGCCCTCTGATTAATTTCCAATGGATAACGGTCTTCTGCTGAGTTTTTTATCGCCATGCTTACTAACTTCTTTCCTCTGTTAAACCGAGACATTATTCAATCTGTAAATAAATAATATAAAAGTAAAAAAAGTAAAAGTAAAAGAGAGGAAGTAAACTATGTTATGTTCGGAAAACATTTAATATCAAATAAGGAAAAAGATAGTTTATGAAACTGGTGTATAACAGGGATGGCATGGCATACCAGACTTCATCCATACTCATGCACAAGAAAAGCTATTGTCTAACCTTTTACCTATCCAAAGTAAATAATAACGTCAATTATGGCGCCCGAGCTTAGGGTAACAGCGCAGCGTATTTTAATATTATTTTATTATGAATATAAAGCTCTTTTTTCTTGCATATTAGAGTCGTAGTGAATAAGAGTGTGTCATTATTGATTATATAAGTATTAAATCGGGCTTACAATATAAGTAGCTAAAATTTATTATATTTATTGGGGTTAGTTATCAAGCTGTAAGTGCCAATCTTAATTGAGGTGCCAGTTGATAATATGAGCTTAAGTTTAAAATCAGTGCACACCTTTAGTTGATGGATTAAATGCAAGCTTTTAAGTATTATTATTTGATAATATTATAATAATACAATATGTAACTAAAACATTATAAGTAATACCTAGTTACCTTATAATTAACGTGTTGGCGCCAAAATCGACGTACTGAGCGCAGCCATTCCCGCGACGTCTCGGAACGCAATGATCCAAATACAAAATCCAAAACCAAGGATATACCTCTCTAACGCAAGCACACAGCGATTACTAAACTTACACATAAACGCTTTTAAGCGTAGCACATTCATTTTGCCGCTCTTTTAATATTATTTTAAATATAATTCAAAGATTTATCATAAGCTAAAAAGCCGTGACTGCTTTTATGTGAAGTATGCAATTTTAATATATTTTTTAAATACTATGCTTAAAAGCAGTTAAGTGTTTTTTTAGCTGTTTTAGCTTCTACTAATAGTGTTTACCGCTTTTTAGCGTATTATTAAGACTTGATGTAGCAAAATTGCTGCTAAGGAAAAAAGCAGTTACCTACGCTTAACTGCCTCTTAGCTTAGGAATTGTATTTGACTACATTTTTCCTTAGTTTTACTAAATATAATATTAAATTCCTACTAAGAAAAAAAAAATGTTAAAATCACTTAGCGGTTTATAGCGTAACGTTGTATCGTAACTGATTTCTAGCGTATGACGGCTAGAAAAATGTTGCATTTAACCGCCAATGTGTTTAATCTATCTCTGGAACTATCAAACGTAAAAATATAATTCAAATATTGGCCGATCGATAATTTTTTGCTTAGTTTAGTGGTGTCAAAATCGGCAAAATGCAGTTAGCCGCCTTCTTTCGTATCAGGGCAGATATACTATCTATCTACTAAGGCTGGCATGAATTCAGGATCCATGTCTGGACTACCAAATAAGCCATCCGGTATTGTCAAGTTATATGGAACACTTTGCTGAATACATAAGATATTTGTACCATCGCAGTTAAATGAATCGCTCTTCAAAGCCAATGAAGCTACATCAAATAGAGAAGCTTCCTTAAATCCCTCGACCCATAGATTCTAATTTTCTTTCAACATACACAAAAAGTTGTTTTGTGTATTTATTCTATCTAATATTTAATTTATATTTTACTAATAATATAAAACTAATACATTGTCACTTTTAACATACTAATAAGGTTCTCAGACCTGTGTTTGTCATTTTTTTTTAGGTAATTCAACACATTATAGATTTTTTTAAATTATAGGTGGAAAATTAAACTCTTGTATTACATACATAGTATATAGAAGAGAAATACATAATTTGGAATATTAATATTTTGCTAACCTGCATGATATTATCCATATTATGATACGAATATAGTGTATATCCATGTATTCCATATATCCATACACTTGTACATCGATGAGAAGATATTTTATTGTCTTGTAATGTAAATAAACAAGTATAAACTTTTTAATTTTGCTACCAAAAAAGTATAATAACCATTAACCACAGACTTTATTCTTACTAGGAGTAGGCGATACAAAACGTATATAGTTATTGAAACTATATATTGCTTCAATATCTTATATCCGATATCTGCCTAACCAAAAACTATATATCGGACAAAACACTATATTGCTTGTGCCTGACAGCCGATCGCGATTTGCGACGATATTGTATCGCAGTGGTATCGAAATCCGAAGTCAAACCGTATATTATACAGTATCACGAATGAATACCGAGCAGACTCGATCGCCGCCGACCATCCACGTTGGATACCAAAGTAGAGAGGGAGTGCGCTATTGATGAAACTGAAATAGCTACACAATACATACGATTCTAAACCTTAACTCTAATATTATAAAAAGTCTGTTTGAAGGTTTCTCTTAGTATTTTGGCGCGATTGTTTTATAAAATTTTAACTTTTGAACATAATCTAAGGGTAGTAATGACCGCAATGCACTTGTATGTTGTAGCACTTGTTAATTTGGCCTTGAACTAAAGAACAAAGAAATTAGGAGCGAATATTTAAGTATTTTTGAAGAATTCTATTTTTAGTTTCACGTAGGTAAAACAATCGAGTGAGCGCATTTATTTGTTATTCCTCCTTAGTTTTGAAAGTTTTGAAATTAATAATTTGAATTTGTTTTAGAGTTTATTTGTGTTATTTCGGTATAGAATATTTTTATATATATTATATATAAACAATTTTGTGACTCATATTATAAGTGTAAATAATAATTTGCGTATAAGTACCTGTTTTGTATTATAGTGCAGCAAGTACGTTCTAAACTTAAAAATTTCTCGTTTATATTAATTTAGTGACTGAGAAAATAATTCGTGACTCATTTATAACGGCGTATTTATAAATCTGTAGTGTAAATTTGTGTGTAGTTACTGTATAGGTATTAATTTTGTTAAATTAAAACTTTAAAGTGTCTCGTATAAATTGCAGTATTTTGTGGGACTATTTTGATAGGACAAATGTAGGCGACAAAAAGGCTAAATGTCGTATTTGCGGCGACAGTTACAGTTACAAAGGACGCAGGTAATCTTAAGGCACATTTAAAAAAAGACATTTAGATACTTATACTAGAATCATTACCCGGCAGCAAGAAATAAGAACATCCCAATCTGCTTCAACCGCCAGTGGATCCACAACGGTTACCCCGGTAAATACTTTATCAAGTTCGACAACCGCCACACCATCAACAACAGCGCTAGCTCTAACACCAGTGCATCCATCGGAATCTCAAGCTACAGTTTCAGCCATAGATCAAGTAAGGCAACAAGCCATAGAAAGGTATGGCACCACTAAAAACAATTCAGCTGATTTAAAAAAAAGATTGACAGTGACCTGTTAGATTTATTTATTGATAGCTATCACCCATTTATACTAGTAGAAGAAAGAGCTTTCAAAAAATTTATTCGATGGATTCCGGGTTATCAACCCCCGACTAGAAAAACTATTAGGCTATTAGGCTTTAAAAACAGAATTGGGTCCTAATTGCGGCATGCAACACGTATGCCTCACGAGTGATTTATGGACTTCAAGAGCTAATGAATCATACATGGCTGTTACTGGTCATTTCATTACGGATTAATTCCAACTAAAGACCATTTTGTCGGACTGCGCACATTTTGAAGATGCCCACACAAGTGAAAATATTCAGAGAGTCTTGAATAACATTGTTGATGAATATGAGTTGTCCAAAAAAATTAACTTCATGGTCACTGATAATGGTGCCAATATCCAAAAGGCTATTACCGACATCGGCTGGAAGCATTACGGATGTTATGGGCACACATTAAATTTAATTTTACAAAACGCGATTTCTGCCCAGGCTTTACAATATGTGTTAGAAAAGGTAAAAAATATGCGCTTTTTTAAATGCAGCAGCAGTGCCTTAGAAGAACTATTAAAAGCACAAACGAGTGACCAATCCAACTGTGTTCCAAAACGCTTGGTTCGAGAAGTTCCAACGCGCTGGAACTCTACTTTACATATGATCAAGCGTTTCGTTGAACTGGAGCAACATATTAGGTCTACAATTGCTGTAGTCAGAAAAGACCTACCGATTATTACCAATGAAGAGTGGTTGCTCCTTGTGGAAGTCGAAAAGATATTAAAACATTTTGATGAAGCGACCGTATCTATGAGCGGCGAAAAATATATGACAAGTAGCTCAGTTATATCTATGACTCGATGCCTGATAGCATCGTGCGACAAACTTCTGGACGAAGAGTTCTATGGTATATCTAAGCAGCTCATTAGTAGTTTAAGGTCAGGACTGACAACAAGATTCTTTAATGTTGAAAGAAGCGGAACTTTTGCTATTTGCACTTTCTAAGATCCCAGATACAAACTCGCAGTATTTTCTGATGAAGCCAAAAATATAAAGAAGAATATTCTTGACCTGGTAACTGCAATGATAGCACAGGAGAACAGACAAAGAGAGCCAGATCAAGCACCCGTTTCGGCATCTAACAAAGACTACGATACAGTTTCCCCACGGGCCATTCTAGGTGAAATAGTAGGAAAAACACAGAAAGTTGGAAACCCGTTGTCAAAAGCCAATAAAGGAGTAGATACTTATTTAAATGACGATGTCTTGTCTGTTTCACTGAAAATATTTGGAATTGCCCTCTCGAATGGTGGCGAAAACATAGATTTACATATCCATATTTAGCACAACTATTCAAAAAATATGGAAACATTATGGCGACATCGGTACCATGCGAGAGGATATTCAGCAAGACGGGGCTGATCATTAATGATCGTCGAACCCGGCTAGCATCATCAAAAGTTAAGCAACTCGCATTTTTAAACGTTAATCTCAACAAACACAGATTTGAATAATCTAACTTCTAATATGTAAACAATATAAATATATAGTAGTTAGTAAAAATAAAAGAAAAAACTTATTTTAATTGCATTTAATATACTTAACTTCGTAAAACGAACGAGAAAGTTTGTAAATAGTGTAAAATATACAGATCTAAATGGATATAAATATATATATAGTAGATATATATATATATATATACATATATATATAAACTATAAAACATAAGCCTATATATATATAATGTGAGTATTAGTTTAGTTATATATTCTATAAAATACATAGTGCATATTCTAGTTTTCATAATAGTATCTAGTCACTCTAAGTATCCTATAGGGATACAATATATACTGTACGTACGTAGCCGAGTATCGAGTCAGTATCCACTTTGTCAAAAATCGTCGCTAAACCGGTATCGAAATAACTGCATATACGGCATAATATCGTCAATATATAGTTTCAGAAAATATAGTTTTTCGAAATCCGATATCAAATATCAATATATAGTTTCGATATGATATTCAGAAATTACGATATTACTCACTCCTAATTCTTACACTAGTAATGCAACTCGAACTTTGTTTTCACTCGAGTGAATCGAGTGAATTTGTTTAATTCAGTACTTGAGTGAAAATAAATTTTAGTCGAGTTACCGAGTCAACTCGGCGCACCGCACCATGTAGATTCGGAGAGCGCTAGATAGATGTCAGTTCACAAATTCACTTGTAGTTTAAGGCGCCGCGGGTGACGTCAATGGTTACATCCAAATTCAAATTCGCATCTGGCATGTTGTAGTCAAATATGAACTTAGTTTGATTTATAATATCTTGATTGTGCTATCATTGTTGTTTATTTTTTGATACTTCGTATAACTAGTGCATAACATAAAAGGTGATTTAAATATACTTGTTTGTTTAAAGTATGAATGATAACAATGAAACAACAAAACAAAAATCATTGGTGTGGCATTATTTTAAAAAATGGAAGCGATTTTTAAGATTATGCGAAAAGCAGTTTCTAGATTTTGAAATACTATACGTCTGTAGTAAATACAAAACATGAAAATACTACAAATAAATAAATAATAAATATTTGTATATTATTTCATATTGTCACATATTACTTATTTAATAAAGGTTAAATTTGCTTTAACTAAGGTAATCGCTATTCTAAATTCGAGTGATAAACTGCAATCGATGCAGGCACTGTAAATAATTAATTCGCATAACTCAAAAACTCGAGTACAACTACAGTGACATGATAAAACCCGAGTGACTCGAGTCACAAAATTCTACTCGAGTCGCATCTTTATCTTACGGTCAATGCAGTGTCTGTCTACAATTTATTGATGAACTCGACTTACTAATTCGAACATTTTATTGATATATTATGTATCAATAACCTGGTTAAGTATAATTCGTGATAGTTAAATTATTAATAAAATTAACTTTACGCTACGTCATAAAGTTAGAGTGATATTATTTTATGAAGATTTTCTATACGCAAACCAATAATATATAAGTTAAGTAATAATAATTATCATGGATGGAGGAACAAATATAAAAATAATTTGTAACAAACTGACACAGCTTCGTTCCGCCAATTCGAGTTGCGTAACTTGAGTACTATTCGAGTTACGTGAATTTCAACTCGAGTTCAACTCGAGTCGAGTTTCTTCCGAGTTGGCACATTTCTACTACAATTTTTTTTAATATTACATTATCTGAACCAATGACATGAACACAAATATCAAAACAACTCTTTTTTTAGATTTTTTGATTCCGTTTAGATTTTCATAAAATCTTAATGCCATTTAAAATAATAAATTGGTATCTTTTTTGTATATAATACCATTGAGGGTCGCGAAAATTTCTAGTGGGCCCAAAAACGATTGACTCCTTTAACGCTAATATAGTTTGTAGAGTAAGCAAAACAGTAAAAATTTATACTGAAAACAAAAAAGTCGAACGGTGAGAGACTCGCAAAAGTAGAATCCTACGGCACGGTTTCCCGCTTTGTCGTGACAAGTGAACTATGGTGAAATTAAAGGAACCCACCAGAGCTGGCTGAAATAAGTAAGTTTTCCTCCCCCTAAAAAGGGTCGCTAAAGAGCGTAGTTTAAAGTCTGTAATGTGGTACGTACGGCGTAAGTCGGATGGTGATTGTCGTTTGTCGGTAACATCAATCCATAGAGAAGTGTCAAGTTTCCTTAGATTTTGAAACATGTCGACGAATGTTGCGTACCTTATACTCATAATTACCAAACGATATTCGTTGAAGGTCATGCAGGTTTACGCACCAACCTCCGCACATCCCAATGAGGAGGTATGAGTATGTATGAGAATTTCTCTAGAGGCATGCAGTAACCGACACAGCCCAACGCATTAGTAAGCTGAAGTAGCAATGGGCCGGTCATATAGCTCGAAGAACCGACAACCGATGTGGAAGAAAAATTCTCGAGTGGCGGCCACGTACCGGTAGGCGAAGTGTAGTGTGGCCCCCACTAAATGGAGTAACAACCTAGTAAGACATGCAGGGAGTCGATGGATGCAGGTGCAGGTGGAGCCACTTCTAGAAGAAAGAGTTCATCATAAAGAGTCCTTCTTTCTCCATGAAGTCTCTCTCTTGCCTCTTAGGTTCCGTTGCCCTATCCCGAATTTCCTTACCTTCAGCTCACAGTTCTTACAGTGTCTAGTTTTGCGTTGAAGTCTCCTATTAACACCGTTTATTGGGTTTTGAAGGAATGCATGGCTATAAATATATCCTCATACATTTCCTCCATCTCCTCATCGGCATGTGCCAAGGTTGGTGCGTAAACTTGTGTGACCTTCAGCGAATACCGTTTTTTTTACTTATTATAAGCCAGTGCTTGACCTCAATCCCACCTGGTGGTAAGTTGTGATGCAGCCTTAGATAGTAAATCGCACTGTCTTAGAGTAACAAAAGCCTATTCACTCTTGCCTTAAAGCCGTCAGATTGTATTCGGACGGTAAGATAGACGCCGGCAAATTATTCCACTCCTTTGCTGTACGCATTACAAAGGATGAAGCAAACCGTTTGGTTCTAATGCGTGGAATATCAACAACAAAGGGATGAAGACCCGCCGACCACCTGGTTGTCCGATGGTGAAAAGGAGAGGGAGGAATTAAAGCGTGTAAATCATGCGGACACTCACCGAAATACATCTTATAGAATACCGAGAGACTGGCTACTCTGCGCCTGTGCTCGAGACTGCCAATATTGGTTTCAACCAAATCAAGGTCACCAAAGCCTCTTAGCATGTCTCTCCACTGAGTCCAACGCTGCCAGGCTGCATTTTGCAGCACCAGCCCATATGTGACAGCAGTACTCCATGCACGACCGGACTTGCGCTTTATATAAGGTCAGAAGCTGCCCCTTTAATTATATTGAGGGATCGAAAGATTTGGTTTAAATAGTGTAGGAAGCTAAAAGGTGGGGGTAAACATAAGGGAACAACATTGTTCTTGTTGTTATGGTTAACTTATGGTAAACTATAAACATTAGCGTATAATATTACAATCGAATTATTGTGGCTTCTAAGGAAGTAAACAATATGACTTATAAAGTATACAGGTCTTATAACATAAAGTAAATAGTATCCTATGACATAACATTAGTTTGGCTTCTAAGAAAGTAATTTAGCTTTTAAGTAAATAAACAATATAAAGTATACAGGTCTTATAACATAAAGTAAATAGTATCCTATGACATAACACAATTGATTAAAATTTTTTTGGGAAAGAAATTGAAGTGATTGCCGGTGTATTCTTCTAAATAATTTATTGTCTTTGGGGAAATAACACCACCTTAAATTTCAATCATAATCGCATTTTCATCGATCTGTTGAAGTGGTCAGCATCGCTTGACAATGAACTTAATATAAACTGTAGTGATTACAAAGTAAGTGATTAAGATACAATATTATTTGACTATAGACAATATGGCTACTCCCCTCCAGGCCACTGGTGGACTGGAGGGGAGTAGCCATAGTGTTTTTCCGATACAGAACTGTCTGTAATTTTATGCGGGCGGAATTCTGCGCACACAAAACCAATCGTCTGTCACTACGAAACTCACACATAACAATTAAAACAAAATACTAACTATTTCACACACACATAGATACATTATATAATAGTATTATTCGATGACAGTGACAACTCGGATACAGACTCAGATCAATCGCTCAACAGATCTGCATATTTTATGAGGGCGAGCGGCCTGTGTTGGTAAAGAAATTCGAAACAAAACTAACGTTATTATTATTATTTAAAAAAAAACTCAATCATTTTTCTGCCCACGTTTCATGTCTGTCTCAATTTAGTTTGCTGTTGCCTCCGAACATTCGTAAGACTGTTGCTTTCTTTCCGAAATATAAACAATATAACCATGTTTTATCTTCTGGCACAATGTCATTATATTTGAAAGTCCGTTATCATACTTTAACAAAAAAAATATCATTAATCAACTCGAGCACCTTATTGTTGCGGGGTAAGTTCATGAGGAATTCAGCGGCAAAAAAGCTTTCTAATTTTTAAATGTTGTAAAACTTTTTGAATTTGGCGCATACCAATACCCAAATTTCCTTGAATCTCTTTGTAGGTAATGCCGGTTTTCTTCAATTAGTCGCGTGACAGTAGGCATATTTTCCTCAGTTATCAAAGTATAGGGTCAACCTTCATGAATTACATCATGAAGAGAAACACGGCCACGATCTATTTCTGCATATCAACGCCTTACGGTTAAATGAGTTGCTTCCTTCCCTTTCGTTTTGAAGACTAGCAGTGCAATCTTGTGGATAGAGTGAATTATTAAAATCTTCGTTAATTCCATTCTTGCTACGGATGACGAACTTCAACTTGGGATAAAACAAGTGTCACACGACTTCCCGCCAAAAATATTTTAATCAATAAATGAATGAGATTCTTGTATTGAAAAATATAACATTCGAATTTCAAACATTTATGAGCGGTCAGGAGAGCAGAATTTTCAGTGCGCTCCATGTATATTTCTCCGAATAAATTATAATTTTCATATTTTTTGAAGATTTATATTTTATGTTTTTAAAGAAATGCACAAATCAGAAATGAAGTTATCATTATGAAGAAAGATATCAACATTTTTTTTAAATATTTGAAACCAAAGTTTTCGGGCAAGCTGTGGAACATCAAGCACTTTAAAATTGCAAAAGCGTCGCAAGTGCGCACTGAATGCATTCACTCGTTGCATGTGGCACCGCGTTTCATTTGCTGCTCTTTTGCTCCACGGGAGAAAATATATTTTTGTAAACGACAATTTTAAAAGTAAGCTCTTTTAAAATTTTCAGCTCTTTTTCTATTTGTTTAAATAAAATACTTTGCACTTAGGCTGTAAAGTAATTGTATACATTGTTATCTTTTTAACATGAATTTAAATTATTATTTTTATAATTTTGTCGGTGGTGTGTCTTTCCTAGAGTAGTGGTGGTGGGAGTAGTGGTGCTGGGATTAGTGGTGACGGGGATAGTGTACGCAATTGAGGGAGGGCGGGAGGTGCTCTTCAAACTAGGTAAGACACATCATTTTATTTTATTGAGCGGGTATTGGCAAAGTAAATTTTTTCCAACTTTAAGAAAAGTATTTTAAATTTCAATTTATTAACATTTGTAATATTTAACGAAAACCGCAGAAGGTAGCCTTTTGCTTATCTAGGTTTTATGTTAAGTTCTTATAAGTAAAACCATAAATCCTAACGATCTAGCTCATGCGGAGAGATAAAAGGCATTGAGTTAGCAAAGTCGGCACAATTTCTCATCCATAACCTTCGAATTTTGAATGGAATGTTATGTGAGTAAGCAATTTTAATCATTGTTAAAAAGTTATTACTTCGCAAATTTTTATCCAATAAAATGTATTTTATATTTATATTTGTATTCTTTCGGTATACAAATACCAGATATAATGTGTTAATATCGCATCGTCAACCGTTTTAAAATTTACTTATTTACCATCTAGATTTATGCAATTTTTGAAAGAGTTGCCCATACTCACTATGCCAGGCAGTTAAGTTGGTAAGTGCAGTGACAACACCCTCACCCTGATAATTCTTCCCATCAAGATTTAAAAAAAATAACAGCATCAATCGAGATTTAAGAAAATTTCAGAATAGTGCAATTTTGGAGAAAACAAATGGTATAATCCACGTCACATCCTTGTTATATAATCTAATTATCTTCATCATTTTTATTGATGAACATAGGCCTTCAAGGAATGACACAAAGCACGGTCCTTATATAATTTATTTATAATTATAAAAAGTATCAAAAAATAAAGATTGAAAGACGTGGTCATGTTAAGAAAATGTAATTATCATTAGTAAGGAATCACACAAAACGATTTACTAGATGGTAGACTCTTTATGTTTATTGTAATTATTATTTTTTGTACTCTTTATAAGTACTCTAACGCATGGGTGGCCTCTTTCTCTAGTGCCTCGTGGTTTAGTTCATTTTACTGACCTTATGGTCCAGCTATCGTCGTTCTACCTGGACACCTGACCGGACCACATCCATTTTCTTTGTAACGAGAAAGTTTAGGTGTCAGTTACTTTTGTCTTCATTCAAATGTTCACATTCCTCATCCTATCTTATGATTTTATACCTAACGACTAATACTCAACCTTAATTTATTAAAATATTTGTTTGTAAAAAATTTATATCTTAAGTTATAATTTAAAATTTTCAGGCAATATCTTTGAACACAATTTTGCCAGTTGAGGCAAACTTATTTCTGAAACTTTCTTCTTCAATTTTGTTATTCAAGTCGTGATTTACTTTATTTGATGCAAAAATACTCTGCTTTTATGTTTGCATAAATATTGCAAATATAAGAACTTTATATAATCAAAAATCATTTCATTATTGTCATTTATTGAAGAGATGATTTTCATGGCCGATTTCAACCGGCCACAGTTTTCAATGTACTTTTCATTTTCAATTTTTCATATTCAATTTCAGATGTGTACTGTCCACTGCGCTTGCTATATTATTATACAACTAACATTGCAAACATTTACATTCAGTGATATCTTAATAGAATCTATACATCCTTGAATTGTTTAATAACAAAACATCCATGGGTTTTTAAAGAACAATTGATCAGAGCTATTACAATGTAGATTGTTTTAATTAACCCTAGAATTTCTGGAGCGAATTAACGATTATTATATAATATGTCCGGACTTAAGTTTTTAAATAATAAAAGTCTGGTCTCTATTTAGACTAAAAAGTCACATTAAAATATGTTTGAAAAATCATTTAAAAAGATGGCATTTATTTGACCTCTTGATATTCCTTACACTTCTCAAAAGTATATATATATATATATATATTTTATTTTTAACTAAACATTTAAAGACGAATTCCGAAAATTCATCATCATCATCGTCTATCACAAGTCTACTGTTGCACAATGTCCAATGCCGTAAAGCACCTGTGGCACCATCTCATCACTCCATCTACCCTACACTTTGCTTATCGGTACGAAGCTACCACTCGAATACCTTTCATATTCAGGACCACTATATGTCATCCAAGGTAACACGCACTGGTAATGCAAACTTCTTTCCAAGTTTTAATGTACACGTGGCGAGAAGATGATGTGTCGTAATTTCCTGAACGCTGCTTAGCCGAATAGAATCCGTCGATTGACCTCTCGGTCAAAGTAGGACTTATCTAGTCGGACAATGTTCTAAGTAAACATACACGTCAACATCTTCGAGTGTAGTGACGCACGGAAAGTTTTCATCGTTTGCTTTGTGATTTTTAAAGCGCACAGAAAATAATTCAAATGATTTGCCAGCATAAGCCTTTCCGTCAAAACATAATGATTGTGTATTGAATAGTGGTGTAAAAAGATTGTATTGTCGCTTATCATCAGGTGCGATAGCAGAAAACACCAGCTTATAAATTATAAAATAATATTTTGTAGTAAATAGAACTCCATTTAAGGTAATAATTGTATACGTTCTAAGTCTATTATTCTCTAATAATCATATTATTATCAACGTAACAACGACGATTTCTCATTTTGTTTAATGTCTTTTTGAAAAGCTTTATTCAGAGTCAAATGAATAATAGTTTTGCACCCATTGTGAATTAAGTAAAGGAATAGTCCTATTGTTCTCAAATTTTATTATAATAGGACTTTTTAAGTGGTTGTAGACACATTTTGCTAATGTTGCTTTTTATTAATATGCCTCCCGTGTCGACATTATTTTTTTATTTATCCTTTATTGCAACACGCCATCAAATAGGGGTTATAAAAGGCGGAGTTAATACTAAACAATGTGTCTTTCTCTACCAATCTTCTCTATCTGGTACCAAACTACGAGTAGACCCTCTTTCCCATCAGTGTCTTAGTAGGATATATAAACTGTCAAAGTCACGCTGCTGAATCAAATGCTGTCGTGAACAACAAAAACGAATACTAGCCGCCGTCGAATCATTCAAATTTTTCGTGATAATTTACGCGAGTACTGTTTGTTCAAAAGATGTATTGAAATGTCAATGAATCGCTAGTAAAGTGATTTTTGTGCAGAAATAATAACAAAACTTAAAACAGTTTTTCAATTGCACAGAATGGTTCCACTGCTAGAACTATATTAGTACTGATACACACTTCTATGAATAAAGACATAAAAGCTACTAATATCAAAAGGACCAAACAAAAATAAACCTTGATAGAAAATTAAAAACTGACTTTTAAGAAATAAACAAAACAAAGTAATTTCATTATATAGTGTGAAATCAGTGCTATGACACAGGATCTGGCAGGCTTCAAAAGCTAAAAAGTGCTAAATACTATGTTCTGATATTATATTTTTAGTTCTTTGAATTTGGTTTAGATTTACTTACTTTGGACTAAGGAATATCAAAGTTTAAGGTAACAACTAGAATGTCAACTTAAAAGTTACATTAAAACTACATCCACTCCTTTAACTATTTCAACTTCTATTTTTTCATCCTTGGCCAACTTATAACTGGTGAAGATATTGCGTAACAAAGAAAGAATAACCAGTTGAATCCTCCTTCTTATTTGAATTCGAACGATAAAAGAAAAATATTTTGTCAACAAAACAGTTTGCTGTTGACAAATGGTTTGCAAAGTAAATGTGCTGTGATTGATTATATTATCAATAACATTTTGAAAAAGATCAACCAATTTACCATTAAACATTTATCGTAATGGTAAATGTTTATTTTACTTATCGGCATTGTTGATTTTTATGTTTAACAAATAATATTTTAGGTTATAAACGTTTAACCCTGCTCATAAAAATGAGGCTCAGTTAACTTCCAAATGGGAGTAAATCTATTAGAAAATGTTGCACCCAATTTTCACCTACTTTTAATGGTGATTAGAGAATTGCTGCCACAAATGACCTGTTGTTACGAAATGCCTCTTATTCGCTTGGATCTCAGTCGAGAGATTGAGTTGCTAAGAGCTTATTGGTTACCTTGGTTTCCATCACTATATCCATCCATCCATCCATTACAGACTATCAAACATCCATTGCTAGATATAGGCCTCACCAATAGATTTCGTAATCAAGGTATTCATAGAGGGATCATGGAGTGGCAAATTCTCTTTAATCCCCCTATAATTTATACCTTATATTATATTTCTTCATTCTCTTACATAGCCGCAGGGTAGCCAGCCTTTCGTTATTTTATAGTATACATTTCAGGGAGGGTGCGCAGAAATTACAGACTTAATTCGTCGCTCCTTCTTTCATCGACGAACAACCAGAGGCTTGGGTTGTCTTTACCCCTATCGTGTCGATATTCCATGCATTAGAATTGAACGGTATACTTCTTCGTTCGTAATACGTTTGGCAAAAGGGTGGAATAGTTTCCTAGCACCTGCTTTTCCTCCGATTATAATGTGTGTATCTTCAAAGCAAGAATGAATAGGATTTTTTTACGCTAAGACAGTGCGATATCATGTGATACCACCTAGGACCACAACACCATCCGGTGGGATTTTTGTCAAACACTGGCTTATAATAAGTATAAAAGGGAGCTACACTTATCAACCTATATGCTGAGTGTATTATGTTATAAATGCCATTTGACGATTTCTCGAAAAGACCGATTACAGAAATGAATTAATTAATGAAAAACATAATTTTAATTTATGGGTGCTAATCTAGCGGTTAACTGCTAATAAAGTACTATGTGGTACTATGCCAGATAACTTTGAATCCCGGAATCAACACCTCTGTAATTGGTAATAAAATTTAAAGTGCTCATTTACCAGTTGCACTTTGCTTTGCGCTCAAGAAAGTTACCATAAGAAATCCATGCACGTTGGCCAAAACCTAAAATAAAATATTTTATATCGTTATCTTTATCAATAAATATATATAAAACCTGGATCCGATAGGGGGCACTATAGTCGGGTTATCAATAAATTTTATATTTACACTGTAAAATATCCGGAGTGAATTCGGAGGGAAACTCTTTATGCTACGTACCGGAAAGGGCAAAACAACGTCTGCCAAGCTAGCTTACATAAATTATTATATATTCAAACAATACAATTGCAAATATTTGTGAAGTATCCTTTAACACAAACTGGAGCACTGCAATATGCCTATGTGACTCTTTATATTGCTCTAGCCCAATTAAAACAAACAATAAAGTGACAATGAGCTACTTTTACAGAGATAGTAGGACACATTTTCTACCTACAACTCCAAGTAGATTGATACAATCCTCTTTATATCATGCTATTTATGTCAAGCAAAAGTTGACTCAGCGCTAGGTAATTTTAACTTCGTAATAATTTGGGTAAATTCTCTTCTAAATCGCTCAGTGATGGACCGCCAATCATCCAGATGGTATGGATGGTATTGCGAGTTTTGTCGCGATGTGCGATGGTGAAATTGAGCGGCTGAAATTAGTCCGAATAATTCCTCTGAACACTTCTCGTGGTAGATGCAATCGATGACACAAAGAGATGCAACATCCCTTTGCAGCGCCAGTGAGTCAAGCCGATCATAAAGAACTCAGTAGCGGACGATTCGAACCGCTCTGCGCTGGATGATATCAAAATGAAGGAGCTGGCACTATGGAGCCCCAGCCCAGAAATGGAACAGTATTCCATGTGAGGCCGAATCTGAGCCTTGTAAAGTTGCAGGCGGTGTGCCGGCATGAAACAATTGCCCGCTATGCTGAGCACGCCAAGCTTTTTAGAGGCCAATTTGGCCTTCACTTCCAAGTGATCACGAAACTGCACGTCACTGTCGATATGTCAATACCGAGGATTCCCATACTGGCTGAGGTAACAAGGGGAGTGCCACGAAGCTGAGAAAATACGAAAAAGGGGTTCTTTTTAGCGGTAAATGCGCAAACTTGTATCTTCTGGGGATAGAACTGGACTAGATTTATTCGCCCCCGGTCCGATACTTTGTTCAACAAAGTCTCGACTTCTGACACAAATTTGTTCCAGTACTCGGCGACGTTTTCCCGAGAAATATTGGCACGGCCAGTGTATAAAGCATCACCAGCCCTGTCGTCCGCATAGCAATGTAAGTCACCGGTTTGTAACATATCATTGATATGCAGAAGAAACAGCGTTGGTGATAGCACACAGCGATCGCCTTTTTTAGGAATCGGGTGCACCAAAGCTGTCTTCCATGAGCTTGGGACTACGCCTAGGGAGTAGAAGTACAGGAAAAGACGCGTTGGAACCGGTGCCAACTCCGAAGCATACGTCTTCAGCACAATAGGTGGGACCCCATCAGGCACACTCGACTTGTTGACATCCATGGAGAGGATGGCTTTGCGCACCGAGCACTGTGTAAACAGCACATCCTGCATGGAGCACTCACACCGCGGGATGGTCGGCGATGTATTCCCCCGTCATCGAGAGTCGAGTTGGACGCAAAGACAGAGCCTTGCAGATGGGCTTTCTCCAAAAATTGTACTAATAATAAACTATAACAAGTACTAAAATATTGTAAAAATTGTACAAAAAGGGTTATCAAAGTATACATAAATGAATATTACCGGATTCCGGATTTAATTTTGAATTATTTACTTGATAATTTAATTTAAAATCTGTTAATAGACCTATAGATGTCATTTGATTACTCTGCTTCTTCGGTTTTCTTTCTTTGTTTTCGTTTACTATTTAAATTTAATAGTAAAATTGATACACGCAACGCCAAATCGCGTCAAATGGAGAACCAACTTCAAATGGCGCTTCAAGAACTTGATGCGTCAAAGGAGCAGTGTGAGCTGTTGCATAAAGAAAGGGATGACACTGAAAAGGAAATAATAAATATAATTGCAAAAAATACTCACCTAAAAAGTGATATGGTTAAGTTGCAAAAAGAATATACAAATGTTTTAAAAGAAAGGGATCAGTTTCAGGAGATAGTTGATGAGTTTGACCGATGCAGCAAGGAATATAAAGAATCCCTCAGATTAATTGCTGCATTGCAGTTACAATTAAGTAAGGCTAATGAGCAGATTGTACAATTAAAACACTTCATAGATAACTTGAAAGCGTCCCAAACTCAAAGTCTGTTCAATGAGCTCAAAGAATGTGAATCTTCTAAAATATTGCAACCTTCCACAATAATCGATTTGAATGGTGATGATTATGTCACATCAAGAATAGCAGAAAAGATTAAATAAAAAGATTAAAATAAAAATTAATATGTTAGGAAAGTGCAAAAGTTAATTAAAACTAAAATTAATACTAAAAATTATAATTATAAATGTATGTAAGGAAAAGCAAGAATTTATTAATAAACTTAAATTATATTCAATTGAGGTGGAACATATGAATAACTGTTATGAGACTGAAATAGAGTGTCTGAATTCAGAAATGTTATCAATTAAAAACTCCCAACATATTATATGAAATAAATATGCATCGGCTCTGGATGAGCCGATGCATATTTATACTTATTAGCCATTTACACATATTAGCCATGGATAATCTGGTAAAGTCATGTAAATATAATGAGGAGCGCTTTGAATCCTTAATAAAACATCCGAGTGAGTATCAGCGCTCCATACCAGGTTCATCGGGGACAATGTGTGTAAATAATAATGTAAACAGTAATGATTATGATTTAATACCTAGTCGCTGCGACAAAAATTTGAGGAAATTAATATATTAACTTTGGCCTCTGAATACATTTATGAAAATGTAATGTTACGTACACAAAAATAAAAGTAGTTTTACAAAAATAAGTGATATTCATAATGTAAATACTAGGAACAGACACAAGTTAGTAGTATCAGTTACTCGACTCCACCGAGTCAAATTCCACATTCTTGGGGCGATATATAACGCTTTTACAACGAAATCCCAGAAAAGATACAAAATTTGACCTGCTCAAAGCTCAAAAACTTTATTAAACTAAGTTTGTTTAAAAAGGGTTATTAGAATATTAAGGAATTTATGGATGATAATAATATCCCCTGGAAATGAGGTGATCGCTACCAGGCTATTTCTAATTTGTTTAGTGATGTTGTAATGTACACATAAGACCTGGCAAACAATCACCTGGGTAATTTCCGAGCTGCCCGACGTTTACCGGGCCCGGTGTGATGTATCTTCTGGCCAAATGTGACCACTATTTTCTTTTATCCACAGTTCAGGTATGGAAAACCGCCTTAGTATTCGATGGAGCAGGGAAATGGGATCTTATCTACTGTCGGTAAAGAAACGTGTACGTAATGAGTACCGTCAAAAGCGTTATTGATTGCGTTGACGAGGAAGTTGGCCGTTACTAGTGGTCGTTGCGGGTGTAGTTGAAAAAAGGGTTGCTCGCTTCAAAGTTAAAGAGTGATTGCCAGTAAGAAAAAATATTTATACGAAATATTTTACGTAAGACGAAATGTTTTCCTTTCAAATTGCACTATTTCTAGTTATAAAAATTATACCGAAACTTTAATGAAAAAAAAAAGTTATTATATACGGAACATGCCTCTCACCTTAAAAGTACGGAGTATCTTTTAATTAAATCTAAACAAATCTTCAATACAAACTAGCCCTTGATAATAAAAGTGTAAGGAGTATAAACAAAGTTAAACGTAGTAAATATTAAACTATATCTTAAGATTACTGATAAATATTTAAAGTTATTTCTAAAGAAAGTAAAATAAGGAATATTAATCATTATTTACATTTATTATTCTATAGGAAGTGGACAAATTTTATTAACTGGTCGCTTCAAATATGTTTTCCCAATTGGAGAGTTACAACACGCGGAATCCCATCAGAGCCAGGATGCAGGCTTCACGTGTACACCACACGTGCAAGTCACCATTATAAAGGTGGAAGGTTGTCATCGCATACTACCACAATCATGCCTTCACGGACCAGATTTCCAGAATTCGATACAAATATTCTAAGCTCCATTTTTTTCAGAAATGTTAAACCGATTGTTGTATCAAACGCCACCTGACTAATCTAGCCGGATTTTCATCCACAAGCGAAATGTCGGGATAGCTATTAACGGTTCACTTATTAGAAAGTGAGACGGAGTTAATGTTCGCTTTGCGTATTGAGCTCCGACCCTGCGCATCGGAGCTCAATACGTAAAGCGAAAGCGAGTTTAGCACTGCCTCTATTTGACATAATAGGGTATACATCTCATCATAGGTTAGGATACGAGGATCTACCCGATGAAAAGGTTGTTTAAAACTTTTGACGCCCGCTTCAAAAAGACCACCAAAATGACGTGCATACGGTGGCTGAAAATGCCATATTATTACTTCTTTAAGAGTCTTGTTCTGGAGCGCGCCTTACACAGTGTCAATCCATAGGAAGGCATACAAGTCTTTTAGGTACCTGTCATAGCCGATGAAATTCTTACCGCAGACTGAATAAATATCCTTGCATAGACCTCGGCGTGACGTGAAGCGTCGTAGTGCCGCTAAGAAACCCTCTGTTGTAAGTTCCGAAACTACATAATAACATAACATAAACACTCACGCCTGTCACCCAGAGGGGTAGGCAGAGACTACGGACTTCCATTTGGCACGATCCTGACACACTTCTCTCGCCTCCTTTACATCCATACATCCACGCATACACGCTCGTCGTTTAAGGGTACTCCTAATCTGGCCCATTTTCAATATATCGCCAATTTGGTCGATAAACCTTCGTCTAGGGCGTCCCTTTCCGACTCTTCCGTTCACTTCTGCAACATAAATTTGCTTTGTCACTCCTTCCTCGTTCATTCTTTCTACATGAACAAACCACCGAAGCATTCCTTTCTTAATCCTGGTCAAAACGTCATCTTGCAAACCACACTTTTCTCTTATCACACTATTTCTCACCCTGTCATTCAGATTCAACCCTAGCATACTCCTTATTGACCGCATTTCTACAGCATTTATTCTACTCTCATGCTTCTTCTGCCAGACCCAACTTTCACTACCATACATTAAAGTAGGGACTAACACAGCATTATGAATTGCCAAACGTGCCTTTTTTGACACATTCTGACTCTTCACAATAGCGTGTAGAGCCCCATTCACTCTATTTCCTGCGTTCACTCGTCGTTCTATATCCTTATCATATCTACCATCCCTGCAAATAAACATCCCAAATATACAAACTCATCCACTTGCTCAATCAACTCCTTCTATTCTTATTTCACATAACGTTTTACTTTCTTCTCTTTCAAAACCATCACTTTCGTCTTACTTGCGTTCACTTTCATACCTCTTTCTTTTAATGATCGGTTCATTAAAGTAACCATCATTGTAACTCGGCCGCCGACGATGCAAATATGACTTGATCATCGGCGTACAAAAGGCATTTGACGGTTAACTCACCATTCTCAACCCACATTCCTCAACTTTCAAAGTTTGCAAACAACTGTCCATAAATAGGTTAAACAGCCACGGGAAGCTACACAGCCCTGTCTGACACCTTTTGGATGCCAAACCAGTCCGAGTAGACCCGTTGATCCTAACAAGCACTAGAGTCCCTATAAAGAGACCTTAATGCCTGTATCAACCCAGCGCTCAACCCAAATGAGTTCAGTGTTTGCCATAACACATTCCTGTCCACTCTGTCATAAGCCTTTCCAAGTCCATGAACGCACAAAAAACTTTCTGGTTTTTGGCCACTTCTCACCAATCATGCGCATGAAAGACGGTCCGTACCCATCCCTTTCTAAATCAGCTTGCACATCCCAAAATTTTCCATCAGTTTCTTCATAACTCTCTCAATGCAGTTTACCCACAATGCTAAGCAAGCTAATGCCACGGTAGTTTTACAGTCCTGCTGTGACCCTTTTCCCTTATATATTGGGACTATAACGGCTTTACCAGTCTTCGGTACCCGCTTCAGTTCCCAACATAAATTAAACAAGGTGTACAGCAGGCCTGCCACCACTCCTCCAGCCCTTAGCATTTCGAGTGATACTCTATCATATCCGGCTGCCTTACCTGCTTTCATGCTTTTCATTGCTTTCATTATTTCATCTACACTTATCTCCATACCTCTCCACTTCTTTCGGATTTTTATTTCAGTTAATTCAGACGACTCTTCACTCATAAACACGCTTTCAAAGTATTCCTTCCATCTCCTTAAACTCGACACTTCGTCATTCAGAATACAGCCATTCTGGTCGTATAGCATTCATTCTAGGCTGTATTAATTTCCCTGGCAGTTCTTACGAGTTTCAGAACATTTTAATATTTGCCTGGAAGTTATCAGATATCCTTCTATCATTCTTATCCGTTCTTTCTTGCTTTCCTTTCAACAACTTCTTTTACTCTCTTATTTATACGTCTAAAGTCTGCCTTTTTCTTTCAATCTCATCAATCATACCGCTAGAATTACCAGCTTTGGTTGCTAGTAAATCTAGCCATGCTCTCTTTTTGCTTCAACTTCCATCCTCATCATCCCACCACAACGTGGTATTTTTTTCCTTTCATTCGTTCTCTTGGTTACACCACATGCTTCGGTGGCTGCATCCACCAAACCTTTCTTGACATTATACACACAGTCTCCAGTCTAAATCATTCATACACAATTCATCCATACCACTTATATTTTCTCTCAGTCTACATTTGAACTTCTCTTTCACACCTTCATCATAACCTCTCTATTCTTATACGCTGTAACATGATGAGTAGGGCAGATGTCCGATGCCGCCAACGCTTGAATAGACCATTAATTCGGCATAAGACCAGTAATGTCCGTCTACGTTGGACCCCGGTAAACCCTTGTATCTACCACTGCGCTCCTCATTCTTTCATCCACAATTATGAAATCTATCATGCTTCTATCATCACCTCCTTCCCATGTATACATGTGAATCCTCTTATAGCGAAAAGTGTTCGTCACAAAAGATTCTTTTCCACACATACGGTGAGGAGGTCTTCCATTCTCCATTTATGCTTTCATAACACGTTCAATATCCTTGTAACCAGACCTCTTCACTAACCCTGCCATTACAATCTCCTAACATAATAATATTTTCATTTACCTTACATTTCATCAACACCATCCTTACCATGTCCCAAAACTGCTCTCGGATATAAGTGGGCTTAGACATATCTGGGGCGTACACCCCTAGCACAAACAAATTCTTTAAGCCCACTTTCATTCGTATCCATAGCAGCCTTGGGCTTACACATTCATACTCTTTCACACATTGACCCATTCTTTCTAAAAGGATGACACCGACTCCCTGGCATGCCCGCTCGGTCTCGTCTACCCCAGACCAGTAAGCGGTATACATGCCATGTGCAGTGGCATCCTTTCCCTTTCGTTTCGTCTCATTTACACATAACACATCTATTCCTCTATCATTCATCATTTCGCATACTTCATCCATCTTATCATTCATTGCTCCACACACATTCAGCGTAGCCAGACGGGCCTCCGCAATCCACTTTTCGCCCCTCCGGAAGACAAAACGTGACGGGTGGCGAACCTCGTCGCCGGTTTTCCTCCCGGAGATTCTTCGCACCCGTACCCCATTAAAGGGGCGCCGGGAACTCGGGGCCATTTATTTTAATTGCTGGCTCATGGTGCGAATTAAGGGTTGGTAGCTTTTACGCCGCTACCATACGGCGAGGAGCCGAGTCTATACTTTCGGCTTTGTCGCTCGTTTAGCACCACCCGGGGGACACGTGTAGGGTGGGCCTAGGGTTAGGTGGTCAAAGCCTACGGACGCGAGCGACTCATCCCCCGAAACTATTTCGAGGTATATGGCTTTAACGCACATGCATACAAATACACAAACCTAACATTTTACTATTTTTGTATTTCGCACTTTGTTAGCTCGAACGTAGAAAGGACCAGCGAAATCTACGGCGGTTTTAAGAAAGGTACGTTGGGATCGCAAACGTGAGGCAGGCAATGGATTCATGCTGGGCTGCGGGCGCACTGAACGTGCTCGAAAACAACGGACGCAGCGATGAATACATTGCCGTATGACGTCACGCCTGGATAAGATCCAATATTTTTGTAGAAGTATGTATTGAGTACTTTACGCACCGGCATAGAAGGGAGATACGTGAGTGTAATTGATAATTAGAATCGTTAACGGATGTTTTTTAGGTAAGATTAATTGGTGTTTTGAATCATATGGTAAAAGGGACTTGTGTATCCTCCCACCTACGCGAAGAAAATTGTCAATAAAGGGATTTAAACGTCTTAATTGATTTGACGGGAGTTTTCCCTTAGGAAGGTTGTAAATGTCATCACGAAAAACGGAATGTTGTACAAAAAAAACAAGTCGATTTAAAGTAAAATTGAACTCGGTTACGGAAATGTGTTTAGAAAGAGGAGTTTGGACCTTCTTACATTTTTTATAGAAACGGAATAATAAAGCACGAACCAGTTTACCAAGGGATGAATAACGTGATATAATTTCTACGTCTTCGTTGGTGTACATGGATTGATTCCAAGAAGAAGTACATGGATGGAAACAATTGCAATGTTACGTTTTTCTTCTTGTGTCTGAGTAGCTTTGGAAACAGGCCAAGTAGCCTCATCCTTTTGTAAAAAATGAGTACCACGGAACCATATGATGTAATGCAAAAATTGGCGGAAGCTTTCTGCGTGAAGCTGCATCTGCCGGATTGTCTGCAGACGGAACTAGCCGCCAACGGCTGTACGGAATATTACTTATAATTTCTGTTATGCGATGGGAAACAAAGGTTTTCCAATCGTGTGGCGAAGAACGCAACCACGCTAGTACCACAGATGAATCCAACCACGCGTATATCTGATCGCGAGGTATGCGATTCCATAAATATTTAAGGCAGCTTTCATTAATATAGATAATAACAGGGCCGCCATGAGCTCTAGACGCGGTATGGACATATGTTTAGTAGGCGCCACGTGTGTTTTAGCTAGAAGAAGAGAAATTCAAATTCAAATTTAAATTTATTTATTGCCAGAATGTAGTACATAATATTATGATGTTGCTATTTGTTAACGAGACCTTACATTCTACCATGATAATGGCGTGTAATATCTTTACAATATACAAAAAAATATTATTATTACAATTTAATGAGGTAAAATATTTAAGAAAAATAATTATGTACTTATTTAAAAATATTTTAGTGTCATGTTTTTAAATTACAATAAATACATGTCAAAAATTTAATTACTTATGTAAATGATTATATATAAATGTCAAATATCTAAAAAAAAATTTAAAAATTTAAAAAATGTCAAAAAAATTAAATGTTAAAAAAAATAAGTTTTTCTATATTTCACCATTATTTTACATTTCTTTATAACTCATATATTCGTCTAAACTATAAAAACATTTTGTTGCCAGCCATTCTGTGAGTTTCCTTTTAAAAATTGCGAAAGGGAGGTCTTTAAAAGTGTTAGGCAATTTATTGTAAACTCTAATAGCATTTATAAATACATTTCTTTTATATATATCAAGCCTGCATTGAGGCAGACAGAGCTTAAATTTATTTCTTGGCATGGCACTTCTACTGACTAAACTTGAGTTAATGGTGAAATATTGTGGATGCTGTTTGACAAAAACACAAAGTTCCCGTATGTACATACAAACTAGAGGCAGTATGTGAAATTTGTGAAATAAAGGTTTGCAACTATCTAAAGACCAAGCTCCACAAATAGCCCGTAAGTGTCCACTGCACCTATGTCTCCCTACACGCGAAGATACACGCATGCGGCATACGCTTTCTCGGATGCATCTGAGAAGCCGTGAAGTAGTACAGAATGAGTGGGGGTAAATACATGTCGCGGAAAAATAACTTTCGATAAGAGCGGAAGCTCGTTAGTTAAACTGGCCCATGAATTTATTATATCTGGGGGTGGGTGTTCATCCCAATCTACACGCGCTATCCACAACAACTGGATTAAATATTTAGCAAAAATAATGATTGGCGATAAAAGGCCAACTGGGTCATAAATTCTAGCAATTTCTGAAAAAATCGAACGCTTAGTACATTTGTTGGAGATAATTTGAAATGAATCTGAATTTGGGTTCCACTGAAGACCAAGTACTTTAGTTTTCATATCATTTTTCATCTCCCAAAAGGTACTTTATGATGCCGATCTACATGAGAACTTATGGGATGAAACCTAGCAAGTAACGCAGGCGAGTTACTGTGCCACTTGTGAAGAGTGAAGCCGGCAGCCTGACATATGCTTCTACTGTTGTAGAGCAAGAGCTTCTGCCTCCGTATTGTTGCCTGACACTATGTCATCCACGAACGTGTCAGCTTTTATGACTTGAGAAGCACGTGGAAAGCGAGTGGCTTCATCAAGCGCAAGCTGTCGCATTGTACGAAGTGCGAAGTAAAGCGAGGAACTAACTCCGATACGTTGAAAATCTCTATCTGTGTCACGGACTAAAATGTTGCGGTACATCTGTTTAATGTCAGCTGTGAAGGCAATAGAATGAATTCGAAACTTCAGTAGAACGTTGACTATATCCAGATTAAGTTTGGGACCTGTAAATAAAACATCGTTCAGGGAGTTCCCGTTGGTAGTCTTACAACCTGCATCGTAGACCACTCGCATTTTTGTTGTTTCGCTAGATTCCTTCATCACGCAGTGGTACGGAATATAATAGGAGTCACCAGATTTAGGTGAAAGGCCATCACAAGGTTCTATGTGATTAAGGTCCAAGTATTCCTGGAGGCAAGCATGATAGCTATATTTCAGTGGCGGATTGCGTTCAAGCTTGTATTCTAATCTGCAAAATCGAGCGATAGCATTGTCACGTGACTCACCAAGGGCCAAGGCGTCAGGCTTGAAAGGCAGAGCGACTACATATCGTCCTGTATCATTACGCGTATGCATGTTTTCGTAAATTGTCTCACACAAAACTTCGTCGGGAGTGAGAGACCTTTGTTCTGTAATTGTTTCTATTTCCCAAAAGCGTTGGATATCAAACTCATCGTTAACTGAGATGTGAAACACTTGAACAGGGAATGAAACTGGGGAATGAATATTAAAATCTAGCTTGCCTAGCAGTAAATATCCAAAAATACTATTTATAGCTATGGGTGTTACATGCGCTCCGGTCACCGTGTTGTGTAATAGAATTTGGGAAGTATTTCCGCTCCAAGTAACATTTCTACGGGTTGTGGTGTGAAGAAATCAGGATCAGCCAACATCAAATTTTTTATGTGTGACCATTCCTTATAAGGTATGACTTATTGACAAGAGGGCATTTGTGTAGTAATACGTTTCGGTAAAATTAAGGCATCGATTTGTACCGAAGGTTGTGTTTTATTTTATGATGTAATATAACACAAAATTAAGCCTTTTGGATGAACCGGTTTGTTTTCATTAATTCCGTAAACAGGAGGAATATTGATATGTCTTCTCGCTAAGCCCAAACGCTGTACGCACGCCTCACTAGTAAAACAAACCTGGCTCCCCGAATCTATGAGACAACGCACGGTCAATCGCTTATGATTATTTACGTAAACATCGATGAGCGCTGTTGATAATAGTACTATACTCGTTCGTACCGACTGAGGAGAACTAGATTGCACGCTAGCGTCGCGAGTAGTGTGATTTATCGACGTCATAACCAGCTGAGAATCGCTCGAAGCAATAGGATCATAAGCTGTAGGAGGGAGTGAAGCGGGTCTGCAATGTGGATCAGCTGTCTCGGTAGCACCTACATAAGATTGGTTATCGAAATGAATTAGCGTATGATGATGTTTGTTACACGTTCGGCACACAAAATTTGATCTGCATTGCTTAACGTCGTATCCAACGTGTAAACAATTAAAGCTAACGTTTTTACCACAAATATAGGTATAGCTGTTAAGTGGCATAGACAAAAACTCTTTTAAAAATAAATTTATTTAATACTTTTAAACTAACTTAAAATATAGTTGTTGATACAGAGAACTTGGAAATGGAATTGTGTTGAGGGATCGAAGGATTTGGCTTAAATAGTGTAGGAAGCTAGGAGGTGGGGGTAAAGTTAAGGGAACAACATTATTCTTGTTTGTGTTATCGTTAACTTATTCTAAGATACAATTAGGAATGGTAAACCATAAACGCTCGATCGCTTCTTCAATACGAGCTGTATTAAAGTTACGTAAGTCCCGCCGTATGCATTTGGAGATCTGTCTGTTCAGTAACCTGTATGCTGTCAAATCTGCTGAAGACTGCGACTTCAATTCTGGTCTAAAAGGCATGAGATTATGGGTGTGATCGGTGAGTTTTTGTGTTCTTCTGCGGCGGGTTTTGCGAACTTAGCTCCGATTGCATGGACAGTTTCCACTAGCTTATTATTCATATCGTCCACTGCATTTCAGTCATCTAGGCACTGAAAGCGGTTTTGTAACTCGAGCTGAAAGGTTTCGGGATTTAGGATTAGAGCACGAGGGGACGGAGCGTTGACTTTATTAGAGGAGATCTCTCCAACTTCAAATTTAGGTTCAGTATGCCTCTAACCATTCGGTGATCGCTGCCAGTTTTCACCCTCGCGATGACCACTGAACAGTTGTCATCTAGTCGTCATAATGAAGTCAATCTCATTTTTGTCAAACTTTCGGGGCTCAACCAGGTCCACTTGCTGTGGGGCCGCTTCTGGAAGAAAGAGTTCATCATAAAGAGTCCTTCTTTCTCCATGAAATCGGCCAGCTGCTGGCCCCTTGGGTTCCGTTGCCCTATTCTGAATTTCCCTACCTTCAGCTCAACGTTCTCCTGTGCCTAGTTTTTCGTTGAATGAAACGACAAAACCCACTATACGGTGTCCCATTAACACGGTATAGTGGGTTTTGGAGGAATGCATGGCTTTCGTTATCCTTATACATTTCCTCCACCACCTCGTCGGGATGTGCAGAAGTTGGTGCGTAAACCTATATGACCTTCAACAAATACCGTTTGGTGATTCTGAGTATAAGGTACGCAACCCTCGTCGACACACTCACAATCTTTACAACGTTGTTGACGAGAGACTTGTGGCCGATAAAACTGACACCTCCTTGCGATAGATAGTTGCTCTTCCAGTGATTTATATTCATTTATTGATAAAATATAAGCTTATAGTATATACAACCAAATCACTTATATAACATACAAAATAAAATACACAAAAAAATCACCGATAGTTAAATATTAACATACACACGATATAAATTACAGACACAACAATTTATAATGAGATCTTTTTACTTTATAATAAACCAAACTTAATTACCTAAACCTATACTATTCCTTTACTAGTTATTTAAGAAAAGTAACACATTATTATACATTACACTAGGTTTAAAAATAAATAAATCTGCTTCTGGATTGGCCCTGGGAAAACAGTTTATTAGTCTAACGGCTCTGGAAGTGGGACTGTAATCCGCATGTAGGGTGCGCCACGTATGCGGACAGGAGAGGAGTCTGCGCTTTCGCCTACCGCCTACCTCGCATATATTTGTCCGGTACATAGAGATGTATGGTCTCACATGTATTATGTGCCGTGGTAGCTCAGATGGTTAGCGCTCGGTGTAAGTTTCACAGTACGCGAGCAACCCGGGTTCGATCCCCGCCGGCAATGAAATTGTTAATTGCAATTTTAAGTGCTGATTTACCACGTACTCGGCGGTGAAGGAAAACATCGTGAGGAAATCCGCATGTCTGAGAAATCAAAAAAAAATATTTCGAAGACATGTGAAGTTCGCCAACACGCATTGGGTCAGCGTGGCGGACATTTCCTTGCCCTAAAACCCTCTCAGAAATGAAAGGAGGCCTGTGCCCAGCAGTGGGACGTATATAGGCTATAACTTTACTTTACTTTTATTATGTGCATAAGTTGCCGTTTACACTGTGGGGTATCCAGATCAACCATGCCCGATACAAATATTGACGGATATAGAAATGGGTCATGTATGTAACTCCTGTACCTAAAACCACTTTTAGGTACAGGAGTTACCCTGGACACTTTCCATGCATTGGGATAGAGGCATTGTTGAAGTGAAAGATTGTAGACATACAGTAAAGGGTCCTCTAAAACTGCCATAAAGTCCTTTATTAAAAACGCAGCTATGTTATCAGGGCCGTAAGCTTCCGATGCTTTAAGACGGCGTATTTCCCATCGCAGATCTGAAGCTTTGATAATATTAATACTGACATTGGTTACACATTCTACGTACATTGCATCGCGCTCCGCTACCTCTGCATTTAACAACGGAGTGTCAGGCTGAAAAACTGAGCTAAAATACTGCGCAAACACATCAATAGCTTCCTGCCCTTCTATAGTCCTGTTATTATACACAAATTCCTTATTCTATTGTCTATTCTTCCGTTTGTCTGTCACGTATTTCCAAAAATTTGAGGGCTCACGTGCTATATTATTTTCAACTTTTATTATTTAATTTCTAAATGCTGTATTTATAAGTTTTTTTACTCCGGTTTTGTATATAATATTTAAATAACTCCTTATTAAATTCTAAGCCACGACTTTTAAACATTTTAAAATTAAAATATTTCAATTTTGGGTCATTCTAATATGGGTCAAAGAATTTAAATATTAGAAACACTTTAATGCTTGGTTTCGTGATATAACTGTTTGTAAAATCATTAAACTTAAACATATATGGTAGGTAATGAGATCGTTTAGTAAAAATGTTTAAAACTAAATACATAAATCTAAATTATGTGGTTACAGAAGTTACCACCAAGACCACAGAATATAACACTATAAGCTATAAAAACAAACCTAAAAATGAAATTCAAATAACTGTTACAAAACAAGTAACAAAATAATCATCGTTCCTTGATTTTGCAATCCTTATTCACAATTTTATTGAAATAAAACTGTAAAAATTTATTTAAAAACATTCCGACCACAGGGAGAGACAATAATTTCTGTAGTCTTTTAAATTTTCGAAAGTAAGACTATATTCAAACAATTTTTTCATCATAATACATAAAAACTCACGCTTGTTACCCAGAGGGGTAGGCAGAGACTACGGACTTCGATTTGGCACACTTCTCTCGCCCCCTTTACATCCATATATCTACGCATACACGCTCGTCGGTTAAGGGTACTTCTAATCTGGCCCATTTTCAATATATCGCCAATTTGGTCGATAAAGCTTCGTCTAGGGCGTCCCTTTCCGAGTCTTCCATTCACTTCTGCAACATAAATTTGCTTTGTCACTCTTTCCTCGTTCATTCTTTCTACATGATCAAACCACCGAAGCATTCCTTTCTTAATCCTGGTCACAAAATCATCTTGCAAACCACACTTATCACTCTATTTCTCACACTGTCATTCAGATTCAGCCCTAGCATACTCCTTAATGACCACATTATTATTATTATTTCATCATTGCTATCAAAAATGAATGTAACTTCTTGCGCGATAATTCACACGTGTGTCCACTATTTAAGGATTTGAAAGCACTGTTGTTAAATAAAAACATTAAAATTCTATAAGACCCGGCCTTCTTCTTCACTATCCAATTATGAATATAAATTATTGTAATTTTTCATACTTTAAGTTTGAAATTTTCCAACTTTAAAAATAACATGGTCAATTACGTCTCAAGATACGGAAGCTAAATATTAAAGCATGTTTCATCATCATCGCTTGTGGGATAGTTTAAAGCATTAGTAGATGCAGCGTGCTTAGGTAAAGTTTCAGTCAAATTAATTGTTCTTCTTTTTGTCAAGGCACATACATATGTCTTCAGACTCACTGTCTGATGAATACCCAATAGCAAAATGCCTCCTTCGTTTCTGAGGCAAAGACCGACAGGTAATAGTATCAACTGAATCCGATGACAACTACTCATCACCGTCAGATACCTGTGGTTTAAAATTTTGAATTAGTCTCATTTTATAATCTCTGCAATGCTCATCTTTCATCTTTAATTTTTAACACACATCTAAAATTATAACACATGTTTAAGTAGAAATGCAACAAGCAGTAGATAAATAACTAAGATCCCTGGACTTGATTATGGTCTGTAAGCTTTTTTTAATGACTTTTTCCAGTACTTTCGAGCCTTTACTGCTGATTTTCTACACAAAATCCTTTGTTCCCGCGGTGTATAGTCTTTGATCTTCTTTATTTCATTTTCTGCTTTCTGCTTATGACACCTTTTACGGTCTTTGCCTTTGCATTCTTCCAAAGCAACAGGATTCTTTTTTTTCATTCTTCTTTCTCATTGATATTTTTTTCTGTTCTCTGCGTTTCCTTTTGTTTTTCAAAATTTTATTCCTTCTTGGTGCCATGATTGGTCCCAGACTATCCTAAAATTTTTATATTTTTCATAATGTGACATTTCTGTAGACATATGTGGACATATCTCCCGTGGACAACATGTCCACGTAAGGGACAAACGGTTACAAATTCTAAAACGCTACTTTTTCTTTTTGAGATTATGTGAAATGGGTAATGCTTATGGTCAAAATACCTTGGTATCTACAAGTTCAACAACAAAATATATTTTTAAATAAAGCACTTAACTTATTTCAACAGTAACAGAAGAGATCCGTGAACTTTTACAATAAAACCGCAGTTTTTTATTACACTATTGCTGTTGACTGTTATCAGGAAGATGCTGCTGCCCACCCCTGCCTGTTTCCCTCTGTCGCCTCTTACGCCTTAACGCTTCTTAACCGCCACTACACGGCTTATTACTCGTATTCTATAAAAAAAAGATTTAAATATTAATTATGTTGTATGCTTTCATGTCACAGAAAGGAAAGAAACTAAAGTAATAGATGTTCAATTATAAATAAGGAAATTCTAAGTGGCGATGAACTGAACGTGTGATTAGGAAAAAATACATAAATGGACTAAGGATATAACATAATTGTATCCTAGAAATGGAAAAAGAAACAAACGAGGCCAATAAAATATGGGAAGATCTACTACAAGGTTGGAGAACAATAGCAAGAGACAGATACGTATGGAAAAATTAGAGGAGCCTTTATCGGAAAAAAAAAATAACCTAAAAGAAGTGGAGGACAGTGATTAAGAATTAGTAGGTAAACATTGATATATAGTTCTAAATAATAAAAATAAAAAATAGTAATAAATAAGGTAATTATTGTTATCATTAGTAATTATTGTTATTCCATCATACAACCTAGTTTAAAGTGTTATTTTTGTATTTTACAATATTCTTAACAATATGCTGATGCGTCACACGTAGAAGTTATTGGGCAATTTATACAATAGCTAACCCAGCGTATAGTTGATCATGATAGTATCTGAAGTTGCCAAAGCGAATAAAAATATTTGAGATTAATATCACCTTCGAAGCAACTTCGAACGCTGTTAGAAGTTGCGCTTAAGCAAATATTTTCACAAATTTATGTACATCTTTTTTAATGATTTAAATAAACATTTAAACGAATAAAAAACAAACTGGTTAAAATTAAAAGCTCAACACGAGTATGCGTAAAGTGTTTTCTCTCGTTCGTCATGGAAATAAATTTATATAATTCGTTTTTAATTAATGAATATTTTTTTGAAAAGATTTTAGAAAGTTAGTCAATGTGTCAATTGCTATTTTTATTTTATTTATTTTATAAAACTGAAGAAACTAACGAACTAACAGTTCACCTGATCGTAAGTGACTTTGTTTTATAGAAGAGGGGGCAAACGAGCACGCGGCTCACCTGATGGTAAGAGACTACCGCCGCTCATGAACAACTGCAACACCAGGGGAATTGCAGGTGCGTTGCCGGCCTTTTAGAAAGGAGTAAGCTCTTTTCTTGAAGATACTTATGTCGTATTGGTCCGGAAAAATCGCCGGTGGTATACACAGAGGGGTCGTACGAGGGAAAAAACTCCTAGTAAAACGTACAGTGGTGGACCGCCAAGCATCCAGATGGTGTGGATGGTATCGTGAGTTTTGTCGCGATGTCTGTTCATGAAATTTGGTGGCTTGAATTAATCCAAACAATTCCTTAGAGCACTCCCCGTGGTAGATGCGATAGAAAATGCAAAGGGATACAACATCTCTTCGCAGCGCCAGTGAATCAAGCCGATCGGAGAGGACTCGGTTGTCGACGATTCGAGCCGCTCTGCGCTGGATGCGGTCAAGTGAAAGGAGCTGGCACTGGGTAGCCCCGGCCCAGAGATGGGAACAGCATTCCATGTGCTACTGTAGCCCATGGACACCTGCAACCAACATAAAACAAAGAAGTCCCAGTCCCAGTATGATCCTATGGCTGTACGGCAGTATAGTGAGACCGATTCTTACCTACGCCTCCACTGTCTGGTGTAATAAGGCCAACCAAAAGACGACTGCGGACTGACTAAATAGTCTACAAAGGACTGCCAACTGCTAATGGCAACTGGAGCGATGCGATCATCGCCTGGAGCGGCTCTTAATACACTTCTAGGCCTAACGCCCCTTGATCTTTAATTAGACAAGGAGGCGAGGGCTAGTTTGTATAGGATTAACACTCAGAGCGGTTTGAGCTTGCTTTCCTACAGATTGAGATCCATGCTCGACACAATTAAGGAAATACCGGTCTTATGCATGATATCAGATATCATGTGTCTACTTTATATTTTTAACAAAAAGTACACAGTGGAACGAACCTCCAGAGAAGACTGGCTGAATGGACAGGTCATCTGTGAGATCGGTAGCCTTATATGGTATACCGATGGGTCAAAACTGGGCCTCGGGTTAGGCTTTGGAATTTATGGGGACGCCCCAAATTCAAATTTAGTATGAATTTGGGTAGTTTCACCTCTATCTTCCAGGCAGAAATTTTCGCCATGCTTCAGTATGCGGAAATCAATCTGCAAAAATACTACGTTAACCATATAATCTATATTAACTCTGATAGTCAAGCAGCACTGCTAGCGCTGAGATCAAACATGGTGAACTCGAAGCTAGTTGGAGACTGCGTAAACCATCTAAACGCCCTGGGAGGTAACAACAGGGTCGTTTTAAGATGGGTTCTTAGTCACGCGGGTAATGTAGGCAATGAATTTGCTGACAAGCTCGCACGATAAGGCTCAAAGAGTACACAATTTGGACCCGAGGCATTTTGTGGAATCTCAAAAAGCCTCGCCCGATTGACCCTGGAAACTCTTTGCCACAATAAACCACTTAAGATCTGGTCTGACACACCAGGCTTAAAACATTTTAAAACCTTAATCCGGGCTTTCGATCGTAAATTCGCTTCGGAAGCCCTGGATTGTCTTAAGAAGCACATGTCCATCCTGGGACTAAGCAACTCAAGGATGTGCCGGTTTTGCTCCCTAGAGGAGGAAACGCCTTTACATCCTGAGTAATTGCGGACCCTTAATGCGCAAACGTAGGACTCATCTGGGAAACTATGTACTTCACCCAGAAGAAGTGAAATTGCTCACAGGTAAGCAACTCCTTCTATTCATTGAGGACGTAGGGCTTAGCAGTGAACTATAGACATAGCAGCAATCACAATAGATCTTTTAGGTCGCAGTGATACTGGTCTCTCAAGACCTGCATAGATGCTCGTACATAATAAAAAAAACACTGCTGCCACATTACAGGTTAATTGTAATTTTCCCTAAGAATCATTACACAACATGAGAAAAAATTTGGGTAAATCACCCGATAGCTCGATTAAAAAAACACATTTGCTAAAGGGTAATAATAAGTCAAGTTTCATATAAGCATACCGAATATTCAACATATGTATATTATCATAACGAATAAAATCTGATTACATTGAGATCATCAAAATCACATCTTAATTAAATTAATGTCCACAGTGATAGAAAATTCTAATTAATATATGTATTACTTTCTATATCAAAACGGGGGTAAGTGTTTCTTCTTAATCTTTATTAGCCTGTAAAATTTCACTGCTGGTAATGGGCCTCTTCCGTTATAAGTAGGAATTGCCATAATCGCCACTCTTGGCTGGCAGATCGGCGATCGTAGTTCTAGATATCTCGCACCTTTGATGATGCACCCCGTCGCCGTGCGGGTATTTTACGTTTGGCAAAAACGAGATGATTATACCGCCCTCTTTAACGAAGCTGGTCTTTTCCACTTCAGTAGATATTAAGTAGGGTGGTTCAGTAAGGAACACAGCAAGCATTCGTGAAACTATTTTTGCTACGGGGTGTATAATCGCTAAAGAGAAGATTGAATAATCTTTCCTTTAGTGTTTAGTAGTTTACCTTTTACATTTGAAGTTGATTGGATGTAGGAGCCGTTTACTATCAGGTGGGCTAGAAAGTCCCTTTGTTACTCTAATGTAGGCTAAAAAGTGTGATATATAAATAATGCTAAATGGCCTGCGTAGAGTACGTATCAGTGGAATCCGAGAGAAAAATAAAATAGGAAGGAGTCCACCACCTTGCTTCGGTGATGATTGACAGACTTCAAAGTCTCCTCACAATGCATCTGCCATAGAGCACGTGGTAAATTCGGCAAAAATAGCAGATAACAGTTTAATGTTTCCGCCATAGAGCATGCGGGCACCATTACAGCCCTTCACAAGTCCACAGCTGATCATAGGCCTTCCCTAAGAAATGCCAGAAAGCACGGCACTGAGCCACCTGCATTCATCGACTTCCTGCATATATTACCAGGTCGTCATTCCATCTAGTGTAACGTGTAGTGGCGGTGAAAGAGTATCCGCTACCCCATATCTTTCCGTGGGTGTTGTAAGAGGCGCCAAAGGGAAACTGAAGCAGGAAACGGGCAGCAGCATCTTTCTGATAACAGCAATATAAAAACTGCGGTAGCCAACCTGCTTGTCAAGCGTGACAACTATGGCAAATATCGCTGCCATGAGCAAAAACATAAATAAACGGCCCCCAGCCCCCCATTTACTTGCTACGGTGGCGAGCAGGTGTGCACGTGTGTACGCACAAAACATATTGTGAAAAATGTAAACTTTATTGAATTCCATAAAAACAGCAGATAACAGTTTGAGTTTTAACGGCGAGTCTGCGAGTTTCTCGCGCACTAAAAAATTAAAAACGAGCGCTTGGCCTTTCGCCTACCACGGCTTTCACAATACCTAATAATTTTTTTATGGTCTACTGCGATCAAATATAAAATACAAAATGTACTATACTTATTATACACCCAGACACACATAATTACGCAACTAGTTTATCATTTACAGAATTTTAAATAGGTAGTTAGAGCAAAGTTCTCATCGATACAATCGTGCTGAAATTGCAGTTATTTCAAAATGCAGTCCTTAATCATATTTTCATAATTCGGCATTAGTTAAGAATAGATGAAATAGTAACAATATTGGTATAAATAAATAACGATCTACAAACACAGGAACGGAATCTATACATACGACTAAGCTTATTTATCCTCCTGTCCTTTTACTTTGACATTGGTTAAACAATAAAATACAGACAAAAGTTAATTTATCAAGATGATTACCACAAACCAAAACAATATTTTCTCCTGAAATATTTAAAACATTATGGGTTATATTATCAGGCTTTTCCTATTATAACATCGACATTGTGTTTGTAAAATATATTAAAATTCAAACATCATTTGATAGTAACTCTTAGTGATGGCTGTGTATGTCAGAGTATTATGGAGAAGGATTAGTACGTAGCAAAACTTTTTATTCATAATTTCATTTAAAATGAATTTAATCGCAAGTTCTGGTACATTTAATATGTAATCGCAAGTTCTGTTCCATGTAGTGGCGGTGTAAGAATATTCAATACCCCATATCATCCCGTGGGTGTCGTAAGAGGCGACAGATGGAAACAAATCAGAAGATGGAGCAGCAGCGTCTTTCTAATTACGACTAAAAATAAAAAACTGCGGTTACCAACCCGCTTTTCAAGCGTGGCAACTATGGCAATTTATTTATTTATTTATTTTATTCTTTATTGCACCAGATAGTTGTACAAAAGGCGAGCTTAATGCTATATGGCATTCTCTACCAACTATATACCAGCTATAAAAATAAATACACACATTTATACATATATATCTCAATAAGGTAAAACCAGTTTTTAGATAGAACGCGTTTTTCCTAGTTAAAACTAGTTTTTACTTAATGCCTTTGTTATAACTAGAATTAACTAATGCTCAAAATTGAATATCAGGTAAAACTAAACGCGTTTTTCCGAAGCGAGTCAGTTAGAACTGTTCTGACCAAGGTTAAACGACCGAGGTTACGGGGTGGTGCGGGGGAATCCCTTTCCGAGCGCTATCCGCGTGCTGTCGCTCGCTCCGTTCAGTCCCGCTTTGTTTTTATTGAAATTGTCATGGCAAACTTAAATGAGGGAACGCGATAGAAAAAGGAGTTTTTAAACCGGTTATTAGCGATTCGCGATCACGAAAAAAAGAGGACCACTTTTATATTATAACAAAAGAAATCTGTGACAATTTAGTGGACGAAATTGAAGAAGCACAACAGAAACAGTAACAACAGTTCAGAAACATTACAGGAGACTGAAGCGATTTAAGGTAATTAATATTTGTGGAATACGAAAATTAGTGATTAGTAGAAAGGAGCCCATGAAATACTACTTGTATGTAGATGAAATTTTTGGTATAATTGAAGCAGCTCATGTAGCCTTTGGTCAAGGTGGTCGGGATAGACTCAAAAATGAAACTTGTTTTGATGAAATTGTTTACTTTTCTTTTGTTTCTACTGTAACAATGAAAACATGCATAGTTCTCTTAGTGTTACCTGTGTTACAACTCTGGGAGAGGCCGCTGATTCCTAAGATACAGACTCGTCTAGTTTAGGAGTCAGAGACTTCATAATTTTTTGTGATTTATTATTGATAATAAAGATTTTTTTTTAATGTTAATAATTTACTTCATAAAAATCAATTCGGTTTCACAAGGGGTCGCTCGACAACTGATGCTGGTGTTGAGCTGATTAATTATATTTTCAATGCATGGGAGAATTCACAGGATGCTTTGGGTATATTCTGTGACCTATCCAAAGCCTTCGATTGTGTTCACCATGAAACATTAATCAGGAAACTACAACACTACGATGTAAGAAGTAATGCTCTTAAATTAATTGTTTCATATTAACAAAACTCAAAAAGTTGTCATTAATAGTATGAGCTCTTCCGAGTCGATAGTACAAATAAGCATGCCTCAAGGCTCAATTCTCGGTCCCTTTCTGTTTCTTGTATATATTAATGACTTACCTTACATAGTAGGGGATAACCATGATATAGTATTATTTGCTGATGACACTTCATTAATTTTAAAATTAAAACGACAATTATTAAAATATGACGAAATATAGTTTATTCGTGGTAGAGCCATGCCATGTATAGTTGTAGCACGAATGGGTCGGCTCGACCGGGGAAGGACCACGCACTCACAGAATACCAGCGTAAAATAGCAGCTTAATGCTGCTGTGTTTCGTATGGTGAGTGTAGAGAACCGGAGACCCTTTTTACTGGAAAAGAGGCATTCTATCTTAGTCCTCACGGCTGACAACGCATCTGCATTTAAATTCGCAAACGAAGATAGATGTAGATGTCTATGGGCCACTGCAACCACTTACCATCAGGTGGACTGTGTGCTCGTTTGTCACCCTTATTCTATAAAAAAATGCTATATCTAAATTAGTAAATTGGTTTAATGTTAATAACTTGCATTTAAATAGCACAAAAACGAAATGTATGAAGTTCATGACTCCAAATGTCAGACAATTAAATACTAATGTAATTTTATATGGGGAGGAACTGAGTCTTGTCAATACCACCAATTTTTCTTGGAATACACTAAACACTAGACGCGAAGCTTCAATGGAGCCCCCCTATATCAAAGTTAGCAAGTAGACTTAGTTCTGCAGCACATGCTGTAAAAAAGATTAGAAATCTTACCAGTGTGGAAACAGCTATACTTGTTTACTTTAGCTATTTCCATAGCATAATGTCGTATGGTATTTTGCTATGGGGACACGCAATTGACACTGAAATTATATTTGTTTTATAGAAGAGGGCCATAAGAGCAATCTATGATTTAAAACCTAAAGAGTCGCTCCGACAAAAAAATTAAAAATAATAAATTAATATATTAACTTTGGCCTCTCAATACATTTATGAAAATGTAATGTACGTACACAAAAATAAAATTAGTTATACAAAAATCAGTGATATTCATTCTGTAAATACTAGGAACAAACACAAGCTAGTAGTACCAGTTACTCGACTCCACCGAGTCAGTAATTCATTCTTGGGGCGATGTATACGCTTTACAACAAAATCCAGAAAATATACAAAATTAGGCTGCTCAAAATTCAAAAACTTTATTAAACATAGTTTGTATAAAAGGGTTATTATAATATTAAAGAATTTATGGATGATAATAACCTAGAATGAGTGTTCGCTACCAAGCTTTTCTAATTTGTTTTGTGTGGTTGGTGTGTAACATACATGATTATAAGCTGTTATTTTTAAAAAAAGTCCCGCTAGGTTTCCTGCTGGTTCTTCCCAGGACAGAGGTTTTTTTTCGAACCAGTGGTAATTAAACCAAAGAGTGACTTTCAATAAGTATTATTTATAATCTACATTGAATAAAAAAAAATCTGTTTCTGTTTCTGTTTCTGTTATTGTAGGTGGCGTATCAGTTGACTGATATATTTTTGACATTTGGTGCTCCTTGCATCTTACACTCCGATAACGCAGAGAATTTCTAAATTCTATCATACATGAGCTCGTTTCATTTTGGCCCGAGTGTAAACTGGTCCATGGAAAGCCAAGACACAGTCAAAGCTAAGGATCTGTTGAAAGGGCTAACCAAGACATAGAGAAAATGTTGGCTTCATGGATGCAAGATAACGATACTATAAATTGGTCAAATGGTATTCGGTTTGTACAGCTTATGAAAAAATCGGACACTTCATTCCGGTATTAAACACCAAAAGTCACCATACAAAGCAATTTTTGGTATAGAACCGCGAGTAGGGCTTATGACTCCGACTTTGCCTCGAGATGTAATTGAGGATATACGAGATGATGATGATCTCGAAAATGCGTTAAATAAAATAATTATGACGGATAGTACAGATAATGCAGAAACTGAGCCAATGCAGTGGACAGCATCAGATTATAACCGGAGCCAAACAAAGAGACGCAGAAAGTTCATCCAAAACAAGTAGAGAATCGCTAATCGCAGCAGAAGCCAGTGAATATGACATTGAAGTTGAAGCATCTACGACTGTAGAACCTCTTATAATACCACCAAATGACGAAGACCTCGAAGTTGTAACAAATGTAAATCGACAAATAATGGCATCCAGAGAAACAGCACATCAAAACTTAAAAAAACAAGCCTAGGGAATGACATTGGCTTCAGATGCAATAGAAGTTCCAGTAGAAATCGGTGATAACGTAATTATACAAATCTCTGATGTTGACAGAGCAAAAGCAGATCTACGTAATATAATCGGAGTGGTTCTTCAAAAGGATGATCAGGGTTTTCACAAGATTGGAACGAAATATGGAATGCTCGACAAATTATATTGCATGTACCTATGTATTGCTTAATTGTTTTATCATTTAACGATATCGCTATTAGGTATAAGCTAATTATTTCAATGTACTTTTCAGATCAGAATTCGACCAGTGCAAAGAAAAATGTTTGCATGAAGAAGATGTTCCGAATACAAATTTACCTTTGAGAACTGTTGCTAAGGAAGCAGCCATAGGAACAGACCAAAGATTTAATAAGTGGTAGAGCCATGCTGCAGCTATATTAGTAGTATAGTTGTAGCACGAATGGGTCGGCTCGACCGGGGAAGGACCACGCTCTCACAGAATACCAGCGTAAAATAGCAGCTTAATGCTGCTGTGTTTCGTATGGTGAGTGTAGAGAACCGGAGACCCTTTTTACTGGATAAGAGGCATTCCATCTTAGTCCTCACGGGTGATAACGCATCTGCATTTTGATTCTTTATTGAGGACAGATGTAGATGTTTATGGGTCACTGCAATCACTTACCATCAGGTGGACTGTGTGCTCGTTTGTCACTCTACCCTATCCACTCAAGCGTCCAGCCCGCGCGATTGTTATACCCTTGTACGTCCGGATAAGCGCGGCCCTGATTCGGGTGCTACCGCGCTCGCATCTTGTAACAAAAACCCTACATAGCTTCTTAACTATAATAGCTAGGTAAAGAAAAACTACGAAAAATTGATAGAAGAATACAGATTAAACCTATGTATATTTTAAGATCTAAAACTTAATTTAAGATATTAAAACAAGTGTTAACATTGAATTCGGAGAAAATAAACGTATAAATTTTATTAATTTACACCACAACGAAGAAATATTGTATTTTTACCAATAAAATAATGCAACAACAAACTAGACGTATTTTCCTTTCTTATAATGCATAGATGTTTATGTTTAATTAACGCTAAGTAGTTAAATAAATTGTAACAAAACACCTACTCCTCGTAATTTTACTGCGATGTCTTGAGCGCTTTCGACTCGCTTGCGAAGGCAAAATATAAGCAAGATGGCCGCCTATCTAAGGTCTCATTCACACTTTGTAATTTGCAACTTAAAAAGGTAGTTATGAGTTTTTTAGTTGGGTTTTAAATTAAAAAAATAATAAAATCAATGTACAGTATATTGACATAATAAATATATTTTTTCACAAACCTTTACTTACTATAATTATCATTGACTATTTCAAGTAAATTTATTGCTAATTAAATATTTTATTTAAAACTAAGATTGATTACAAACTAAATATTTACAAAAAAGGACTAAATTAAAACTAAAATAAATAAATAAAACAAAATAAATTATGTATGGTACTGCATAAAGCAACCATCAATGCATAGATTTATGTTGCATTCTAGGCACTTCAAATAGTTCTGGCTGTGACTTTTCGCTGGGCGCACAACCAACAGCGACTTTGCTTAAACCAGTTTTAACTGAAATGTCGATGCTCGACTTTAGGTCTGCTGGTCGTGGTTGTCGTTGGCCTTTTCATCAGTCCGGTTCTCGAATTCATAAGTCGTGGTTCTGTCGTGAGGTCAATATGTCGGTGTAACTTTAGTAAGTCTTCCGCCAAAGTTGTCCTGAACTGTCTGTGTGATATATTTGGATTAGCCGTTTTAAATAAAACAAAACAATTAAAAATGGCACAGTTAAAAAGACGACGAAATACCTTTTTATACCAAATTTTATTTCGTACACGTTCCATGGGCTGAGCAGACAAGAACTGGTCTTTCCTGTCCACTCCTCCCATGGACTTATTGTAGTCCAGGACAACGCTTGGCTTGTATGTCAGTCGGTCATATTTTTGTCGCGTACCGATTTGGACATTGAGCAGTGGTGCAAAGCGAAAACCGTATACCGAAAAATGAATGATTTTGATTAAATATGAGAATTAAATTATTGTCAATACATCACAAGGAAAGTAAAGTGATTTGAAATCGTAGAACACATCCTCCATGTAAGTAAAGTGAAGTTAAATAGAAAAAGAGGCAAAGTCGACAATCACGAACAAACATAACATTAATATAACACAAGAACAAAACTATGAGATAAGAGCATGATGAAACACAATTACACAACCAACTAAGCGAAAAAAAACTCAAGACCCAAACCAACCAGACCTCGACCACAAAAATAAGAAAGCGAAACATATTGCAACTACTTTGCTATTTGTACCGACCCTTATTTGAGAGCCATTGTAGTTACGTCCGTGGATATCAAACTATCACAACAAAAGACCTGAGGAACACAATAACATTTCTAAGGAATCTTCAGTGAATATAGTTTAATTCTGTTTGCAAAGTGCATTATTATGTTTTATTACAACTATTACTCGTTGCTTAAATATAATTTTACTGAAAAACTAAGTTAACAAAACTAAAATTGGGCCGACAACGAGCGGCCATTTTTCAAACAACTATACTTTGAATTTAAAATATGACTCGATTTTACACTAGAACTGTGATATATATACGTAATTATAAACACAAATCATCTAGTTTATTTTGACGTATAATAATCTACGAAATATTAAATTAAAACTAAAATACTTACGACATAATCGCTGGCACTCCAAAAACACTTGTTCACAAAACTGAACACCGATACTGAAGTAAGATATTTATGGTTCATTCGTCAAGACTTTTATACTGCCATCTCGTATTTGATACGTAAAGTAATTCATCAGCTATTGATTCCATAAATAAAACTCACAAAACAATGCCGCAGATTGTCCCTAGATGTCAGTTTTATAAAACTTAACGCTTTAGCTACACTAGTATCCAGGACGTACAAGGCAATTTTATTTTGGATGGCGTAGTATCCATGGACGTGTCAGTGGCTATAAAAAAAATTAATGCGATGCATATGCAAGAAAGGATGTATGACAAAAAGGTGTCTCTGCATGAAAAATGGTTACCTTTGTAACTCAAAATGCCACGATAGTTTGTCTTGGAATAACAAGTAGATCCTCATTGTTTTTTAGTTTTGAAGTTGTTTGATTATTTTTTATTGTATGTTAACAAATGTTCCTGAATAACAAACAATGTTCCTTTTTTAAATTTTATGGTTGTGTTCTGTTGACTTGGATTTGTTTTTTTACTAGGAACATGAATCTGTGTCCTAGATCTTTTTAATAAATATTTAATAAGTATATCTCGTTTTCAATCCCAAATTAGTTTATCTAGTGCTAGTTTTAACTAAAGTTCGGAGTGACAACTAGTTTTATCTGAAAATCAAATATATCAGTGGTAAATTCCAGTTTTGACTAGGTATTTCTAGTTTTCACAAAGACATTTGGTAAAAACTAGATTTAACTAGGAAAACGCGTTCTATCTAAAAACGGGTTTTAACTGTAGCATATAATATATTAATAACTATAAACATATAAAGTAATTAGACTCAACTTTATAGGCTACGGATATACTCGTACAATTTTTTAATTTTTTGACAGGTATTTTTCGCAGGTCAACAGGCAATTAGTTCCAGAGGGAGATGGAAGTAACTGAACTAATTTGACATAAACGCAGAATCGTGGAGAGGAGTAGACGGGAATAAACTGTGTGAAGAAGGGAGATTAAGAGAATGAGTGTCACTACGGAATTGAAATCTTTCTTTTAGATAAAGAGGCGAGGAAGAATCATTAAGAACTGAAAACAGAGTGGACAGGATTCGGGAATCTCTGCGCTGGCGTATAGTCAACCACTTTTACTGAGCGCGAAATTCTGAAACGTGATCATATTTGCGCAGGCCAAAGATGAATCGTATACAGTTGTTAAGTAACCTGTCCAACCTGTTTAGCGGCTCCTGAGAAACATTAGTGAGACAAACATCGGCATAGTCAAATAATGGAAGAATTAGAGATTGGACGAGAAGACGTTTAGTTGGAGGAGGCAGAAAGAACTTAAGGCAGTAGATGGAACGATGCAAATGGCAATTATCCCCCTTATGAGGCAATCTATGGGAGGCCTGTATTCAGAACGGTGTATCGGTGTAACGGTATAATTTTTTTTTATTTACACACACACATACTTAACAACTATCCTTACAGACTAAAAAAACCCACTACGATGGCGGCGAGGCGTTGCTAATACTTATATACTATGTATTACAACTAACCTACATAATTAACTATGTACCTTAGCGTGTTCACTCATATTACTCGAAAATATATTAATCCTCTCGTGAACTTTGTTCACTACGAGGATTGTTCGAACCAGAGGTGAGTTACTAAGCAAATTGGTCCTGGCCACGAGCGGCGTGAGCAGCGGCGGGCGGTGCCGCCTCTACACGTACCGGTCCGGTGCACACAGCTGCAGGTGGCGCAGCACCCCAGGTTGCACGTGGCTCTCACTCTGAGCTAGTTGTACCCGACCATCCCGAGCAGTACATCAAAGTGTGGGGGGTACATCAAAGGGTAAAACGGATATACCCCATACAGTTTAAAGTACAGGTGTCTCATAAATTTGTTTTGGAGACGTTCCAGGATTAGGCTGTACTTTTCTTCGTGCGGAGCCCATATAACAAAATCCATTTTCTTCAACAATGACTCGACTTCAGACACAAGTTTATTTTGGCACTCGACGACGTGTTCTCGAGAAATATTAGCACTACCGATGTATAAGGTGTATCGCTAGCGCTGTTATCTGCATACAATTAATGTAACTGGTTTGTAGCATATCGTTGATATACAGAAGGAACAGGGTTAGTGATAGCACGCAGCCTTGTGGAATACCAGCATTCACAAGCTTAGATCACGATCTGAGAGAAAACTGGTAATCCAATTGCATAAATTCTCGGAAAGCCCATATGATGTATGCTTTGTGCCTTACCCGATCGAAGACCTTCAAACTAACCGCCAAGGCCTTTGGACGCGACCGCTGGCACCCATCGGTGTGTTAGGTAAACAAGATCACCAGCTGAGCTTGTGTTTATCAAGAGAACTGACCCACCTACATTTTATGGGTATAGAAGTAAAAGTAAACAAAATTCGTTTTCTATATGAGAAAAGTATTACTTTTACTTACTCAGAAGCTTTTCGCTCAGGACTTGCTTTGTAATGTTTATGGGCGAGATCTATTTCCGGCAGTAAAGTTATGGCCTTAATAATATTCTTCTTGAGTTCAGGGGACCACCATTAAAACATTGTTAAAATATTTTGCATATTGCTACAAAATAAAATAATAAAAACCTCGTTGGGTTTAAATTAAATATCATCATTATTACTTTATATCATAATTTTAAAATTAATTAAGAAATAAGGATGCAATTAAGAATTAGATTCCTTAGAATTATTAGAATCCTTTGCATGTTATGTACATATTAAGGCTATATGTTAAACAAATAAATATGTTACATTTTAGCATAAAACTATTTTAAAAAGGAATACTTTTCTAATATATCTGAAACCCTTGTCTTTACATTGACCATTTGACCTTTAATAATATAAATTCATTATAATTGAAACCTTAATTTGGAGTTTCATTTTTGAATGAAAGAATGATGAAGATTATATATTATTGTATCAGCCTAAGAAACGTTTTCTTTATTCTGAAATCATGCTGCATTGACGCTTACTAAATATAGTCGGTTTTACCTAATACACTCGGCGTCACAAAAATCGCACCTCCCCGAAAAAAGTTACTTGAGTATCTGGCTTTCAGCGTTTACATTTAATCAAGTCAATAGTGGTACCTACTAAAAGTGCGTTTATTAACCTTTAAATTAACAATCGTTTTGTTTCATAAACTTAAGAAATCTCCTGAGTACGAGACATTGAAATAACTGTTTCAAAAATACGCGTCATAAAGATTACTAGTTGCAGTGCGTTATGTGCTATAAAAGGGCCGGTACAGGTAAAATGTGTGTCATTCGCTTTCCAAACGTTGAAGAGGATACACGTAAATTTCTGATGCAAGCTAAAAACTCCACAATATGGATACCACTGCTGATGAAGCCGCTCAAGTGATTGCGCTACTGCAGTCAGGGATGTGACAGTGTGATATCGCTCGGCAACTAAATCTATCCCGTTTGTCCATACGACGAGTATTCCAACGCTTCCAGGACACCGGTGGCTATATTTGGAGGCATGGATCTGGGCAACAGCGCTGCACATCTCAAAGAAACGATCGATTCATTGTATCGACATCTTTACGCAAAAGATTCTCGAATGCTGCAGAACTGCTACAGCTCGCAGAACATCTGTAAGCGTCTCTACGATCAAAAGACGGTTAAGAAAAAAGAAAATTGCAGCGCATAGGCCTGCAACTGGTTCAAAATTGACCGCACAGCATCGCAGAGATCGATTGCAATTTGCACGCGATCATATTGATTGGACGATTGAACAATGGAGGACAGTACTTTTTTCGGATAAGATGAGAGTATGTCTTTTCTGCAATGATAAACGCAGAAGAGTATACAGAAGGCAAGGGGAACGATTTGCACAAGCCTGTATTGAAGAAATAGTTGTATTCAAGGGTGGCTCATGCATGTTCTGGGATGGCATGTCAGTCGACGCCAAGACCAGCCTTGTCTGCGTTTACCGGAGTGGAGGTGCTCGTAGTCAAGGGTCGCTGACTGCTCACCGATACGTCATAGAGATCCTAGAAGAGCATGTGGTCCCATACGCGGGTTTTGTTGGCGATGGATTTACATTAATGCATGACAACGCCGGCTGCCACACTGCATTAATTGTACGTGATTACCTTCAAGAGGTCGGGATCTCTGTTATGCGGTGGCCGGCGCAAAGTCCAGACATGAACCCGATAGAGTACCTCTGGGATGATGTAAAGCAGCGAGTACGGGCTCGTGATCCTGCCCCAACCACACTGCAAGAACTCGAGGAGGCTGTCATTGAGGAATGGGACAACATTCCTCAAGAACGCGTTGTTACGTTGATAAGATCAATAAAAGACCGTATGTAAGTAGTAATTAAGGCAAGGGGTGGTAAATCTATTAATAAATCTATTAATTCCATTTGCAAATGAATTAGTGCCTGTGCAGCTTCAAAATGTATTATAAAGGATTGTTAAAAAGGCAGAATTCCATTTCGTTCATCTTGCGAAAATCTTGAAATCGACGGTTAAATTCTGTGGATAGATTCAACAAAAGTAGAGAATACTCATCCAATTTATTTCACTAATAATTAATTGTCATTTTAATTCAGTATGTGTCATCCAAATCTAATAAAAATTGCCTGAACTTTCTGTTATTTAGTCCTGTGCTCCTTACAAAGTTTATTATTTTAATGACGGGCTGCATGACATGGTCCATTTTTAAATGTTTGGATGAAAGTGATTCCTGGTGAATGTTACAGTGAATTCCCACAAAATTATCTGATATTTTATGTTTTAATTTAGTTACAACACCCGAATTTTTGCCAACCATGGCAGGAGCGCCATCAGTCGTTATTAAAATTTATTCTAATCGAGTTCATATTCTACTAATAATTGCTCGATTGCAGAACAAATATCATTTGCTGTAGTGGTGCCTGTCAATAGAAAGCACTTTAATAGTTCTTCAATTATTTCGAAGTTACTGCTAACACTTCATCTGTTTCGATTATTAAGTCATGAATTGTTGTTATATCCTCTATTTTTTTTTGTTTTCTACAGGTGAATAAACAAAATTAATACGAAAAAAAAAATAAAAAAATAGAGGATATAACAACAATTCATGACTTAATAATCGAAACAGATGAAGTGGCGGAAGGGACCACCTACACATAAGCCGCGGGATAGCGATGCTGATTTTCAGTCGGCCCCATACGGTCCTACGGAGACCGTGCCGTAAGTGTCGACATTAAGCGAGTAGAAGATACATATGATAATAACAGCTGATGAATGATAACAAAATGGAATACGTATTGTATAGTTATGCTGAACGTAAGTTGCTGAACGCTAAGTGAAACGTGACGGGAACATTAGTAAGTGTCATAATTTAATTTAACTGTGTATTTATAAAATAATATATATTACATATAATTTATATGCCCTTGTGTTCGCTTATTAGAAGATATTTTAAGTGTTTTCTAAACTTGCCTGATGTGTATAGGTCACGCAGTGGAGGAGGTAAATTATTTCAGCAATGGGAGGCTGCATACTTATAACAACCTCGAACGGCTGAAGAAGAATGTCGCGGAACACTGAGCCTATTATAAGATGAAGCGCGGGTGAGATACTTGCTATGCTCGCGAGACCAGTCTAACTTATTAAAAAGATACTTTGGGTTTTTTGTCTTTATGACGCCAAAAAGTACACAAGCTAAGTAAAGTTTGCGTCTGGCAGCCATTTTAAGAATATTATTGTCGTCAAGAAATGGGCTTACGTGACCTCTTGGCGGTACATCGAAGCAAAACCTCACATAAGCATTTTGGACCCTTTGAATAAGGTGTGCGGTACGTGACAGTAAACAAGGCCCATAAACCGTATCAGCATAATTAAATTTTGATAGTACTAGGGTGTACGATAGTTTTTTTCGTAATTCTATACTTAAATGTTCGCGCATTCTATACAGGATTTTTAACCTATAAAAACAGTTCTTAACAATGTTATTGATATAATCTTGAAAACTGAGATCGGGGCTAATTATGATTCCTAAATTACGTGCTTTATCGTCTCTTTCTAATACCGTGCCTTTTATATACAGTGTTGGGACAAATTTATTTATTTTTTGAATCTGTTGTTTCGTTTCGCAAATTAAAAACTTTGTCGTTGATGGATTCAACACTAAACCGTTTCTTTGTGACCACTTTACTACTCTATCCAAATCCTCGTTGAGTCCATTAATAGCTTCTGCAGTATGACAAGGCTTAAAAGACTTATAAATCTGCGTGTCATCTGCATATAAGTGATATTTACAATATTGGAAACAGTTACTAATGTCTGATGTATATAACGCGAAAAGTACGGGACCCAAAATAAATCCTTTAGGAACACCACACGTGATCCGCTGCGGAGAAGACACACAGTTTTGACCATTTAATGGAATTGTAATTTGCTGTGAACGTCCACTAAGGTAACTGTGAAACCATTTTATAGTCCTGGGGTCAAATCCGTAAAACGACATTTTGGACAAAAGTAAAGGCGTATTTATGATATTTTTGACACCATTTACCTCTTCCACCAGGTGCATCTAAGAATATAATTTTACCTGTTTTGTTATTGATACTATTTAAAACGGTTTCATATAAATCTCTTTGTTCATCTGTTAAATTTCTTTCGTTTTGATTGACATATATTAATAACTTATCAATATCATAGCTTATTTAATTTCTGATAAATACCATGTATCACACTGTTTCTTGTAGATGATCCAAAATTAAAATCTTTCAACGTTTTTTCCGCCAGTAAATATAAATGATCTTCTATCAAGATCAACGCATTATTATAAATTTCATCATGAAAGTCGATTTCATAATTATAATTTTCTTGTCTAAAAGAGTATAATATATCTTCTGACATCACGTTTTGAAATTTTTACTATAAGTTGATTGGTTCAGTGACTTGCCAAAAATTAATATAATTACAAATAAATTTCATAGTTGAGAAAGTGATTCAGAAATGGCAGCATCTCTCCTTGTATATTCCCAGTGGTTGTCATCTTCTAACAAACGGAGTGATTTACATGCAGCTTAACATGACTCATAATGAACGTTATTTATAATTTTCAGTGATTTGAAAGATTTAGGTCCTCAAATTTTATGAAATAACAATCTTCGACAATAACATTCGAAATTATTTGGATGCACAGTATAAACCTGTCCCAAAACATCACTTTTTAATAGCTGTATAATTAGAAACATCCTCTCCTCTCTTTCCACGATGATTTTTTTAGAACTCCACGTATAATATGCTGGTACTTCGCAATACAACAAAGTCATTGCAAAATTATCATTTTGGCACAATTTAAAAAAATAGCTGTTAATGTGGTTTCGGGGTTCAGGTTCATTAGCACTTGATCGAGGACATTTTCAACTTCAATTTCACCTCGTGGCGTCTTTACATTTGCTGTGAAACCGTCATCTGCTTGACTTTGTCGCCGATATTGAGGGTAACTATCATTTCCTGCCTCAGTTTCATTTGAAAATGGTTTCGGGAATTTTTTAGTGCATTTACTGTCTTGCATACACGGACTTCCACTATTTATTTCACTGCACCGTCCATGTACTATCTAAAACTTACTAAAACCTTCTCCAAAACACGCTGCATCTTATGGTATAAGTTTTATGTCTGTCTGTTTTGTAGTTTTTGCGGTTGGTCAGGACAAAAAAAACTATCTCCTCATTTATTAGTATAGATTTAACGAAATGTTTTTAAATGTCAAATAATAACAATATTCAACTGTCCATTCAGTAGGCGAAGGCGAGACAAGTCGGGCGGGTTTTTTTTGCAATGGATCGATTGTCAGTAAAAGCCACGCCAACATTCGCCCGCGTCCTCATTGTTAATGACCGCGGAGTGCGCGGTCACAGTGGCCTGCACGATTCTAAAGCCGGATTTACATGTTGGCCATAGCTCGCCGAGCAAAGGCGAGTACCAGCGTATAAACAGCCCATTTTGTGTAGCCTCGCCATTGCTTGTCGTCGCATGCCTAGATAACTGAATGCAGGCGAGTGCCAACGTGAATACGGTTTGTATGGCGTGCCATACCGCCATTCGGGATCGCTCGCCACGACTCGTCCTACTTCATAACAGTGTCGGTTTTTCTGCACAAATCAAAGGCGCTCGCCTGTACTCGGTCGTGTCCACATGTTAGTTTGCCATGTCAGTGTGTTCACTCTTTCAAACTTGACCAACATGTAGACTGTAGCACTCGCCTTGTATCAATTTGCCCACGCTCGCGTTGTCTGAGGCTTGGCCAATATTTATTGCCGGCTGTAGATGCCTGCAGGTGCAGTGGCCGCCGCAAACTACCGCACACGCCGCGATCATAAATCGCATCGTGAAGTTTACTATAATCGTTATACCTTCATTTCTTACGCTTCGACATTGGTAATATCATTTGAACGAACCGCTTATGCTTTTAAAATATCAAGGTCGTCAAGGTTCGATGAATTTCACAAAGTAGTAAAGCCGTGCTACAACTATATTCTGGTTGTAGCACGAATGGGGAAGAACCACGCTCTCACAGAATACTAGCGTAAAATATACTGTACTTCGTATGGTGAGTATAGAAAACTGAAGACCCTTTTTGATGGAAACGAGGAATTCCATCTTAGTCTTTAGGGGTGACAACACATCTGCATTTTGATTCTTAATTGAGGATAGATGTAGAAATCTATGGGCCACAGCATCCACTTACCACCAAGTGAACTGTGTGCTCGTTTGTCACTCTTATTCTATAAAAAAAAAATGGGAATTTGGACGAGAGTCGCATCTTGATGCGACTAGAGAAACAGATGCTTCACTGAGGGAAAGGAAGACTTCTCTAGAGCATAGTCTTTGACTCACTCAAGAAAGGTAAAAACACGTTTCGTTAAGAGTAAGACAAACCATTTTTTTACGTGATTTACGTTTTCTGTCTCCCTTACATCAATTGTAGCTTAAAAATCACGTTCATATGGACAAATTATATCTACTCGAGCGGAGCCGTCAAAAACTAATATTACGCAAATATGGCGCTCTTGTTAGTGATCCTGTAATTTCTAAACGAATTGACTGATTGAAGTCATATTCACATAGTATACATGTTTTGGCCAGGCGATGGTTCTTAGTTTTTGCTAGGATCCTAAATATGGTGTTATAATCAAGTTCTTAACTAATTGTATATTGATGGACAAATATAATATGTTATATTCTATTTTAAATCTAAAAATTACAATTTTATCTAATTACAATTTATTTACATTACATAATATACAATATTAAAAACTATATTAAAAAAAAACTAAAACTAGTAGTTTAATTATCATACAGTCCTACTCCCCGCGGTATCGTACCAAGAACGCTGGCTGCGTTTCCCCGCTGAATGGCTATACTTAGCCTTTGAGCGAGAAAAGAAACAGCTCTCTTATCACCACCAGCAACGACTAGCCGCGGATGGAGTTCCTTTAGGAACTTCACCGCACGTGGACCCCACGGACCGATAGTCTCTACAACAAATGACACAAATATGTAGTCATCTCTCTGAGACTCATATTTGCGCCACTTACTCAGTTCAGCTACTCTGATGCCGCCCCTGGCTCTGAGGTACCCTGAGATGAGAGGCCACAAAGTGTCTACGCAAGTAGCATCCCACACTAAGTTACCTCTCTCCCAAGGGGAATGTCATACCGTCGCGTCTCCTGCCATCGTCTCTAAATATTCCACAAGGCTCTAAAACCGATGGAAAATTTATAGAGACAAAACCCTTCGGATGCCATCGTTCAAAGCATGCCGTGAAAACCTACCAGCACTTTTCTTACAAGCAAGTCCGTGGAGCCCAAATTTGTCGACGCTGCTACCACAGGGGCACTGATGGGGTTGACAAATCGCCGCTCCTAGTCGGATTCCTACAGCGATGCGCAAGCTTTCCCCATCAAGTAATGTGCCGATGTAATTACTTGATTACTTGATGGTAAAGCGTGTAACCAGTGACTAGATTCCTTAGTCGAAACGGCTAGAAGGCGTGCCTTATCTTGGTCACTATGGTAATTATGAAACAAATCTTTCTGCACGCTCTGTACCAACGGAATATCCCACTGTTTTTGTTGGTTAACTTCCAGTTGAACATTTTCGCCAGGACAGAGCGTTTGCCATGCTTGTCCTGCCTCCGTAGCAAAGCATAGGTCTACTTTATTATTTAAAATTAGGTTACATAAATCATTGACACTATGCACGGAAGCAAGGAAAGCAGGCAATGCAACGCTGGAAAGATTTCTCACACCAATACCACCAAATTTTATAGGTAAAGTAGCTTGAGTCCAGGCTGTTGTATTTAAAGTTAAATTTAGAATTTTTTCTATAGCTATTTTAATATTATTATCAATATCTTTTAAAATATCTGAATATTTCCAGACTGGACTCGAGCGGAGTAAGTATGTAAATCTAGGTAGAAGGAGACAATATTTTAAAATAGTAAGAGCAATGTGGGGGTCTAATTTATACAATTTGTCAACGTGGTTTAAAAACTGATCAAATTTTGTTTTTAAAACAGGTTTAATACTATCGAAAAACAACCTAGCGGGGCACCTAGCAGGTATAGTGATTCCGTACTGACAGTTTTTATTCCTGGAGAATTAATTCAAAATGATTGAAACTTTGAATTAAAGTGTCTCTCTGAGAAGTAGATAAATTATTGGAAAAAAATATTTGACATTTGTTGCTATTTGGTTCAAGACCAATATTTTTAAAATTTCGATAAATATGAGTAAGATCACTGAGGATATCATCTGGTCTACCTCCCAGTTTACCGTCGTCCAGGTACCATACATTCAGCTTGGATTTCAAATTTGAAATAATGGGTTGAATTCCCAAACTGAAAAGTGCTGGACCTAGTGGGTCACGCTGCTGAACACCGACAGCAGAATCGATAACATGGTTTTCGTAAAACAAGTTAGTACTTTGACTGTAACATTGCCAAACGTAATGATAAATTTCGGGAGTATTGTATATTATCCCGTCACTAATATTCTCATACGTGTTATAATTGGGAGTATGAGTCATTTAGTTTAGTTCATTCACAAAGTCAGAATCCGATAGCCTGCGCTGAGGCCGACTTATCAACACATTTTATGTTAACACTAAAAGGTCATAATATAAACAATATAACAGTCTGCATAATGTAAACTGTTTCATGTACTTGCAAATAAGTAATTAAATACGGGATTGTTTATTACGGTTGGTCATCGTATAAGATTAATTTTAACAATTGGCTGCCAGCCAACCTGTGGGCAAATGAAGATAGTTTAAGACTGTTAGCAAGCATTTGCATTCCATTAAACTAAATTGATCCAATCCCGTATCTAGTGTAAACACAACCAATACGTTGCAATTACATTCAATCAACATGTAGTCCAAGATCCCAGAGCCACCAGACGTCACTTATTTTCTGAAGAACGAAATGTGTAACATTGAGTAGTGTTAGTATATACTATGATCGCATGCACACCTGCTAGCTTGGCCAGTGGGCCATTTCCCAGGTATCAGGTAATGAAGGTACGTAAAAATATTGCTCACCTCACGTTTATACTCCCAGCTGATTTTTATATATAATATGTTAGATAATATCGTTAAAAATCGGTCATTAATTCTACCAGACACTTTCCGACGACAGTACCGCTTTGCAGACGCTTTAAAACTAGCAAGGCGGCAAGATTTGTCAGTTTTGATGTTCAGCCACTATTTACATGCTTACCTATTGAAGACTGCATCTCAATTGTAACCAGGAAGCTAGAAGAATACAACATGCCTACAGAATATGCAGTATTACTCAAACACTGGTTATCTATTGTGGAAGGAGGAGTTCTACAAGCAAGTAGATGGTGTGGCGATGGGCTCACCTGTATCTCCCATAGTTGCCGACATATTCATGGAGGACTTTGAGTCTTTTTATTAAAAAAAATAGTTTTATTCAACTTGCAGCGCTGATTTGTTTGTTTATACAGTTTTGTACTTCGTGACTTTTAATAAATTACGATTTTTTTATAAACAAAAGTATTTACATTGTAATATGTTTACACAAACATGAATAAAAATAACATTCACATACAATGACGGCTAGGGTCATTTGACCTATTCAATAGATGAATGCATTGCTGTTGTGAGTAGGATAATTATATTTACTTTAATTTTATTGCCTGATCTTGTTGCACATCTATACATATAATAAATCTGTAGAAAAGTCGTGTCTGTAATTTTAATATATTCTTGAAAAAACCAAGGGACTAAATAAAGGGTTCTGAAGCCAAATTTGTTGTTTTTAGAATGTTTGTCTGTCTGTCTGTCTGTGTATTACGGATTCACACAAAAACTACTGGACCGATTTACATGAAATTTTGTATGTAGGTAGGTAGTAACTAGGGGTAATTTATAGGCTACTTTTTATCCGATTACGGAAGTTCAAAAAAAGAAGGTTAAGTATTTTCCTTCCTTTAGATGTTACTTTTCTATTATATCTTAGTTACAGGCGGGTTGGCGGGTTTTTTCCAATAAATACCATACTTAAAATAAAGTTTAAAATATAGTTATAACCTTCGTAAAATAATTTGAAACGTCACCGATTTAGTTATCGAAACAGCGCCATCTATCATTAAATGGAAAAATTTATATTTTGCCTTCAGTTACAAATAAATTAAAGAATATTAACAACTTACATTTATATGTTTAAATAATTAGATTTTTAAAATTATTTAAAAATTCTAACGTTTAGTTTTTTAGTATTTTTGTAATTGTATTTTAAAAGTGAAATAATTTCAATAGATAATATTGACGTCTATCAAAAATATGAAGATTAATAAGCTTTTTATTTCAATTCCTAATCTATACGTAAACTGATTAAAACTGGTCTGTCTGCAATTATTGCAAAATTTTCATAATAATTATAGTTTTATTAAAGAGATTTTTATAGAATAGAATAGAATAATTTTTTATTCAATATAGATTACATGTGTAATTCTTATTGAAAGTCATTTTTTACTTTACCACTGGTTCGAAAAAAAAACCTCTGTCCTGGGAAGAACCAGCAAGAAACCCAGCGGGACTTTTTTTTTAAAAGTAAATTTTACATTAATGGTTGTACAAACTATTTAAGTACAAAATTTATTTTAGAAACTGCTTGGTAGCGACCACCTCATTCCCAGGGGTTATTATCAATCATATATTCATTTGTACTATAATAACCCTTTTTATACAGTTTCAGCAATAAAACATTTAAACTTGGTAATAGAGAGCCTGTATACTTTCCGGGACCTTGTTGTAATAGCGTATACATTGCCCCAAGAATGAATTACTGACTCTGTGGAGTCGAAAACTGGTATCACTAGCTTGTGTTTGTTCCTAGTGTTTACAGAATGTATATTACTTTTTACTAAAACTACCTTTGTTTTGTGAACATACATTAAATTTTCGTAAATATACTGAGAGGCCAAAGTTAACATATTTATTTCTTTAAATTTATCTCTAAGAGACTCTGTTGGTTTTAGGTTGTAAATAGCTCTAATGGCCCTCTTCTGTAAAACAAACATAGTTTCTAAATCAGCCGCATTTCTCCATAGCAAAATCCCATAAGACATTATGCTATGGAAATAACTGAAATAAACTAATCTAGCTGTCTCGACACTAATGAGACCACTAATCTTTTTACAGCATAGGCTGTAGAACTTAATCTGCTTGCTAGTTTGGATATATGGGGGCCCCCACTGAAGCTTTGCGTCGAGAGTGATGCCAAGAAAAACTGTGGATTCAACAGGGCTCCGTTCTTCCCCATTTAAAAACACATTGGTACCCAGATTTTTAACATTAGTTGTTGTAAATTTAATACGTTTAGTTTTATTTCCGTTTATATGTAGATTATTAACGTTAAACCAATGCACTAAATTTCATATAGCATTATTCACTTCGTCACATTTAAATGATTGACGTTTAAGTTTAAAAATCAAGGAAGTATCATCAGCAAATAATACTATATCATGATTATCCCCTACAAGGAAGGTAAGTCATTAATATATACAGAAATAGGAATGGGCCGAGAATCGAGCCCTGAGGACACCATTAGTACAGGTGACCCGGAAGAACTTTACCATTGATAACAACTTTCTGCATTCTATACTTAAATATGAAATAATAAGTTTAAGCGCTGTGTTCTTGACACCATAGTACTGTAGCTTCCTGATTAATGTCTCATGGTGAACACAGTCGAAGGCCTTGGAAAGGTCACAAAATATACCAAAGCATCCTCCGAATTCTCCCATGCACAAAAATATGTTTAATAAGCTCAACTCCAGCGTCAGTTGTCGAGCGACCCTTGTAAAACCGAATTGATTTTATGTAGCAATTGATTAATATTAAAGAAACTTAAGATCTGATCTAAAATTATTTTTCAAAATTTTACTAAATGTTGGTAGTACAGAAATCGGTCTAAAATTGGCGGGGTCTAATGTACTACCAGATTTAAATAAAGGTATGACTTTACTATGTTTCATTAATCAGGAAACACACCAGATTCGACGCTTGTATTAAATATAGTGGCTAGATAAAGTGCTATTATATCTATTATAGATAAAATAACTTTAACGAAATCCCCATAAGTCTGCCGTTTTCTTAACATCAATTGTTTTAAAATATTTAACGATATCTTTTAATACTCTATGGAATTTAAAAGTATTTGAACAAGCCTTTACATTTTGTTTAAGCAATGATTCGGCGACAGTAGGAGAAGAATTTAATGATTTTGTTGTCAAAAAAGGAACATCAGTAAAATGTTACCGAAGTATGTGGTGTAAGTAAGAGAACGAATGAAAAGAAAAATAACACTTTATGGTGGGATGATGAGGTACGGATGGAAGTAAAAGCAAAGAAGAGAGCATGGTTAGATTTACTAGCAACCAAGGCTAGTTATTCTAGCGGTATGAGTGATGATATTGAAAGAAAAAAGACAGTCTTTAGACATCTAAATAAGAGAGTAAAAGAAGTAGTTAAAAGGAAAAAGCAAGAAAGAACGGATAAGAATGATAGAAGGATATCTGATAACTTCCAGGCAAATATTAAAATGTTCTGGAAACTCGTAAGAACTGCCAGGAGACATTCAAAACAGCCTAGAATGGATGCTATACGAGACCAGAATGGCTGTATTCTGAATGACGAAGTGTCGAGTTTAAGGAGATGGAAGGAATACTTTGAAAGCGTGTTTTAGAGTGATGAGACGTTTGAATTAAATGAAATAGAAATTCCGAAAGAAGAGGAAAGGGATAGAGAGATAAGTATAGATGAAATAATGAAAGCAATGAAAAGTATGAAAGCAGGTAAGGCAGCCGGATATGATAGAGTATCACTCGAAATGCTAAGGGCTGGAGAGGAAGTGGTGGCAGACCTGCTGTACACCTTGTTTAATTTGTGTTGGGAACTTAAGCTTGTACCAGGAGACTGGTGCAAAGCCGTGATAGTCACACTATATAAAGGAAAAGGATCGCAGCAGGACTGTAAAAACTACCGTGGTATCAGTCTTCTTAGCATTGTGGGAAAACTGTATGCTAAGGTACTAATTGAAAGAGTTATGAAAGATGATGAAAGATCGCGAGGGTGAAAACTGGCAGCGATCACCGAACGGTGAGAGGCACACTGAACCTAAACGTTAAGTTGGAGAGGTCACGTCTAATGAAGTCAACGCTCCGTCCCCCTCATGCTCTAATCCAAAGTCCCGAAAACTTTCAGCTCGAGTTACAAAATCGTTTTCCGTGCCTAGAATTTTGCAATGAAGTGGACGATATGAATGACAAGCTTGGAAACTGTCCATGCGGTCGGAGCTAAGTTCTGTAAGACCCGTCGCAGAAGAACACAAAACTCTCCGATCACTCTTAATCTCATGGTTGTTAGACGGGAGATGAAGCTGCAGTCTTCAGCAGATTTGACAGCATACAGGCAACTGAACAGACAGATCTCCAAATGCATGCGGCGGGACTTGCGCAACTTCAATACAGCTCGTATTGAAGAAGCGATCGAGCGGAACCAGGGCTCCAAAGTCTTTGCCAGAGATCTGTCTGCCAGAAAGAGCCAACTGTCGAAGCTGAACCGATTGTGGCAGCATCGTTTCCGGGACACCTGAGATTTTGAGTGAGATTGAGAGGTTCTATGGGCAGCTGTACACGTCATCGTTGGAGCCACGCGCAAGTGTGAGTAACGATCCAAGAGCAAGTCTTATCCGACACTATTCCGATGATATCCCGGACGTCAGTCTGAGCGAGATTAAAATGGCTCTCCAGCACCTTAAAAACGGCAGGGCCCCAGGCGAGGATGGAATTACAGCGGAGGTTCTGAAAGCAGGTGGAAAACCGGTACTTGAAGTCCTTCAGAAGCTCTTCAATTCCGTCCTCCATGGTGGCATTACACCGGAGGCGTGGAACAGAAGTGCGGTGGTCTTGTTCTTTAAGAAAGGCGACAACGCTCTCTTGAAGAATTACAGACCGATTTCCCTTCTGAGCCGCGTCTACGTGCTGTTTTCGAGAGTCATTACGAATTGTCTCGCATGCAGACTCAACGACTTCCAGCCTCCCGAACAAGCCGGTTTCCGAAAAGGCTTTAGCACCATAGACCACATACATACCCTTCGGCAAATTGTACAGAAGACCGACGAGTACAATCTGCCACTTTGCCTGCGTATGTGGACTATGAGAAAGCCTTGATTCCGTCGAAATTTGGGCGGTGCTGCAGTCCTTCAGCGGTGCCAAGTGGACTGTCGGTATATCGAGGTGCTGAAGTGTTTGTACAGTAGGGCTACGATGGTTATCCGAGTACAGAACCAGAGTACGAAACCTATTCAACTGCAGAGGTGTAAGACAGGGTGACGTAATATCCCAAACTCTTCACCGCTGCATTGGAAGACGTTTCAAGCTACTGGACTGGAAAGGATATGGTATTAACATCAATGGCGAGTACATCACTCACCTTCGATTTGCCGACGATATAGTCCTTATGGCAGAATCGCTGGAGGACCTAAGCAATGACCTCAATAGTGTCTCCCAACGGATAGGTCTCAAGATGAACATGGACAAAACAAAAATCATGTTTAATGTCCATGTCACACCTATGCCGGTACTTGTTGGGAGCACTAAGCTCGAAGTACAGTCCGACTAGGTAAGTCCAACTTCGACCGAGAGGTCAATCGACGGATTCAACTCGGCTGGACAGCGTTCGGGAGATTACGACCCATCTTCTCGTCAGGCATACCTCAAACCCTCAAAACTAAATTGTTTAACCAGTGCGTGTTGCCAGTGATGACATACGGAACTGAGACGTGGTCCTTCACTGCTGGCCGTATGAGGAAGCTCAAGGTCGCTCAGCGAGCTATGGAGAGACTATGCTCGGGTTTCTCTGCGTGATAAACTTAGAAATGAGGATATCCGCAGTAGAACCAGAGTAACCGACATAGCCCAAAGGATTAGTAAGCTGAAGTGGCAATGAGCCGGCCATATAGCTCGAAGAACCGACAACCGATTGGGAAGAAAGGTTCTCGAGTGGCAGCCTCGTACCGGCAGGCGAAGTGTAGGGCGTCCCCCCACTAAATGGAGTGACGACCTGGTAAGACATGCAGGAAGTCAAAGGATGCAGGTGGCTCGGGACCGTGCTTTGTGGCATTCCGTGGGTAGGCCTATGTTCAGCAGTGGACTCGTGAAGGGCTGTAATGAATGAATGAATGAATTGAACGACGAGTGAACGCAGGAAATAGAGTAAATGGGGCTCTACACTCTATTGTCGAAAGTCACAATGTATCCAAAAAGGCACGTATGGCAATTCACAATGCTGTGTTAGTCCCTACTTTATTGTATGGTAGTGAAAGCTGGGTGTGGCAGAAGAAGCACGAGAGTAGAATAAATGCTGTAGAAATGCGGTCATTAAGGAGTATGTTAGGGCTGAATCTGAATGACAGAGTGAGAAATTGTGTGATAAGAGAAGAGTGTGGTTTGCAAGATGATGTTGTGACCAGGATTAAGAAAGGAATGCTTCGGTGGTTTGGTCATGTAGAAAAAATGGATGAGGAAAGAGTGACAAAGCAAATTTATGTGGCAGAGGTGAACGGCAGAGTCGGGAAGGGATGCCCTAGACGAAGGTTTATCGACCAAATTGGCGATAATATGGGCCAAATTAAGAGTACCCTTAACCGACGAGCGTGTATGCGTAGGAATATGGATGTGGAGGAGGCGAGAGAGGTGTGTCAGGATCGTGCCAAATGGAAGTCCATAATCTCTGCCTACTCCTCTGGGTGACAGGCGTGAGTGTTTATGTTATATATGTCTACCGTAAATATTCCCTACCGTAATTCCTCCCCCATTAATTGTCTAGTTGCTGGATATTTGCTATAGTTGCCACGCTTGGTAGGCGGGTTGGCAACCACAGCCATTTTAATCTGTTGTCAAGAAGATGATGCTGAGTATCTCCTGTTTGTTTTCCTATGTCGCCTCCTACGACCATATGATATGAGGTGTTTCACCCCACGTTCACTGTGAATAAAATTTATACGGAATAAAACTAATTTTAAGGATTTTATCGCGTTTAATTTTAACTTTATTAATTCCCGATGTTTTGGGCACTTTACAGCACCCATGGTTACGGGAGGACTGAGGTGTTTCACGACCTGATGTCATAGTTAGAATAGAATAGAATAAGAATAGAATAGAATAGAATAAATGCAGTAGTATGCTTGTTTATCAGATTCGATATAATGGTTGGGACGATACTAAACATGTTGACATATTTTAGACTTCCCGGAGCTTCGGTGCTTAACATCAACGATATGTTCTTTTACGCGGGTTTTTGTGGAACTTTCATCCAAATATGCGTAAAAAAAACCCCACGTAAAAAAAGTTCAAATTAAACGTGATAAAATCCGTAACATTAGTTTTATTTTATGTGTAGTATATATAATTATAGACCTGCATTTATGAATTTTGAAGTCTACTCGAACTTAAAAATATATCTACATCTGTTTTAAGGTGCCAATCAATATTAAATAGGACCAATGAAATGAATAAAATATCTCAAATAAACATTATACCGCAAATTGATAGAAGACCATGAAATTCAAACAACTAAATCTAAATTAATTTTAATTATGAATGAATGTAAAGAGTAAAATGTAAATAATAATAATAAATTTTGATTCCAAGACAATTTACCTTTTTTATGGATACATCGGAAGACACGCCCGATATAAAAAATAGTAGGTGTTTCTAGACATATTTGTTCACGTGTTCCTGTAGCATATTATATATATGCCAAAAACCAATCATCTACGTCTAATAGTCTTTTAGAATTCAAAAAAAAATCTTTGAAAGACATAGAAACACAGACACCGAGGTGACTCTAAGTGAGAATTTCGCTAAATTTGGCACGGAACAGCATTTAATGATGTTCCTAAATTCAAGCTCACGCGAGCGAAGCCGCGGGTAAAAAGCTAGTAACTAAATATTTTAGTTTATACGTTCATTACTATACGCGTTCTCATTGAGTCAATTTCATTATTTTGGTTGATATTTCGTGAAAATATCTCAGCGTATCAGTGATACAGAAATATTGACATTATTGCAATCGTTGCCAGAAGATCAATCGGATAATGAAGGTGAAGGTCTCATTACCATCAGAAATTGAAGATAGCGATTCGTATATTCCTGCATCTCCTGAGTCAAGTTTTAGTGATGATTCAGACAGCAACATACCGTTGCCTACCATTCAACAACAAACTAGGGGAAGATCGCCTCGGCGACGAAGAGTACGTGGCGTTCGAACATCATTTTATGGAAATATCTCTCAAAATAATGTGATGTCACCAGGTGGAATATTGTGGAAATCCATATTTGAAAATGGCTCAGAGATGGCAGGTCGCCGAGGAAGGCATAATGTTGTGACTGAACAGCCAGGACGAGCAGGAGGAGCTATGCATGGAGGCAAGTTGGAGAGAAATTCATGACAGCCTGGAAACTTTTGATAGATGATACAATTTAAAAAATTGTACTGAGGCCGAAGCAAATCGTCGGCTTGATCATTCATGGTATATTTTCCTAGAAGAACTTGAAAAATTCATTTCCATTCTGTATGTTAGAGGTTGTTTTGTAGCGTGAAATATATCTGTAAATGATTTATGGAGTAAAATATGGGGCATTCCATATTTTTCTAAAACTATGCCTTGGGATAGATTCAAAAAAATTATGAAATATTTACGATTCGATGTGAGATCAGAACGATCTATGAGAAGAGCGAAAGAAAAAGATATTTACATACAATACAATACATGTACAAATGAAACGCATGAACAAAGTACAAACAAACTATGTACAAAATTAAAACAACAAATTATTTATATTCTAAATCGAATCGTCTCTCTTTCTTAAGGAAAGATTTAATTATGTCCGCGTAAAATGTTGGTGAACGTTTTAATTGTACCAATAACTGTTTTTCAATTGCGATAATTGAAAAGTCTGAAAGACGCTCTTGACCTTGTGTATTTCTCAAATAAGTATGGATGCGCTTCAGAGATGAGAAAGCACGTTCCGCGGAGGAACTTGTGGCTGGAATAGTTACGACAAGATAAGCTAACTTTAAAAGCTGGGGAAAGGCCTCTTCAAGACTATTTTCGTTTATAAAGTCAATGAGTTCGAAAACATTGCGGTCTTTTAATTCAGGGGAGGAATACAATGAAATCATTTGGTTTTTCAATGTTTGCTTATCAAAATGGTTTGCGTAATTTTCTAATAATGAATCTAATGCCTCTAAAGAAAAATCTGAACGATATTTTTCGAATAGTTTGTTGTTGAACAATTGGAAAAATTTTAATTTGATAATTTCAGAATATCGGCCATTAATTATTTCAACAAAAAGTCGTTTGTATTCTGTCTGAGCACAGCGCACATTGCGTCTCAAACGAGGAGCAGAGTTATTTTGCAATGTGTTTTCATAAATGTGATCAAAATCTGACTGAAATTCAGAACGTAACCATGTCTGAAACTCCATTATTTTATTACTGCAATAACCAACATCAACTTGTGATTTTTGTAAAATATTGTACAAGCAGTCGGTTTTTTCAAATACCCGGTGGAAAATTGAAAGAAAAAAATTGAAATTAAATGAACGCAACGTGTTTTCAAAATTCTCGGCGGCCAATATCGTATCGCCGTCCCAGTTCTGCGGATTGTCGCACATATCCGAAAACAAATTAATCAAATTATCTTTTTGTTCGAATACTTTATTCACAATTCGTGACATATACGTCCAACGAGTTGCGGGGGCATTAGGCAATTTTTTGCTGCAATGTGCGTCATAAAAAGACGACCGTTTTGTGCTGTTATTAAAAAAAAAAAGCCTGAAGGGCTGAAAAAAAGTGCTGACTTCCCAATCCTGTTACAAGATTTAGATAAAACTAATGCCAAAATGTGTGCATTACACCAAATATACATGGCTTGGGGACAAACATCTTTAACTTTTTGTTGCACTCCATTTCTGACACCGGACATGACACTTGCACCGTCATAGCTTTGCGCAACTAGTTTTATGGTGCAGTCATGTTTGTTTAATAATTTCAATATGATATTACAAAGTGTGTCTGCTGTGCGACTTTCAGACACATCTACATACCCCATAAAACGGTCATGAATATCGTTTCCATAATAATATCGGAGAATCAGACACAATTGCTCTCTGTGACCAACATCGGGAATTTCGTCAATAATAATTGAAACGAATTTTGACAATTTTACTTCGTACTCGATGCGAGTTTTCATTACATCAGCGACAGAATGAATAATGTCATTTTGGATTGTACTAGATAAATAACTCGGACGTTTGTCGCTTTGTTGATGCTGTATATGTTTTTCTAACACGAGATCGTACTTCGAAAGAAGCGATACAAGTTCTAAAAAATTGCCTCTATTTAATGAAGTTTTCGACTCATCGTGACCTCTGAAAGGAAGTTCTTGTTGTGCTAAATGGCAAACAATATCGACTAATCTTTGAAAAACAATACGGTTGTGATCAACACGCATGTTGTGTTGTGTTTTGTAATTTCCTCGGATAACTGACGCGACAAAGATGTTTCAATCCGATTTTTTCCAAAATTACTGAACGAAATTACCGCATTCATGTGTTTTTGAGGATCATCATATCCAGTAGTATTCCAAGCTGTTTTTTCGTTGGAAAAAATATACAGCACCAGCAGTACAACTTATTGATATGTGAGCAGCCTACAACCCAATGAGTTTTGTAAACAGATCTATTAAATTGCCGTTTGTGGGTTTTACTCATTTGAGAAATACATAGATCAGGCGTTGGTTTTGGCGTAGATATGAGCTGTTTTTTTTTCAACAAAGTTTAAAGATTTTACCTTTTCCTCGCCGATTAGCACTTTAACACACTTCAATTCATCACAAGGAACACTATTATTCTCCATGTTCACTAAAAATCTTTAAAAAAGTATAAATTTTCAACTCAATATTGCGACTTTCATTCGCTCAAGTAGACACACACAGTAAACATTGAAATGTGAAGTGCACTGCAAAATGCAAATGTATCGCCCGACGCCCCCACTCTCGACTAACTTCAAGCTAAAGCCTGGCTTTTGGGTTCTATATTAATTGCTATATAAACAATCATAGTTATATTTCATTATAGAACATTTTGCTATAGGTTAGAAAGGGAGCGATCGTCTTTTCGAAAGCCCGGTAAAAAGTCCACGCGTGCGAGAGAGACGACTAATCGACAGCAGTATCGCACAGTTTTGCCGCGTGTTGACGTTCGAGGTCACGACCTGTGTATATTGTATAACAGAGGAGCGCGCGAAATTTGAAATAGTTTGAAACAGTTTACGAGTTATTTTATTAGTTGATATTATTGATTAAGCAGTTTGATAGGGCAAGCTTGGCTTCTCGGTTTCTATGGAGGCTTCGCTACCGATTAGAGACTAGGTAACAGTGATAGGGTCAAATGACCCTTGACCGCCTTTGTAGGTTAGCTGTTTTTCCCGTCTTGCTAGTGTTAAAGCTCTCAAAAAAATTACTCCATTTGACTTACATTCTGAAGCTCCATTTTTATATATGTTAGACAAACAACTATTTTAAAACGTTTTTTTAAAAGTTTGGTTAATGTAGCCCACCACAAATCAGCTGCTAATATAAGTCCCCGAAAGAATGCCACAAAGCACGGTCCTGAGCCACCTGCATCCATCGAATTCTTGCATCTCTTGACAGGACGTCCCTCCGTCTATTGGGGGGCCTTAACCTCATCATTAGCCATTAATGTGCTGGTATATTTTTTTTTAATAGAACTTTCAACGGAATTATATGTTTTCTGATTAGAAAGGGAGACAGCCTCAGATTACTAGAAACATATAATTCCACTTACATGTGGTTATATCATTTATGAAACTAGTTGTATATAATAATATAAAAAAAAATTCTAATAAATAGTAAATAAAAGTAACAGAAATCATAAAGTAAAATATACAATTACATGTAACAAAATAACAATGAAGTTTTATGCTAACGCATAATTTCTTTCGGTCAAAATGGTCAGTGTTGTAACTACTTTGGCTGTGAGTTATCTAATTTATGACTTAACAAAGCGATAATAGACTAATCTTTAACATTAAATTCCTTGTACAGTCTACTTAGTCTAGGTAATAAGAATTAAGAAGTTGTTAAAAGTGGAGTAGTTTATCGCGGTAAACGACAGCAAACTAAGAAATATTTGATTCAATAGTTTATGTAAATTAGAATAAAATAGAATAGAATCATTTTTATTCAATATAGATTACAATATATAATACTTATTGAAAGTCGTTTTTTACTTTTACCATTGGTTCGAAAAAAAACTTCTGTCCTGGGAAGAACCAGCTAGAAACCCAGCGGGACTTTTTTTTTAAAAGCACAATTTACAATATAATATTTTATACAATTGTTATGAAAACATTTAGAAACAGCATAGCAGCGATCACCTCATTCCCAGGGGTTATTATCAGTCATGTACTCTTTAGTAGTATAATAACCCTTACTAGACAATTTTTGCTTAATAAATAATTAAACCTTTTGATAGAAAAGGTCTGCATATTTATTTATATATATGCAATTAGCATATCATATAGTTTACGCCTGTTTGATAGTGAGTTTAAATTGAGGTTTTTAATTCGAGTGATATAAGGTACCTAATATTTTGTGATCAGTGGAACGAATTTTCTATAAATCGACTGCGTATGCTTTCTAAGCGATTCTTGTGTATTTGATAACTAGTGATCGTGCTATGTTCCAATTTGCTTCTAACTAGGGTAGTGTATAACAGTTATTTGTTTTGGCTTTTTAAATTGTCTAGCATTTCTACAAACAAAGCCGACTGAGTTGCGCACAGAGCTATATGTTATAAATATGAAGATTAAACCTTAACTTAGCATAGATTGTTATTCCCAAATCGTAGACAGATTCAATTTTTTTAAACGAATTATTGGTAATCGTGTACGTGGCTTCGAATTATAAAATAATATTTAGTGGAATTCAGGTCAATGGCGTTTAATTTACGCCTATCCAAAACTCTTTCAATGTATTCCTACAAAGCATTGTCATCGGCATATATTATAACATTTGCGAGTTTAAAATCATCTGCGACAATGTATTGTATGTAGTATTTAAATTTTGGATGCAGTTAGTGATGTCGTTTATACAGAACATAACCTGGGTGTATAGAATTGCTCGGCGATAGAAAAAAATGTTCATATTAAAAATATATTTTACCTAGAACATTCAGTCGCGCACAAATTTATTTGCATTATATATTTATTTGCATTTTTGGCTTATATGTTTTACAAAATATGTCCTTTCCTAACTCCTTAACTATACGTTAAATTTTAACTAAATATCTCATTGGATTTTTCCTTGAAACTATAATATGATTTCTCATAGAATAATAGTGATACACTTGAACTGTTAAAAATTAGTGACCTTAAATTATAGCAAGTAAAAATTTTGTGCAAGTTTACCGTTATAACCTATTAAAGTTCATTGCTAAAAATAGGCCTACCTCATAGATTGATGCATAGAGGGGATTTTTCCATAGCTTGGTTGGCGAGCGGGTTGGCAACCGCAGTTTTATTATTTTTAGTCGTTATTAGGAAGACACTGCTGCCCATCCCTTGATTTGTTTCCCTTTGTCGACTCTTACGACACCCACGGGATTATATGGGTTAGTGGATATTCTTACACCGCCGCTACATTGTACTATATTTCGTACTATATTTGAATTTATTTATACTACCTTTCGTATATGAAAGTAAGTATAAATAAATTTTAAATACATGAAATTTGCATAAAATGCTTACTCCTAACAAGATATTGTAAAAGTTAGTTTTAGTTAACTGGAGCGTTTACTTGTCCATGCTTTTTTTGTTTAAATCTTTCTTAAATTAGGTTAATAGATCTAAATGGATTAATTGTACATAATCCCTAATAAATTAAGTTTAGAATTTTTTGTATTATTGCAAACAATCCAAATTACAGATTTTTTTATATATTATGAATACAGTTATAACATAAAAATACACGTGTACAAATTTACTACGTGAGTTTAATAATACGGAAATAATTGAAGGCTTACGCTTGTAATAACGAGATTCGTCTTCAAATTTATTGTGAGAATAATTCTGAACGAAGACGAGGACAAAACCCTCTCGTTAGACAGTCATATAATGAATGTATTGTAGAAACTGAATGAAAATGATGTTAATTAATTTAAGCTTATATAAATGTGAATAGACCTATCTAAAATTGATAAGGAATACAATAAAAAAATCTTGGTAATTTAATTTGTTAAAACTGAAAATTATTATATTAAATTATATTAACAAGAAATTTACCGTTATCGTTACAGCCTATTAAAGTCCCATAGATTGCCTCATAGCAGCTTGCAACTATGGCAAATATCTGCCATAGTTACCACATTTAGCAACCTGGTTGGCAAACGCAGTTTATTTTATTTTTAGTCGTTATTAGGAAGACACTTCTGCCCATCTCCTGATTTGTTTCCCTCTGTTGCATCTTACGACACCCACGGGATGATTTATGGGTTAGTGGATATTCTTACACCGCCTTAACACGGTATAACACCAATAAATTTTTCCAGCACTAATTCTTTTATTAGTCGCTCTTTTGCTTTGAAATTGAATATTTGAGATTGTTCACGACATAATTGATGAGTTATGTATAAAACACATCGTTAGTCTCGAATTTCGTCTAGTATGTGAGAAGAAAAATAATTTTTTTTTTGGAGCGAAAAGTGTTTTATAGTACGATGTTTATTTAGTAAAAATATACTGTGTACTTAATATCTACTATATAATTAAGAATGAATCTGTCACTTAAGTTGAGCAAGAATTACGTACCCGTCTACGAGTGTAAAAGACTTGTTACTGGAAACGAGGCATTTCATCCTATTCCTCAAGGATAAAAACGCATCTACATTTTGATTCTTAATCGAGGATAGATATAGGTGTATATGGGCCGCAGCATCCACTTACCATTAGGTGGACTGTGTGCTCGTTTATCACCCTTATTCTATAAAAAAAAAATTCAAAGGCACAATTGATAATCAGATTACGTGGAGTAGACATTCTTCTTATCTTTTGTATGCTAGACGTCCGAGCTATGGCGAATACACTATACTCGTATATCAAAATCAAAGTAAAAGATAAACAACTAATCTTCTATGTTCGATCACAACGAATTTCACAGGATTATTTTGCACGTTAAAAAGCCAAACTTCTACTAGTTATCGGATGTAGAAAGTGTGCTAGGGACCTCTTACGCCGGCATTAAAATCTATAAGAATAACTTGAGTGGCAGTCTAAAAATAGAATAGCAAATACTAAGTAGCAGTTAATACCGCTACTTAGTAATTGCTGTTGGTATGTATATGTATATCCTCGCTATATGAAATATTATAGTATTCATGAATGAAGGTATTCATGAGCATTAAGTCTTAGAGGTGACAACGCATCTGTATTTATTTTTTGATTCTTAATTGATGCTAGATTTAGGTGGCTATGGATGAAAGTGTCCACTTACAATTAAGTGGTCTGTGTCCTCGTGACACTCGTTGACACTTTGGACCATAATATATTGCAAGCGATGGAGGAGTGTGGAATCAGGGACCCTAAAAATAACTTTTTTCATAGCTATCTATCTAACAGGACGCTTCGTACTGTAGTAGACGGCGTTATGGGAGAGGAGGTCAGTATTAGCTTGGGTGTACCGACTGGTTCTATTTACGGTCCTGTGGGTTATGTTATGCATGTAAATAGTGTATTTAATGTAATAAAAAATTGTCAAATGTTTATGTATGCGGATGACATGTGCTTGCTATTTGCCTCTAAAGAAACAAAAGAATTGCAAAATAATATACAAAGTGACTTTGAGAATATAACAAAATGGACCCATGATAATGGCATAATCCTTAATTTTAACAAAACAAAATGCATGCATATACACTCTCCATACAACGCTGCAGCGAAAAACACCACATTGAATGAGATAGCTGTTGTGGGCCACTGTTTTCAGTGCTTACATAATAATAAAATTAGTTGTAAATGTAAAGAAATTGAATTTTTCGATAAGTTTAAATATTTAGGTCTGGTTATTGATAAAAACTTTAATTGGATAACAGATGTATGTACAAGGCTGTCAGCGATATTAGGTAAATTTTATATTACACTACATTTTGAACAAAAATCTATACCTTCTATACTATGCTTTGGTGGATTGCCTCATAACTTATGGACTTGGAGTATATGGTCTTTTGCTTCTTATATAAAGGACATAAAATTTACAGACAAGATTTCTAAAATATCTTGTAAATGAAAAAGTTAAAGTAAATTGTAAGAAAGACTATAATAAGTTATTCTCTATTTGTAAAATTTTACCGGTAGAACACAAAGTTAACATGTTATTAGCTTTGGAAAACATAAATAAAAATCATTATAAAGAAAAAGTGAATAATAAATATAGAACCAGGAAAGTTACAAAAGTGAAATTAATTGAGCCTAGTGTTAACAAATACTATGGTAAAAGATGTACAAAATATTTAATACCAAATCTTCTTAATGAAATAGACTGGCTAAGCCAGGGTAGACCTGATCGTAAATTTACAAATAAAAAGAAACTTAAAAATTATTTTTTAGACATACATGATAACGTATTTTGAGAAAATATATACGGGTTATATTTATAATTTCTATTTCTTTGCAATGTTATGTGGGTGGAATGTTATAGAATATAGAAATAATAGTGTTTATATTTAGAATTTCTATTTTTTTGCTACATTATGAAGGTGGTGTACTTATTTAATTATGTAATAGGATATAAGAGTGCATTTATTTGCCAACAAACTATCTTCACAGTTTGGCGAAGTTATATTATTATGTAATATTTTTGTAAAGATTAGGAAATAAATTAAAAAAAAGTTTATTTATAGATTGACTTATAGTCATAATTACATAGTAGTCGGCTATATAATACGAATAAAAGTCTTATATTAAATTAGATACTTATTTTAGTTAAAAATATGTTTTGTTCTTGTGATAAGAGTTGCATAATGGCTAGATAAGAATAGCATATGTAAATAAATAATGTTTTATAATGAACAGAGATAGCTGTAATTTAGACAAAGAAAGCACTCCCCTCTTACTGAGATGATAAGCGTCGTGCAGAAATTGATTGTTCATTTTGTATGGGACTCGAATAGTGTCTAAATAATGTATAAAAAATAAAAATAAAATTATTTAATAGAATCAGGCGTTACTTTGCGGAAATCCATTATATTAAAGTTGGAAAAATTTACTTTGCCAATATCCGCTCAATAAAATAAAATGATGTGTCTTACCTAGTTTGAAGCCCACGCTCTCACAGAATACCAGCGTAAAATAGCAGCTTAATGCTGCTGTGTTTCGTATGGTGAGTGTAGAGAACCGGAGACCCTTTTTACTGGAAAAGAGGCATTCCATCTTAGTCCTCACGGGTGACAACGCATCTGCATTTTGATTCTTTATTGAAGATAGATGTAGATGTCTATGGGTCACAGCAACCACTTACCATCAGGTGGACTGTGTGCTCGTTTGTCACCCTATCCTATAAAAAAAAAAACCACTACTCCCACCACCACTACACTAGGAAGACACCACCAAACAACAACACACGTGTTTCTTCTCTACAGGGCATCTTTAGTGTAGTAGACTCTACGGTGGCTGACCGTTAAGTGAACGGCGAGCCAAAAACAGCTGTTATAAGGACTCTTGACGCAACCGCTCCCCACAAGTAGTGAGCGACCGCGTCATGCGATAAAACATGCGACCAATCACCTGACGTACGCTGCCGCCTGCTATTAAATTAATAAGCCGCCGCAAACGCGCGCCCACCCTCCAACCACGTAACCAATCGCTAATCACCGTGAAGGTGACAAACGACCACACTGCGAGGCTGTCCGTCATTGGAGAGCAGGTTCAAAGATGTTTAAGAGAGGTGAGTTAGAAACATTTGTTTGTTCATTCAGCAGTGCAACATTACTATTTTTATTTTTTAATATCTCCAACTGTTCCAGCACACACAGTCGCAGCCCTTTATTACAAGTATGAAAGACTTTAAAGGAGTGGTCGTTGGTTAGGTTGTGTCCAGTGTCCAAGAGATGTTTAGCGAAATGGGATTTATAGGGATTGCAATTCCTGTACGCGGCTAAATGCTCTTTGTAACGTGTCTCGAAGTTGCGACCAGTCAGTAAACGGTGTGGTATTCGTCACAAACAAGTTTATAAACACCCGACCTTTGACGAATATCTAACTTATCGTGTCATCCCTGGCAACATAAATTAGCCGCTTTTTATTGTTATATTAATCGTTTGTTTACTGTCCCATTAAGTAAAGAAAATTATTATTATCCTTATGGCACAATCGCTGGAGGACTTGAGCACTATGCTCAATGACCTCAATAGTGTCTTCAAACGGATAGGTCTTAAGATGAACATGGATGGACAAAACAAAGATCATGTGTAACGTTCATGTCACACCTATGCCGATAGTTGTTGGGAGCTAAGTTGCAGTTGTTGGCGAGTATGTTCACCTGAGGCAAATAGTCTGACTAGGTAAGTCCAACTTCGACTGAGAGGTCAATCGACGGATTCAAATCGGCTGGGCAACGTTCTGGAGATAACGACACATCTTCTTAGGTATACCTCTAAACTTGAAAACGAGATTGTACAAAAACAGTGCGTGTTACCAATGATGACTTATGATTAGACGCGTAATGTAATAAATTGATGAGTTTCATTGAATTTACAGTTTATTTTCTTCTTTTTAGAGCATTTAAATAAATTTGTTTCTAAAAATATTTTTTACTATTAATTTATTTTTTATTTTTTATTATCGCTGGACATGTTTCTAGTTCATTTGATATCCATATCATGGGGGTGAATATAAAAAAACATAGTTCGCCATCTTTGGGGGTATACCATATTGGATTTAGAGAGACGTAATTCTATGTTTGTATTCTTCTCAGCAAACCCTTTCATTTGATACCATTTGGGTAGATTTTGGGAACACATAGAAAATAACTAGTCCACCATCTTGGGCGGTCCGCCATATTGGATTTAAAATTACGTCACTCACCTAACCATGCATTGCCATTTAAATAGTCCAAGATCCTAGGGCCACCAAAAGTCACTTATTTTACGCTAAGTGTATGCGCGTACGCAGCATGTATTTGGCATTGGTAATATCACTCTTACCCTATATCAAATCGTACTTATGTATTCGATTTGAATATCGGATATGTATCTATATAATATACGATATTCAAATCCAACCGATATATTGATATATAATATATCACGTAGATTCCAACCGATATATTGATATATAATATCAATATATCGGTTGAAATCTACGTGAGGTGGGTAATTTTTTTACGTACCTTGATTACCTGAAACCTGGAAAATGTCCGTCTGGGCAAGCTAAAAAGTAGGCATGCGATCATAGTACATACTACTACATACACTACTCAAACTTACACATTTCGTTCGTCAGAAAATAAGTGACGTCTGGTGGCCTTGGGATTTTGCTGTAAAACATGTATGCAAAATTTCAGCTCAGTTCGTTGATGATAACTGCTTTAAAATTCAGTTTTAAATTCAGCAAGATTTGACCCTAACAAACAAACATTGCAAGTTATATAAAACCTTTTAAAAATGCAATTTTCAATGTAATATTTAATAAAACACTATATTTAAATTAAGTTCGTAAAAATGTAGAGGAAAGCATGAATTGGAGTATTCAGGCACAGACAAAATTTTCAGACTTTTTTCTTCTGACGAACACACGGTGTACTTAATAGCTTTTTTTATTTAAAAAGAAAAAAAAACAGAGGCAGTCATAAGGACTGCCGATAGAAGTGAAAACTCAATTATATATGCGTATACATGTACACAGGTCTCATCCACGATGCGAACCCTTTTAGTTTTTCCCCTACCAAAAATCGCTCAACGCGGCTAAAGAAGTTTTCACTTCAAAAAAAAATTAGATTATTGAATTTGCTCAAATAATATTTATATATTTATTTGTTAAGTACTTAATTTTAACAACATTAGAGTTATAATAAATAATGCGGTGCAATATCTAGCCTATAAAGAAAACTACGGAGTAATAAATACCTTACATATGAAATTAGCGTTTTGTACGGGAGGAATATAAAGTCAATTTTTTTTGTTAAATATATTTAATTAAACAAAGTATGCACCGTTGTTATCTATGCACTTTTGCCATCTCATAGGTAGTTCATTGATCCCTTTACTAAAAAAACCATGAAGGCGAGAATCAATAAACTCCTTGAAGTCGGTTTGGACTGCCGCATGGGAGTTTAATTTTTTCCTTGTAAGAAGTTGTCCACCTCCCGGAAAAAATGGTAATCTGTTGGAGCAAGATCCGGGGAGTACGGTGGATGTCGCAGAAATTCCAATTGTAGCTCATCTAACTTAGTGGTTGTTTGTTGTGCAGTGTGTGGTCTTGCGTTGTCGTGAAGCAGCAGTGGCCTAGAGCGATTGCCAATCTTGGTTGTTTAGCAGCTAGTTCTTCCTTCATGGTTTGCAGTTTCTGACAATAGATATCTGCCGTAATCGTTTGGCCAGATTTTAGAAAGCTGTAGTGAACGACACCGGCGCTAGTCCACCAAATACTCACAAGTAACTTTTTCTGAGTCAATTTTCGTTTAGGGCAGGATTTGGCTGGGTCTCCAGGGTTCAGCCATTGCGACGAGCACTTCCGATTATCCTACAGTATCCACTTTTCATCAGAAGTAATGATTCGATTTAAAATCCCTACATTATTGTGTCGGTTGAGCAAAGTAACACAGCAGTCGACGCGTGTTTGCAAGTTCGATTCACTCAATTCATGAGGTACCCATCGTTCAAGTTTTTTTACTTTCCCGATTTGCTTCAAGTGGATTAATACAGTTTTATCACTTACCCCGAAGCCTGCAGCTATCTCTGAAGTGCTATGTGATGGATCCGCTTCCACAATAGCCTTTAATTCTTCATTTTCCACTTTGGTCGCCGGCCGTCCACGGGGTTGGTTCTGAAGGTCGAAATTTACAGAACGAATACGTTGAATCCAAAAACGTACCGTGCTTTATTTTGCGACACCAGCGCCGTACACATCATTAATCCTTCGAGCTGTTTCTGCAGCACTGGTGCCACGGTAGAACTCCTACTCTTAAATATACCGATATTTCATGTTTTCCATTGTGCGGTTATAAGCGACGCCAAAGAAAAAAAAATGAGGAAAAAACAAATGAATGACTGTTTTCAAAACTCAAATGTACCAGCTATTTAGCTGGTACATTTGAGTTTTAATTTATAAATTTTAAATTGGAATTCTTAACCAAAGATATTTCAGATCAAAGTGGTCACTACGACAAAACGCTAATTTCATATGTAAGGACCTAATAATTATAACTATCAACATGAATATAAAATAAGATACTAATTAAATAAATTGCAATTTTCAACGCATTTGTATGCTACAGTTATGAATTCTATCTGACTGCATGCAACTATGTCAATATCCTGTGAGATATAATATTAACATAGCGTTATAGCACATGACAATGGGACAATGATTCATTCTGAAACAAGGTCGTCCTAGCAAGTAACAGCGGACGGCGAGGAGAACACACGTAATTATTAGGTACACACATCTTTAAAAAGAGTTTTAAAGAACATTATTATTTTCTTAAAGGATTTAATGAATGATCTTATCTATTTTATTATTTTATCGTTATTTCAATTAAATTTCAAAGTTAACCTACAACTCGATTGCTTGTGTCAAACCTTACATTTTGAGGTAAGACAGGTTTAAAATCTCTTAATTATTGTACCACATCTAGGGAAAGAATAGAACAAAAAATATTTTGAATTTGAAGTAATCCATCTTTAAAAATTTAATAGTTTCAGGTTATTTTCCTTTCAACTTTCACCTAATTAATCGGCAAGAAAATTTGAGCTTTTAGGAATCAAATCAATCAAATTTCGATGTTGCTATCGAATTCTACAGTGATTGCTTTTAATATAAAGATACAACTAATTTCTTTATAAAATCTTATAGTACTAGAATAGGCAGGTAAAAGCACTTATTACACTGCTAAAAAGGGGTAATTGATTAAAGGAATTAAAAAGGAGTCTACTTAAATCAAGATTCAATCAAAACAATTTTTTCTTTCTGATAAAAAATATTAAAGAAAAAGTTCTTAATGTATTGCACACATTTTTTTTTTGCCCTTCTTTCAAAAAATCTTAATTAACGTTTTTGTTCGCACCACTTTGCAACTACCGCCTACCGCTTATGAGATTCGTTAATAATTATCCAATGAGAGTACTGCAAAGCCCATTTCCGGGTTTCCTATCTACCGCCTTTTATGCTTAGAATGTGCACTCTGGTGTTAACGGGGTGCTCACAAGCTTGCAAGACACAAAAACAACCGCACCGCCTATATCTCGCTTAATTGCTTTCGCCGTGGTGTAATTTAGATATAAAACTATACAAAAAATAAAAAAATAAATAGACATTTGCTATAACGCTATATTTCACGATAATCTGTGAAGTTTACGAGTATATTATGTGTAAACAGCCGGCATCCAGCGAACGTGGCCGCAGCCCTTGGGCACGAGGCAGATTAGAAGAAGTCCAGGTAAGTGCACATGCATTCTTGACATCCTTCCTGTAGCCTGAATTTAGAAATTGGATAAAGTAATTAATTTTATCCAGTTTTAGTAACTACTCAATGGAAAATATTAGACGCTATCTTACAGCAAAATCACTATTGACTGTACACGGATCGATATCAATAAAAAAAAACTGACTGCCTCGTTAATCTTGTGGGCAATAGTGGTAGGCTGATCACGTTTTCAGCGATCGCACTTCACCACACGGTTCCGGGTTCGAATCTCGGATCAGGCCAAAATCAGTTATTGGGGGTATTTTATGCCAAGCATAATGATTTCTTATGTTTACGTGAACACTATACATTTAAATAAAACTAGTTTTTACGGAATTTATAGCGTGTATTTACTTATTTTATATTCCTATTACTAAAATATCTAGAAAAACATAATAATTATTATCCTCTAACTCCATTGTGAACTAAGATTTAAGATGGTCTAAAAATTCAGTTACTTTATCCAAAAGTAGAAGTGTAAAAGTATGGTCTACGTAACCATTGAAGTTTCACTGACAAGATTAGCTACATCTTGAAGCTTGCTTCCATTAAACGATACTTCAAGCCGCCGAAGAAGATTATACAGTTTTACCATCAGTCAAGTGTAATAATCCTCTGCAAGATGTAGGAGTGCGTAAACTTGATTGTGAATGTGGTCTCTCTTACATGTCTCTAATAAAAACCCGCGTAAAAACACATAGCTGATGTGAAGAACTGACGCTCCGGGAAGTCTGCAGTTTGTGAACACGTACAATATTTGAGTACACGTACTATTTATATGGACTATTTATATGGAGTATTATTTACCCTTATAAGCAATGAATTTAATAAAACATTTACTTCTAAAAAATTCTCCAGAAGCAGTCGCAAGGCATTTAATGAGTGGGCGACAGTAGGAATTCATAAGAGCAGACGAAGATTGTATGAACTTTACCATGAAAGATCATACAATCTTTCCGATACTTTTAGAGAATATGTCAAAAATCCTTCTAAAATGTTTAAAAGAGTGTCTCCACAGCCAAACCTTTACATATTAACAACAAAATTAAGACCGCTAAAAATAAAATTAAAATGACGTGGAGTATAATTAATAGCGAAACCGGTAAAGACAAACCTCGTAACGCAAATTATCAATTGAAAATAAAAATGAATTGACTAGATCAAATCAAGAAGTCGCAGCGGTGTTGGAGAATTATGTCACTGATATACATATTTTGACAACAAAGTCATTGAATACTTCTCCAACTGTCGCCGATTCATTACTCAAGCAGAATTTTGATACCTGTTTAAAAGAATTTAGATTTGAAAAACTATTACCACAAGATATTGTAAAATATTTCAAAACCCTTGATGTAAAGAAAACCGCAGATTTATGGGGGATTTCCGTTACAGTTAATGCGTCCATAATAGATTTAATTGCACCTCATCTTGCTATTATTTTTATTACTAGTATCGAATCTGGTGTGTTTCCTGATTTAATGAAACATAGTAAAGTAATATCTTTATTTAAATCTGGTAGTACATTGGACCCCGCTAAGACCTATTTCTGTACTAACAATTCTCAGTAAAATTTTTGAAAAGATAATTTTAGATCAATTGTTATTTTCTTTTAATAAAAATAATTTCGCCATTAAAATCAATTTGGTTTCACAAGGGGTCGCTCGACGACTGACGCAGTTGTCGAGCTTATGAAATATTTTTTTAATGTCACAGTTCACAAGATTCCTTAGGTATTTTTTGTGATCTTTTCAAGGCTTTCGATTGTGTTCATCATGAGATATTAATCAGGAAACTACAACATTACGGTGTCAAAAATATTGCGCTTATTATTTCATATTTAAATAACAGAACTCAAAAAGTCGTTATCAATGGTAAAGGTTCCTCTGGATCAGAAGTATCTATGGGCGTTCCTCAGGGCTCGATTCTTGGTTCATTCCTGTTCTTAGTGTATATTAATGACTTACCTTATCTTGTAGGGGACAATCACTATATAGTATTATTTGCTGATGATACCTCTTTAATTTTCAAACTCAAAAGAGAATTAATTTTGACAATGTACATAAATAATGCTCTATTGAAATTAGTACATTGGTTTAACGCCAACAATTTGCTCTTAAACTGCAATAAGACAAAATGTATTAAATTTACAATACCTAATGTTAAACATTCAAATATCAATGTGCTCTTAAATAGGGAGGAGTTGAGTCTTGTGGATACCACTGTTTTTCTTGGTATTATTATTGACGCGAAGCTTCAATGGGGCCCCCATATATCTAAATTAGCAAGCAGACTTAGTTCAGCAGCATATGCTGTAAGAAAGATTAGAAGTCTCACCAATGTTGAGACAGCTAGATTAGTTTATTTTAGTTACTTTCACAGCGTGATGTCTTATAGAATTTTGCTGTGGGGTAATGCGACTGACATCGAAGCTATATTTGTTTTGCAAAAGAGAGCCGTACGGGCGATTTATAACTTAAATTGTAATGAGTCCCTTAGAGAAAAATTTAAAGAAATAAACATATTAACTTTGGCATCGCAATATATTTATGAAAATGTAATGTATGTACATAAAACATAAATAGCTTTGATAAGAATAAAGATGTTCATACTTTAAACACTAGGAACAAACATAAGTTTATAATACCAGTTACTAGACTTCACAGAATTAGTAATTCGTTTATGGGGCAATCTATACGCTTTTACAACAAAATCCCGGAAAATGTACAAAATTTGTCAATAAATAAGTTTAAATGTTTTATTAAAGAAAAATTGTACAAAAAGGTTATTATAATATCAAAGAATACATAAGTGAAAAAAACCCCTGGGAATGAGGTGATCGCCACCATGCTGGTTCTATTTAAAATTTGTACAAACAAAAAAAACACAAAATTATTGTAAAGTGACATATGTTTAAAAAAAGTCCCAGTGGTATATAAAGTGGCAAATAAAAAAAATTACTTTCAATAAGTATTATGTAATAATCTATATTGAATAAAAATTATTCTATTCTATTCTAATATCGTCCTTCGTCACTACATCAGATTTGATAGACCACAAATCCTCGCTAAAGAACACCGATTCCTTCCAAAGATGATTCGCGAGGATATTGAAATCAAAAAACATCTTTATTTCAATAGAGATGATGGCTAGGTGTTACTTATTGCTCGAAATCCTATAATTAATAAATTTAATCCTGACATAAGCATACAACTGCAAGACTTCAAGATACTATAAGTTTATACTGCGTAAATCAGACCAAAAGTTAATAAATTTAATCTGAAAGTGTGGTTAACTACGACATGGGACGTTGAACTATTCAGTCCCCCCTGACTATGAGTGCTGTAAAGTGCTCGGAACGTTGGGAATATATAATAAGTATAATAAACACGATAAATCCGTAAATACTAGATATAATTAAATTCTGCCATGCAATTCTTGGTAGCAGCCCGAAGTCAGAAGTTGATGGTGTTGTAAAGTCGTTGGTTCTGCGTCTGATCTCTCCCTGGTCGTGTCAGATTGCCGTAAAAAAGTACTATAAAAGTGAGGGAATAGAGAGTTTACTAGTGCTTGTCGACATACCCTTGCACTGTAATCCTGTTCTGCGCAGATACTTAATGCAGCTTTTTAATTTAGTAATATAGGAAATTATTGGTCAATATAATTGACTTGCCATTAAACGTGGCGTAACATATCTTTATCGTTTTTAACAGTAAATAATTATTTTTTATTAAATTTCAATCTAAACCTTTAAATAACAATAATAAAAAGTGTGCTTGATATCGCTCTAGTAATTGGGATGAAAAACAAAATTTTGAATTTTTCATTTACATCCGTTTTTCTGTAATTATTGAAAATAAGGTCTGATAAAATTTAATGCACTTGCCTTTAAAATCTTTTTAATCATTATTATTAACCCATTACAAAAATATTTCATTTATTCGCCAAAGCAACGATACATTTTATCAACTTCACTGATATACTAGTATCGGCTATCAGCTAGTTATTTCATCGCTATTTCGTTAAATAGCCGCTTAAGCAAGGCGTCAGTAGGGTAATATTGGGGCTTCTGCATCACTCACATGCGTTCGCGATGCAGTTCGCCCCAATCTTATTGGGGTTTCTGCATCACTCGTCCGTTCGCGATGCAGTTCGCCGCAATATTACACTAAACAGCTCTACATTTCCAGACACAACGCGCGACGGTGTGGGATTCAATAATCTGATTCTCGCTGAGATAGTTGATTACTCTAAAACACGTATGGACGCAGCGCTCATGTTATTGTATTTGATCTCGATCGATTCGCCACTGTGTAATTGTTTGAACTGTTTCAAGTTATGATTATATTCATATTATCATTTCTAGTTGATCAGTTCGCATTACATTTCACTTAGCACATGTTGAGGCTGATATCAGCGGAACTGTCCGCTATTATACTTACTTCAAAATTATATTTCTGATCTACATATCGGTCATAACATATTATTAAAGACTACATCACATATTTTTGCAATTGTCGCACATGTTTGATTGATAAGTTTTTAGTAGACCAATACTTTAATACGCAGACTAACATAACGATGTTGGATTTTTCATATGATTCAGGGAGACTTTACCATGTTAGATCAATTGAGACTCCAGCCCTAGGGCTTGCCTGCGCAGATATACAAACATACCTAGCAAATAACATATTTTTCCATATGAAAACAGCATTGTGTTCATTCTTCTTGATTTTGAATTAATTATGAATGAATAAGAACCTTCCCGAAGGGTTTTAAAAGCAAGTATTTATGCATGCTATTAATTAAGATATTAAATATCATAACTATTTTTTAAACTTACCTTATCTATATAGGGTAACTATTATAGTATTGAGTGTGTTAGCATTTTGGTATTACATGTTATTATTAATTATAAGACGACAGGGAGATTTCTTTTATATTGGTCAATTGGTTGTCTTGAAGCGATCGCTACTTGCAGCCGTTTTTAATATCCTATCTATTCTTGGACTTGCATACTAGAGATGGATATTTGACACATTTTATATATCTGAGCTTAGCTTATGTCAAATATTTTATTTCTTGCAGCCAAATCTAGCGATAGAAAGGTTTTTTGATAGGTACAATTATACAATAGTTTCGTTTTGCAACAAAAGTGGTTCACAATAAAGGAATTTTGCAATTTAGGTAGGTAGGTACATAAATATAAGTATGTTATTATATACCAACTAGACTGAAAGGCATAAAATACTTATGTAACTTATTTAAACAGTAAATGCATATAAAAAATATTTTACCTAAATCAAGCATCGATGAGCATAGAAAATTTTTCATTTCAAACTTTCAGAAAGTCAAAAATGGATTTTAAGTTAACCTGTAGGAGCCTGTTGCATACTAGATAGCTCAAATGTATTTGGTTCTAAAGTTCAAACTAGAAAAACCATCATAAATTGAGCCATCATGTTTTTTTTCTTTCAAAATTAAACTTTTTAATGAATAATATTTTATTTGGTTATCTAATCACAATAAAAGTAATACTTGTAGTAGTTAAAAAAATGTAAATACACCTTAAAAGAAAATCAGAAGTTAGATAGCTCAAAGTTTATTTATATAACAAAAACAGTAACACCAATATAATAAGAACTCATAAGAATGCAACTTCCTTAAACGAATTTCATCTCAAGTATCCCTGACGGACTGGCGGCTGCTGTGTGCTGTGTCATATTATTAGGTTAAGGTGTAGACACATTGATAAATTTTAGTTAATGGATTTTGGACTTTATATAGAGCATTCATAGGAATGGTAAATAAATGTGACTTAACGAAAATAATAATTAGTTTTGGCTAAAGTATTGTGTAGTAGGCTTTTAGAATTATATATGAGAGCTAGAAAGCGCTGCAAGTCATTCCTAATTTTTTTAATTGAAGTGACGTGACCGTGTTCATCAAACCTGTAAGTATGTACGTGTCTTTGTTATTATTTTTATTATTTTTATCGAGTTCATACTATATAATCTAATATATAAAATTCTCGTGCCACGGTGTTAGTGGTCAAACTCCTCCGAAACGGCTGGACGTACTGGAAACTTTGTTTGTGTATTTGGTAGGTATGAGAATAGGTTTTAAAGTATATTTCATACCGATAGGGTGATAAGGGTGTCCCTATCCAGATTTTTTTCTATTTTTTTTTGACGGAAAATTTTATTTTTATTTTTATAGATTTAGCATAAAAAATACACATTACCCTAAATTTTCACTTTCCTACCCTCACCCCTCAAAATTTAAATCGTGCTTTTTGTTCTTTTGTATGAAAAATATCCAAATCATTCACTGCAAGTAATCTATATGGCGGAACAACGTTCGCTGGGGTCAGCTAGTTATGTATATAAATATGTAATAAAATAATATGTGTACGAGTGATCTACGACCTGTTATATTGACTATAGAATCACTGATTTTAGGACGTCGACTAGCAAAATTGTCAACCCATTTGACTCGGATTATTTTACTACTCTCATTACAAAATCTAAACCAAAGAAAACGCTGAAAAAGTCTTGTGGAGATAATAATATTAAGAAGAGGAAATTCGTTCTGGATTCAAATAGCGAATCGGAAGCTGAGCCTATAAAAAAGAAAAGACTTAAGAGGTCTTCGTTTGCATTTGATTTAGAGGTAAGTTCAATTTAAATTTATGAATACAATTGTCGCATTGGTCAGTGACCCAAATTGCCAAGCTGAGGGTTGTGGGTTAGATTCCCGGTCGATGCAGATATTTATTTCACAGATAAATTTTTGTACTCAGGTCATAGATCTTTATCGTTTTTATTTTATTCTTGTCATTATTTAACCAATTTTAATTTATTCATATTAGTAATTGGTGCTTTGAAAAAACTTTTGTTTTTGAGTATTATCATCGAGATCGCCATCACCAACATTTTAATTCTTACCGATATCAAACAGCACTATAATATTTTTTTAGTTTATAAATATTATGTGCCTATTTTTCTATACAATACTAACATTAATATTTGAAATAATTACAGGGAGATAACGAGTTGCAAGAACCCATTAGAGCGACGGCGCTGAGCAGTTTTTTATCGCGGCGCGCGGGTTCGGGCTATACGCTGCAGAGGGCAGATCCTACGAAGACGGGCGACTACTACATAGAGCTGCGTGTGTACAACACGAAAGAATCCGAATATCTTGGCTCCGATTGGTGGAAGCGTTCGCTCGTCACTCTGAAGTCCGCTGTGGAAGACAACAGCCTTCCGTGGAAAGCTGTGACAAAGTTAGTAGCAGCGGCAAAGGACGAATACGCTGCTATACAGCCAATTTTATACCCATGTAATGTTTTCTAATTTTTGTTTAGGCACCTATAATAAAGTAAGCTTAATATTAAATGTTATTGACTTGTAGCACATTATTTTCTTAACTTTATGTCTTTTCCTTACAGCAAAGAAAAAATAAGAATTAAAATCTGAATCTAAAAAAAACAAAATGCCAGATATTGAAAGTTCGATTTTGAAATACCTGGATAAAGTAATTATAATTTAAATTTACGAATCATTTTATTATATAATTGCGCGATATACCATATTATTTTCAAAACTGTGTCTCTCCTTACAGCAACGAAAAATTAAAAACTAAAATCTGAATCTAAAAGAACAAAAAAAAAGCTGGATTGAAACTTAAATTTTGAAATACCAAGAAATTTTGAGACAAAGTAATTATAATTTAGAGTTGTTAATGAGAATTTAAATCTATAAGACAAATATAAATAATGATTGAAATACATATTTATAAACAAGTTTTTGAGCAGTATTACACTAAACATCAATAATAGATATATGATTGAAAATGAAATTCTGTCAGGACTGTAATGCATATACATCAAATCATTCATAACATAAGAAGAGTAATATATGATGGCACTAGCACCATTGCACGTGCGGCGGCGTCGGTGTATTTAGACAGAATTCTTGTAAACAACTCGTGCACCGCACACCTGCGCCAATGCACCTGCGGTGGCGCCCGTTCTGGTTGTATAAAACGGACGGAGTGGCCGCCTTTAGGGCAGTCTTGGCTCTGGCGTGAAACGGTGCGCTTGTCGTATTCCGTTACTAGCTTATCCTTGACTCGTTGGATAATTAATTCGTGCAAACGAATTAATTATTATTCTTAACTCCAAATTAGTCTCTGTACAATTTATAGTTGTATTAAGTAATCTATTGTAAATTAACCTTATTTAAAACAAAAGTCCCGCTGGGTTTCTTGCTGGTTCTTCCCAGGACAGAGGTTTTATCCGAACCGGTGGTAGTAGTACTAAATTGAATAAAAGTGATTCTATTCTATTCTAAAAGCCGTTTCATGTGACTCTATACATCATAATAACATCCTTCATAAAAAGTGGGAATAAAGCTTTCCATTTAAGTTCTCTATATTCTTAACATCCATCCTACATATACATAAAATTAATTGTTTACTTAGAACTCAGTTTGATAATGTTCAGTTAATAGCTACTGCTTTCAAGAATAGAGTTGCAAGCTATAGAATAAATCCAAATTCAAGTGACATAATTATGCCAGAGTTATTCTTATCTAGTATTTCTAGCACTCTTTGCAATATAATTAAAACATTACTAACCAAGCAACAAATCAATCAAGATAAACTTTGAATTATTTATGTTGTACGAGCTTCCAAAGAATGATGAAATATCATTAAAAAGCTTCAATACTAAATATACGCCTATATTACAAAGTACTGATTAAAAGTTTCTTTTTGAAGAATACTCGAAAAATTTAATCAGCAATTGCATGGAGTTTGAATTATCTGAATATGGGTGGACAATTGAGTCAATTAACGATTTAGAACTAAATATAGCTAAATATAATCCGTTAAGAGCTGGTCATTTCATTTCATTACCAAAAAGTATTATCAGAACAAAGTCATGTCTTAATATTCATAATACAGACAGTCACTGCTTCCTTTGGTGTATTAGAGCACAAATGTATCCAGCGAAATGTAATCCAAATCGAGTTACATCTTATCCACACTATTCTAGAGTCTTAAATGTGTCCGGCATGTCTTTTCAACCGACGTTTGAAGATATAAAACGCTTTGAAAAACAGGATACAAACATAAGTGTCAATATATATGGATTAGAAAAAAATAATACAGTAACAGGACCTTTATACAAAACATCACAAAATAGTTAATGAATGTAAAATTATTGCTTTTGAATAAACAAAACAAGACTCATTTTGTTTTAATCGAACATTTTGAAAAGCTCGTACATAAACAACTTACGAAACACAAATGTAAAATTCATTTATGTGATGAATGTTTTCTTTACTTTGATTCTGAGGCAAAGTTAGAGTCACATGATTATGCTCGCATGCAAACAATCCTTCCAGAAATGAATTCAAAGCTACGATTTTCTAATCCAGAAAGGTCTCAAAGAATTCCAATTGTTATTTATGGTGACTTTGAAAGTTTACTTAGAGAATATTCTGACAAAAATATAAGTCGGCATGTACAAAATGTTCAGATTCATGAAGCTACTTGTTTTGCTTATTATATATGCAGTGAATCCAATCCCACACTGAATGACTTTGTTTCTTATCGAGGACCTAATTGCTCAAAAAAATTTATAACTTCAATTTATAAGGATACAGAAAGATTATATAAAACTTTAAATATTTCCGAAGACATGAATCCGCTTAATAGTGAAGAGCAGAGCTCTTTTAATAGTGCAGCAGTGTGGTATATTTGTAAAAAAAAGTTTTGTTCTTCTGATTATAAAGTATATGATCATGACCATTTCACAGGTAAATACAGAGGTCCAACTGATAATTCATGTAATTTAAACAATAGAAAATGTAATTTCATTCTTATTATATTTCATAATCTTTCTGGATATGATTGCCATTTATTTATAAAAGAACTTGCAAATGTATGCGGTCGTATAAACTTAATTCCAAAAAACAAAGAGAAATTTATTTATTTTACAAAGTTTTTTCCTATCGATATGCAGAAGTCAGCGCAATTGAAATTTATAGACTCCTTTAATTTCCTGAGTTCAAGTTTATATCATTTAGCACAAACTCTAAATCCTGAAGACTTAAAACATTTGCGAACATTTTTCCAGATGAAAATTTATTCCGTCTTAGGAAGGGTGTTAGGGTGTATATTGCTATGACTATGTAGATTCTTGGGAAAAGTGTAAAGAAACTCAGTTACCAGAGCAATCAAATTTTTACAATAAATTAACATCAGAATCTATAACAAACGAAGATTATAATCATGCTTTAACTGTGTGGCAAAATTTTGGTATTAAAAACTTAGGTGAATATACCGAGTTAGATCTGAAATGCAATGTCTTACTACGTTGCGACGTTTTTGAGAAATTTAGTTCCATGATTTTGAATTATTATCGTCTCGATCCTTGTCATTATATTTCATCACCTTCACTAAGTTGGAATGCTATGCTATTGTTGACAAGTATTGAGTTGGATTTAATTACTGCCATACAAGATACAAGATACAAGATATTTATTTGTGTAAACATGAGTATACATACAAAGCATGCAGGTTGTTCAGATACATTAAAAGGATCAATCATGTTTGGCCTTTGTGGCGTACAAATGTATAAATCAATGAAAATATTATAAATATTTTACAATAATTGAAAATGAAATTATTATTAACACATTATCGAATTAGATTATTATTAAACTAATTTTAACAATTTTGTCAATAAATCAAGGTCTAAGAAATAAATTAAAATTAAATGTCTGGTAATATTATTTACTATGAAGATACATTATATTTTATCTGTTTTATGCAATGTCAGTAAAATAATTGCTTCTTACGTAAGATTTAAATTTTATTATTCAAAAATTCTAATATGCTATAGTATACTTTGCCTTCTAAATATAATTTCAACTTATTTTTAAATACACGGGCATTCTGCTCCTTCCAACATTTCGGAAGCTTATTATATATTAAAGGGGCCATGCAAAAAACACTTTTTCGCATCAATGCAGTTTTTGAGCTATGCAAACAGAGAATACTATTGTCGCGTCTGTTGCGACTAACTACGTCTGATAGACGTGGAAATAAGTGCTGATTACATTTGACAAACATGGCAATTTCTAAAATGTATAGACATGGTAATGTCAGTATTTTATATTTTATAAAATAGGGTTTGCAGCTATCAATTGGCTCCAGTTTAAACATGGTCCTAATACATCGTTTTTGTGCTTTGAAAGGTAATTCCTTGTAAGTCGAATTGCCCCAGAAGATAATCCCGTATCTTAGGTGCGATGAAACTAAGCCATGGTACGCTGTAAGCAACGCATTAATGTTAAGCACTTTAACCAATTTGTACAGGGCATACGCCGAGCTACTTATTTTTTTACTAAGAATTTCTGTGTGTTCTTTCCAATTCAATTTCTTGTCAATCGTCACCCCGAGGAATTTGGCAGTGTTGACTTCTTCAATTATTTTATTATTATATTGGACCCCGTGTAGTGGCGGGTAAGAATACTCACTACCCCATATCTTCCCGTGGGTGTCGTAAGAGGCGACAGAGGGAAACTGAGGCAGAGGATGGGCAGCAGCATCTTTCTGATAACAGCAAAAAACAATAAAAAACTGCGGTTGCCAACCCGCTCGCCAAGCGTGGCAACTAAGGCAATATACCCCCCATGATAGTAACGAAGAGACGGCCCCCAGTCCCCGGCGGCCCCGCTATTCCTGGCTACGGTGGCGACCATGGTAACGGCGGGGCAGGGGGTGCTAAGAATCTCCGGTGGAGGTTCGGTTGCCACCTAAGACGACTCGACCTGGCAACTTATAACGCACGCACTCTGAGGACTGACGAGAAGATCCTGGAGCTGGAAGAAGAGATAGACAAGTTGCGCTGGAATATTATAGGATTATCCGAGGTCCGAAGAGAGGGGGAGGACACGGTAATCCTCGAATCCGGCAACTTGTTCTATCACCGGGAGGGCGACCATCTGTCCCAAGGAGGTGTCGGATTTATCGTCCACAATTCTCTCGTTAACAACGTTCTAAAGATTGGGAGTGTGTCGACGAGGGTTGCGTACCTTATACTCAGAATCACCAAACGGTATTCGCTGAAGGTCATACAGGTTTACGCACCAACCTCGGCACACCCGATTAAGGAGGTGGAGGAATGTATGAGGATATCTCTAGAGCCATGCATTCCTCCAAAACCCACTATACGGTGTTAATGGGAGACTTCAACGCAAAACTAGGCACAAGAGTACGGTGAGCTGAAAGTAGGAAATTCGGAGTAGGGCAACGGAACCCAAGGGGCCAGCAGCTGGCCGACTTCATGGAGAGAGGACTTTTATGATGAACTCTTTCTTCCAGAAGCGGCCCCACAGGAAGTGGACCTGGTCGAGCCCCGACGGTTCGACAAAAAATGTGATTGACTTCATTATGACGACCAAAAGACAATTGTTCAGTGATGTCTCAGTGATCGCGAGGCTGAAAACCGGCAGCGATCACCGAATGGTGAGGCACACTGAATCTAAACGTAAAGTTGGAGGTCACGTCTAATGAAGTCAACGCTCCGTCCCCCTCGTGCTCTAATCAAAAGTCCCGAAACCTTTCAGCTCGAGCTACGAAACCGTTTTCAGTGCCTAGAAGATTGCAATGCAGTGGACGATATGAATGACAAGCTCGTGGAAACTGTCCATGCGGTCGGAGCTAAGTTTTGCAAGACCCGCCGCAGAAGAACACAAAAACTCTCCGATCACACTCTTAATCTCATGGCTGTTAGACGGGATATGAAGCTGCAGTCTTCAGTAGATTTGACAGAATACAGGCAACTGAACAGACAGATCTCCAAATACATGCGGCGGGACTTGCGCAACTTCAATACAGCTCGTATTGAACAAGCGATCGAGCGGAACCAGGGCTCCAAAGTCTTTGCTAGAGATCTGTCTGCCAGAAAGAGCCAACTGTCGAAGCTGAAGACCGAGTGTGGCAGCGTCGTTTCCGGGACACCTGAGATTTTGAGTGAGATTAAGAGGTTCTATGGGCAGCTGTACACATCATCGTTGGAGCCACACGCAAGTGTAAGTAACGATCCAAGAGCGAGTCTTATCCGACACTATTCCGATGATATCCCGGACGTCAGTCTCAGCGAGATTAGAATGGCTCTCCAGCACCTTAAAAACGGCAAGGCCCCAGGCGAGGATGGAATTACAGCGGAGCTTCTGAAAGCGGGTGGAAACCGGTACTTGAAGTCCTTCAGAAGCTCTTTAATTCCGTCCACATGGTGGCATTACACCGGAGGCGTGGAGCAGAGTGCGGTGGTCTTGTTCTTCAAGAAAGGCGACAACGCTCTCTTGAAGAACTACAGACCGATTTCCTTCTGAGCCGCGTCTACGTGCTGTTTTCGAGTCATTACGAATCGTCTCGCACGCAGACTCGACGACTTCCAGCCTCCCGAACAAGCCGGTTTCCGAAAGGCTTTAGCACCATAGACCACATGCCCTTCGGCAAATTGTACAGAAGTCCGAGGTACAATTTGCCACTATGTCTGGCGTATGTGACTATGAGAAAGCCTTTGATTCCGTCGAAATTTGGGCGGTGCTGCAGTCCTTCAGCGGTGCCAAGTTGACTGTCGGTATATCGAAGTGCTGAAGTGCTTGTACAGTAAGGCTACGATGGCTATCCGAGTACAGAACAGAGTACGAAACTTATCCAACTGCAGAGAGGTGTAAGACAGGGTGACGTTATATCCCCGAAACTCTTCATCGCTGCATTGGAGGACGGTTTCAAGCTTCTTGACTGGAAAGGATACGGTATTAACATCAATGGCGAGTACATCACTCACCTTCGATTTGCCGACGATATAGTCCTTATGGCAGAATCGCTGGAGGACCTAAGCACTATGCTCAATGACCTCAATAGTGCCTCCCAACGGATAGGTCTTAAGATGAACATGGACAAAACAAAGATCATGTTTAATGTCCATGTCACACCTATGCCGGTAGTTGTTGGGAGCACTAAGCTCGAAGTTGTTGACGAGTATGTTTACCTGGGACAAATAGTCCGACTAGGTAAGTCCAACTTCGACCGAGAGGTCAATCGACGGATTCAACTCGGCTGGGCAGCGTTCGGGAAATTACGGCACAACTTCTCGTCAGGTATACCTCAAAACTTGAAAACGAGGCTGTACAACCAGTGCGTGTTGCCAGTGATGACCTACGGAACTGAGACGTGGTTCTTCACTGCTGGCCGGATGAGGAAGCTCAAGGTCGCTCAGCGAGCTATGGAGAGGGCTATGCTCGGAGTCTCACTGCGTGATAAACTTAGAAATGAGGATATCCGCAGTAGAACCAGAGTGACAGACATAGCCCAACGGATTAGTAAGCTGAAGTGGCAATGGGCCGGCCATATAGCTCGAAGAACCGACAACCGATGGGGAAAAAAGGTTCTCAGTGGCGGCCTCGTACCGGCGGACGAAGTGTAGGGCGTCCCCCCACTAGATGGAGTGACGACCTGGTAAGACATGCAGGAAGTCGATGGATGCAGGTGGCTGAGGACCGTGCTTTGTGGCATTTTTTGGGGGAGGCCTATGTTCAGCAGTGGACTTGTGAAGGGCTGTAATGATGATGATGATGATGATTGGACCTTGAGATTAGTGGGAGTTGATAAGCGTTGACTGAAATCCATTACACAAGTTTTATTCAGATTTATTTTTAAGTTATTATTATTTAGCCATTTTATTATTGATATAAGAGAATTATTAATGTCGTTATTATAGCTATCCTTATTATTGCATTGAATTGTTATGGTGCTGTCATCAGCAAAGAGCGTTACTGGTTGATCAACGGATTTAGTAAGTCGTTTATATAACAAGAATAGTAGGGGCCTAACACACTTCCCTGTGATACTCCATATTTAACTACTCGTTCATGCGATTGAAAGATTTCTTCATATTTAGTTTTTATATTTATTGAGGCTACTTCAGTGATTTGCTTTCTGCCGTATAAATATGATTGTATTAGTTTTAGCACGTTACCTCGAACCCCATAGGCCTCCAGTTTGTCCAACAAAATATCGTGTCGGACATAATCGAATGCCTGGCTTATGTCACAAAAAACTGTACAGACAGGGTTAGTTTTATCAACGTTAATTATAACTTTACATAAGAAATCATAGATTGCCATGTTTGTAGTTCGGTTTTTTCTGAATCCTTTTTGCTCATTAATTAAGGTACTTACTTGATTCTTTGTAGATATATTTTTCATAAATTTTGGAGATAATACTAATAAGCGTAATTGGTCTGCAACATTCCATGGATTCTGTATTCTCTTTTTTAAACAAGGGTTTTACGATCGATTTTTTTAAGGCATCTGGAAAAATGCCAGTGCTTATGGTTAAATTGATGAGGTAACTTAAATGTGTACATATTTCTACAGAAACACATTTAAGAATTTTCGTACAGATTCCGTCATGACCCACGCTGTTCGTGTTTTTTAATGTATTTATTATTTTATCTACATCCTGTGGCAGACAAGGGGACATGAAAAATGATTTTAAACTATTTGAAATTTGTGAGGTAGCCTTATTTCCTGAGTTTAATATTGGGATAACTTTTTCAATAAAATAATTATTAAAAGCATTGGCTATTTTCTGTGGATCTGTTATAGTTTCGTTATTTAATTTTATTTTTGTAATAGGGTTTCGAGGAGCTTTGTTCTTAGAGTTATTAATTATATTCCAACTGGTTTTAGATTTGTTCTATGTGTTAATTTTATAAATATTTTGTGCATATTGTGTTAGGTGGATAATTTTTTTTAAATAGGTTAGAGTACTTAGTAAGTTTTGTTTTATTTGTCTCATTAGGGTTTCGTCTATATTGCCACAGAAGATGTCGTTTCTTTTTGCTGCATATTTTGACGCCGCGTGATACCCACTTTGTATTTTTTGTAGTATGTACGGTTATGGTTTTATTAGGAAAGCATAAATTGTAAAAAAGAGAAAATGTTTCTATAAAATCATTATAGGCTACGTTGGGATCACATATTTGATATATTTTCGAAAAAGATAAACTACGTAAACAACTTTTAAATTTTGTAACATATTCTGTGTTGTAATTACGCCTATTCATACGCCAGTATTTAATAGAGCAAGACTCTTGAACGGGTAACTTTATTAATTGTGTGGTCTGACAATGCAAACTCTAATATTTGTACCTTACAGGACTTTTTACAGTTATGTGCAATATTATCTATGCATGTTTGACTTTTTAGTCTAGTGGGCTAATTTATAGATAACTTTAAATTGTGATTTAAAAGTAAACATTCAAAATCTATTGTTTGATAATTTATTTTAAAGACATCTACATTGAAATCCCCTGCTATTACAATATTATTAAAGGTTTTGCTATTAAGTTCTTGCAAGAGTACGTGTAATTTTTCCATGCACACATTAAAGTTAGTAGTTTTTGGAACTCTGTAAATACAAACAATAACAATCTTATAGCTAATTAATTCGATAGCACAGCACTCGAAGACGCCAGTTTCTGATATTTTAGCAATTTGTTTTAATTCCTTATACTGGTGGCCAATTTTTGCTAATATGCATGCTCCTCCTCTTTTGCTTTCCTTTCGGGAGTAACATGCCGCAAGCTGATAATTGGGTATAGTTAAATATCTTTCATAGCCCTCTTGAATAAAATGTTCTGTAATGCATAAGATGTCCACACATGATCCTTCTTCAGCCAGCTCGTCTAGGCACACTGTGATTGAGTCCGATTTTGTTAGCAATCCGGCAATATTTTGGTGCATTATGTGTATACATTTAGTGACAAAAAAATTTGTTATATTCTCATTATAGGTGCTATTTTCGGTGCCATCCGCCAAAACATTCACAACATTTTTTCTGGGTTTTAACATTTCGTTTATGCGTAAGCAATCTATGTTATCAATTAACGCTTTAAGATCTTCGAGAATTGTCCTCAACGCAGTATTATTTATTGAGCCTGTTTTTTTATGGAACATACTAAAGTTACATTTTAGGTTCATATTGGAATCCAAATAGTAAGCATGTTTATGAGTTAATAAGTCTAAGTAGAGTAAATTGTTAAATGTTTCGATTCTGCAGTTGTAAAAGATGTTATGTGTTCTATATGTGTATGTAGGAAAGCAAATAATTATGTTTGTATGCTTAATTTTTTTGATAACATCTCTAATATAGATAATCATTTTGAGGTAGTCTTTCGTTGCTTTAAAGTCTTCTTGTCCTATTATTATTATGCAGTAATCATCAAAGGTGAAATCCACTAATTTTGAGTCAATTCCTTTAAGAAGCTGTTCTATTCCCGCTCTCGGTGTTAGGTAATGACATATTTCATCTTTGTCGTTTAATAATACATTTTGTGCAATACTAAGGACATTATTGTTCTGATCCGCACTGAGTATACATATTTTTTTCTTTTTACGTGTTCGTTGAGGTATTTTCTCATCCTTATTGATATTTTGTATACTTATTTTATGAGACTTTTCTTTATCTATTATATCTTTTCGTTTATCTGTTGTTTCAATATCCTGTTTTTTAATTTCTAAAGGATCAGTTTGTGTCTGTTTGGTTTTACAAGTATTTTGATGTTTCTTCTTTGGTGAAGTTTGATTTGTTTTTATTTTACCTGGGCTATTTGCTGTGACTTTTTTGTACAAATTTATCAATTTTTAGAAAATGGTATAAGAGGAGGTCTATCTCAATGCTCGTTAAGGTATGCAAAGGCTAATAACAAATACTTACCAAATTTTAACGAAGAAGATCCATATTTTTTCTTAGTTTATTTAGATTGCGTAAATTTGCATGATTATGCTATGATGCAGCTACTGCCTTAAAAAAATAATTAAGAAGTTTTGATATTAACTCTATTATTCCTAATAGTAAGGAAGGATATAAACTCGAAGTTGACATGCAATATCCACGCAATATTCGTGATGAACATTCTGACTTACCGTTTGCAGCAGAAAAGTTAACATTTCCAATATCATCAAACATTAGTAATAAGAAATTGGTTGCGAATCTCTACGATAAATATAAATATGTTATCCATTACCTTCATTTAAAAGAATGCCTAAGAAACGGGCTTGTTTTATTGAAGATTCATAGGATTTTAGCGTTCAATCAAAAAGCATTTTTAGAGCCATATATTTCCCTAAATACATCTTTAAGAAAAATGCTACATCTGATTTTGAAAGAGACTTTTTTAAAAAACAAAACAATTCAATTTTTCGAAAAACTATAGAGAACAAAAGAAAACAAGTCGATGTTAAGCTAGTAAATGTATGGAAAGATAATTTTAATAACACAAATAAAGTCAAAGCAAAAGGTGTAAAAAAGCAAATTACGAAAAACTGACTATTGAAAAGTACAGAGATATTTTAAATTCTAAGAAAACCCATAGAGACACTATGTACGTAATACGATCTAAGAATCATATACTTTACACGCAAAAAATGAATAAGCTCATTCTTAGTGGCAATGATGATAAGCGACAAATATGTGAAGATATGTATAAAACTTTGCCTTGGGGACATTATAGCAATTTATTTTAAATAGCATTATATTTTAACTAATTTACTATTTACATTGGTTTTCTGATCGCTGTTGTTTAACTTTCATGATCCTGATTTTACATGTAGGATAAAAAAAGTAATAGTAATTTACAAAAAATTATAAACATATACATAATATGCAAATGAAAACAAATTGCTTTATTTTGAATATTCTTTACTGCAAATATGTTTTATATTGTAACTAGTATATCGTAATTATAACTGTAGCTACGAGTAAAATATAAATTAAATTTTTTATATGTAAGTTGAAACAAAAATACTGTATTATCATAATCATATCTTGTTTTATTTATTATCCCATTACATCCTTAAATACTAAATATTACATGAAAACAATAAATTTAAATACACTTAACTTTTACAACAGAGTTATACATGTCGAAACAATTAATCATTTATTTATAGACATTTTATTAACATAAATTTTATTAATTGATTTCAAACTTAAATACTAGATTTGCTTATTTTTTTTACCACTTTACAAACTAAATGTTCTGTCTCATCCATGATGTCATCATATGCACTTGTCACTAGATATTACACGTTCACAGCTGCATTTCCAGATTCAGTATTTATTTCATCGATATTACGACCATCTAAATCATGTATTATAATTTTTATGAAATAACGTACATTACCCGTTTCCTTTCGCATGATAAATGATGTATTTTTCAAAGAATTTGATTTGATTTTTTTCTTTTTCATTTTTTCCTCCGATTTTTGGCGACGGCTCTGCTCACACGCCTTCACCTTACCAGCCTTGCCTATCTTGAGCATAGTAAAATGGATTAGTAATTGGGTCCGAGTCTACTATCAAATTCTGAAAGCCAAATATAAATATATAATTAAACATTAATTAATTACTACCCATGAATTTAAAATCAATTAAAAATAATATAAACTAAATAGTAACTTACCTCATGTATATTTTCTAAACTATCCAAAACAGGACTGTAAGATAGTGTATGTGACATGTTTCGGAAAAACAAAAATGATTATAAGTTACATATTTTATTACATTTATTATAACATTAGAATTACAATAGAAAAGAATAAGTTACTTTATTATTTAAATATTTCATTTAAAGTACTTACTTCAAATTTCAGCTAAACAAAAACAAACGTGCTCTTTATAGAAAGTACTGTACCGAAATGACGTGATCGTGCGTTGTAAGATGAGGATTGTATAATTTACAGAATAAGCATAATATACTCAGGATTTGTAAGATCAGAATAGCATTATTTTGCAAAGTAAGCATAGATATACTAAGAAATTTGTAACATGAGAATAGGAGAACATTTAGCAGAACAGACATGGTGTGACATGCATTTCTCTCTAATATTGTTCATGCAAAATTTAAATATATACCTATGTTTGTAGGTTAGTAACTCATTCAATAACCACGATGAAGTTGATCAAACAACCCATATCACTAAGCGTTAGCAATATTAATATTGATAACTCTGCTCACAAGATCAGACATAGCATTCTCTTACCAAATACCATTCGCTGTATAATATGCGGTCCCTCTAATTGCGGTAAAACAAACGTTGTAATAAGTTTATTGTTGCATGAAAATGGACTTAAATTTCAAAATCTTTACTTGTATTCAAAAACTAACTATCAACCAAAATATCGTTTTTTACGAGAAGTAATTAAGAGAGTACCTAACATTTCATTTTATGAGTTCAATGATAATAAAGACGTCATAGGTCCAAGTGAAGCTTTAAACAATTCTGTATTTATTTTTGATGATGTTGCTTGTGAAAATCAAATCAACATTCGTAATTATCCGAAACAATTGCTACGAGACAATGCCAATTTTATTATAATATTTAAACAAGATGATGTGAACTTAAAACATATTTATGAAGGACATGTTAGTTCTGTTATGTCATGGAATCAATTTAAAAATATTAAGAGTTTAAGAGTAAGTCGTATAATTTTGTTTGTATTTACAAAGACTCATCGTTAAACAATGGCAGGTATAGAAAGAAGTCTCGAGTAAACTATTATAAATTATTTTTTTTTTGATAAAATTATTTAGTTTTATTGTAGCCGCGATAGAATGAAGTATTGTAAAGCATTATGGAAAAGCAAATTAAAATGGAATTAATGAAGTCTGTGGACTCCTTAAAGAATAAAATAAAAAATGAAAAATAATGAACATGAACTGAACTTATCCCTAGTTAAAATGCTAAAACCTGTTTACAGAGCCCCTTAAAATCATAGTAAATAAGTAAAAACCAAATCAAGACCATAATTTATCGATGCAATCATGCGCAAGTTCTGCTGAATCATTTGAATCGGAATTTCAGAACTATTACGATACTGACTTGAGTTCTGCAGAATCCCCAAAAATTAAATTAAAGACAATTTAGAGGTTTCATTAGATCGGAATGATATCTGTGATATTTACGATGATAATTTAAATATACCATTTGGGATAAGAAAAGAAAAGAAAACTTACATGATGGGAAATTCAGAAGTTACATTTTCTAAAATTGACAGTTTGGATAACGAAACTGTATTTTTAGTAAAAATTGGAGACAAATCTTACAATTTAAATTACGGGTTAAGAGAACTTCTACTTAGAAAAAAAAACCTGATTTGAATTTAGTATCAAGTGCTGATAAACTGATGCTAAACTCGTATGCAAAGATATTCTACATCATACTAACGCTCATAAGAGAGATTTCAACCCTAGAGGTCAAATAAGAGGTGATAAGGAAATTAAATATCGAAAAATAATGAACCCATTATTTTTCGAGACAAATATAAAAAAATCAAAAAAAAGCTTGGAGGTAATTTACATAAGCTTAAGAACAAGACAGCACTGGTGATGCCTTATATACCGGCCGTGCAAATATTTCTCGGGAAAACGTCGCCAAGTACCGGGACAAACTTGTGTCTGAAGTCGAGTCTTTGCTGAACAAAGTCTCGGATTGGGGCGACTAAATCTAGTCCAGTTCAATCTCCAGAAGACACAAGTTTGCGTGTTTACCGCTAAAAAGAATCTCTGTATTTTTCCACGCAGGACCGGGAAGAGAGCGATAAAAAACATAAAATTCACCAGCTGATTTTCTTCAAACGTTTTGGTGCATCGTAATTCACAGAATAGGCGATAACCTCGCAGACGATATTAAGTAATCCGTTGATGCTCTGCCTACCCCGCAAGGGTTACAGGCGTGATTATAAGTATGGATCAGAAATACTATCACCACCTGTCACGATTTCACCCTTAACTATTACTTAACAATGGTAGAAACAGTTCTTAGTAAGCCTTATTAATAAGCCTTAGTAATATTTATTGAACGGAAATGAATACAGTTCTTATATGTGGTTATGAATGATAGATAGAAAAATATTTTTTGAGAGTTCTTATTAATTAACGTATACATAGTTTAAATTGATTCCGCTAGATGTCGTTACTAGGTTTTTAAAACACGGTAACGAAATGTTTCCTGACATGTACTTAACTCCCGCCGTTGAGCCGCGCGTCAACTTATAGTGCATACGGTACCTATACGCTTAAATTGTTTCTATTTCGTAGCTTATTCGACTACCTGCTTTCGATTTCAGTTGTTTGTTATTTGCTTTGTGATTTGGTTAAGGTTGAATGGATTTATATTGGCTTTCATTTTCGGATTTGTGTATTTTCTTGGATCGGTTTTGTTGATTTGGTTGGTATTCCTTTATACATATTTAGACTCTGGCTTTGATTTTGGATTTTGTTTATTTAGAATCGTGAATTGGTTTTCGTTGTTTTAGGTTGTTTAACAATATTTCAAAGGAATATTAATAGTATAGATAGTGTATACGGTACCTATACACTTACTTCTTTTTTCGTTGGTTATATTTATATTGACTACTGCTTTCGATTTCGGTTTTCTGCGATTTGTTTTGTAATTTGGTTTAAGTTGATTCGATTTTTTTTGGCTATCGTTTTCGGATTCGTGTTAAGTCTTGAATTGGTTTTGTTGTTTTGATTTTAAAAAATATTTAAAAGGAATATTTATTCCTTTTAGATATTTTGGATTTGCTTTTAAAAAAAATATTTAAAAGGAAATTTAATTCCTTTTAGGTATTTTAACGTTTTTTTATAAATAGGTTTTTTCTTACTTCATAATGCCTCGCAAACGTAAGTCCAGCCTTTCAAGAGTTTCTTCTCAAAGACAAGCGAAAAGATTAGCTCGATCTTCAAATCTTTAGAAGATGCTGAACTGAGAAGGCAAGAACAAGCAGAGCGTCAGGCTGCTTTTAGAGCATCTGAGACACCTCCTCAACGTCAGCAAAGGCGTCTTGAACAGACAGAGCGTCAGGCTGCTTTAAGAGCTTCCGAAACACCTTATCAAAGTCAGGAAAGGCGTCTTGAACAGGCAGAGCGTCAAGCTACTTTAAGAGCTTCTGAAACACCTTCTCAAAGTCAGTGAAGGCGTCTTGAACAGGCAGAGCGTCAAGCTACTTTAAGAGCTACTGAAACACCTGCTCAAAGTCAGCAAAGGCGTCTTGAACAGGCAGAGCGTCAAGCTACTTTAAGAGATACTGAAACACCTGATAAAAGTCAGCAAAGGCGTCTTGAACAGGCAGAGCGTCAATCTACTTTAAGAGCTACTGAAACACCTGCTCAAAGTCAGCAAAGGCTATTCGAACAAGTGGAACGTCAGGCCGCCTTAAGAGCCGCGGAAACACCTGATGAAACTCAACACAGACTCATTGAGCAAGCTGAACGTCAATCTACTATAAGGGCATCTGAAACATCAGAACAGACACAGGCGCGAAGAGATGCAAATGCACAGCTCCAAGCTGAACGTCGACAAAATTTTCAAAGAAACAATTGGTCGGTTTTTAATGACGCAGCATTCAATTATGATCCGTTGATTGATTATAAAAATCACAGGTTAGTTGTTATCGGACTGATGGACAAGGCGTGTCGATTTTGCAGCGCTTTAAAATGGAAAGATGAGACCGCAGGCATGTGCTGTTCAATGGCAAAGTGTCTCTTCCGTTACTTGGGAACCAGAAGAACCCTTGAAAACACTCTTTTTATATGATGCTAATGAGTCACGGCGCTTTTTAAACAGGATCCGGAAATATAACTCATGCTTTCAAATGACGTCCTTCGGAGTTGACCGGAAATAATAATGCCGGGATTTTCGCCTACATTTACGGTGCAAGGGCAAATTTATCATAGAATATGTTCACTTTTTCCAGCTGAAAACGAACAGCATAAATTTTTACAAGTATATTTTATGGGTGACGAAGAAATTGAGGTAGACCGTCGCTGCCAATTTATCCAGGGAGTTGAGAGAGACACAGTGTTCAAAATTCAAAGATTCTTGCATGAACGTAACATTTTAGTCAAAACATTTAAAACTGCTTTAGAAAACCTACCTGAAGAGGATTATAAAGTCGTCATTCACGCAGATCGGACCCCTCGAGGAGAGCATGAAAGGCGCTGCAATGCACCTTTGATAAACGAAATAGCAGCCGTAATTAGTGGTGATCAATTTTCTTCACGAGACATTGTCTTGCGAGCATATACACACAAGTTTTATGACGCTCTGCAATACCCATTGATTTATTGCAAGGACAAGAGGTTATCATTTTCAAATTCCACTCATTAACCCGGTCACAAAGGCCTACTCGAACAAAAAGTATCATGTATTGATTTTTATGCGTATCATATGATGTTGCGAGAAAATGATTTTAACCTCTTAGCCCGGTGTAGACAATTATTTCATCAATTTTGGTAGACATGTATGTGAAGGTAGAAAGTGAACGTCTCCGTTATATATCTTTAAATCAAAAAAAGCTGCGCGTTGAGAATTATATACATTTACAAGATGCAGTTTCTAGCGACGCCAATGTAAACCCCAGAGATTTAGGTAAAATGGTAATTCTGCCCTCATCATTCGTTAACAGTCCCCGCTACCTACATGAGTACACACAAGACGCATTCGCCTATGTACGAACTTACGGAAGACCTGATCTTTTTGTTACTTTTACTTGCAATCCCACATGGAAAGAAATAACCGAGGAGCTAATGCTGGGCCAAAAAAGTACTGACAGACACGATTTAGTTGCTAGAGTATTTAGATTAAAAGTACAAAAATTAATGTATGTAATTAACAAAGGAAAATTTTCGGAGAGGTGCAGTGCTTCATGTATTCAATTGAATGGCAAAAAAGAGGATTACCGCATGCCCACATTCTAATATGGCTTAAAGAGAAGTTGCGGCCCAGCCAAATAGACGACATAATAAGCGCCGAGATTCCGGATCCTGAGCAAGATAAAGAATTGTATGATACCATCGTCCGAAATATGATTCACGGTCCATGTGGAGCACGAAATTCAATATCGCCATGTATGAAAGAAGGAAAATGTACAAAAATTCCTAAACAGCTATTAAAAGAAACAGTGCACAATGACAATGGCTACCTTTATACAGACGCAGAGCTCCGAAGATGGTGACAGGAAAGTTACAATCAAATCTCGCTCTGGAGCGTTCGAAACCTTAGATAACAGCTGGATTGTCCCGTATTCGCCCATTCTATGTAATATGTTTAATGCCCAAATTAATGTAGAAGCATGTAGCTCTGTCCGCGCAATCAAGTATATCTGTAAGTACATAAATAAAGGAAGCGACCAAGCAATATTTAATCTCAGGAGTGAAGGTGAGGCAAATCCCGTTAATGAAGTACAGACCTTTCAAGCAGGGCGTTATGTCAGCAGTAACGAGGCAGCGTGGCGTCTCCTTGGCTTCCTTTACACGAAAGGCACAACAGTTACTCACCTTGCTGTGCACTTAGAAAATGGAGCGTGTATATTTCACCGAAAGAAATTTCCAAGAAAGAATTGCATCACCGCCAAAAACTACATACACTAACAGCCTTCTGTCAACTTTGTCAAACCGACCTCTTTGCAAAAACGTTGTTATATTCTGAAGTCCCCCGCTATTATACTTGGAACACATCTAGTAAGGAGTGGAAACGCCGTATTCAAGGCGCGCCTGTTGCAAATTGCCCGGTGTAAAGTCATCAGATGACCTTGGTCGTGTGTATACCGTCCATGTAACTAATTTTGAATGTTTCTGTTTACGATTGCTGCTGCACCATGTTCGGGGTCGTACAGGATATAAAGACCTTAAAACTGTCAACGGTCAGGAATGCGCAACTTATAGAGAAGCATGTGAAGCTCTGCATCTTTTAGAAAACGATAATCACTGGGATGAAACCATGGAGGAAGCTGTGCAGTGCCAGTCACCAGCCAAAATTAGGGATCTTTATGCAACTCTCATATCATCTTGCGGGCTATCTAATGCACATAAATTTTGGGACAAATATAAAGAGTACATGGCGGAAGATATTGTGCGAAGGTTACAGCAGGCACACGCGAACATGACATACAATGAACACATTTATAATGAAGCACTTGGAAAAAATTGAAGATAAAGTAATGGCAATGGTAGGCAAAAAAATTAAGCGACTTTGGAATGATAAGCCCTCAGCGAACAACCGAAAATGAACTAAGTGATGAAATTATACGTGAAACAAACTACGATATACCAGCTTTGCAGCAGCAAGTAGCCGAATTTGTACCCCGCTTGCTTCCCGAACTAAAACGAGTTTTTGACAAAGTATTAGGACAAATTGAATCTGGAAATGGTGCACTTTTCTTTTTAGATGCCCCTGGAGAAACTGACATTTTTGTTAAATTTATTATTAGCGCAAGCACGGAAAGATAAAAACATTGCTGTGGCCGTAGCTTCCTCCGGTATAGCCGCCACGCTGCTAAGCGGGGGCCGCACTGCACATTCTGTTTTAAAACTCCCTCTAAATCTAGCCCAGGAAGAATCGCCGATCTGCAACTTTAGCAAAAATAGTGCACGAGGTATAATGCTACGACAATGCAAATTTTTAGTGTGGGACGAAAGTACAATGTCGCATAAAAAAGCTGTAGAAGCACTAAATCGAACGCTCCAAGATTTGCGCAGCAATACCGATGTAATGGGAGGAATGGTAGTTTTACTGGCTGGTGACTTTCACCAAACTTTACCTGTCATTCTAAAGGGCACACCTGCAGATGAAATTGAAGCATGCCTCAAGTCGTCTATTTTATGGAACAAGGTGACAAAATTCAGTTTAACTACGAATATGAGAGTGCATTTGTATAATAATATCAATGCTGGAATCTATGCTGACACACTATTAAAAATTGGCGATGGGCGGTTGGAAACGGATGCTGAGGGCTGCGTTAAATTGACGAGAGATTTTTGTAATTTAGTACAGAGTCATTACGAATTAATTGCGAGCGTTTATTCAGATTTAACGAACAACATGCATGAAGACAAATGGTTATGTGAAAGGGTGATTCTTGCACCAAAAAATGAGAGCGTTAACAAAATAAATTCAGATATATTAAGCGAAGTAGCAGGAGAAATAACAGAGTATTTGTCAGTAGACATAGTTATGGACACAGAACAGAGCACTTCATATCCCGTAGAGTTTCTAAATTCTCTAGAGTTGTCAGGTGTGCCCTCACATAAGCTTCAATTAAAATTAGGCGTCCCAGTGATGCTAATGCGAAATTTAGATGCTCCTCGGTTATGTAACGGGACAAGGCTGCGTGTGACACATCTTGGACGGAACATAATCGGTGCTACAATTTTGAGAGGCGTAGGAAAAGGTGAAAATGTTATTATACCACGGATCCCTATAATTCCCACAGATCTTCCTTTTCAATTCAAAAGGTTGCAGTTCCTATTAAGCTCAGTTTTGCAATGACAATTAATAAAGCGCAAGGGCATACGTTACAGATAGCGGGGGTCAACTTAGAAAAACCGTGCTTCTTTCATGGTCAGCTGTATATAGCATGTTCGCGTGTGTCAAATGCCCAGAATCTCCACATTCTTTCCCCGAATGGAAAAACATATAACATTGTGTACAGTAGCGTCTTAAAATAGTGTTCAGTTAGTTTTTTTTCCAAAATTCCCACAATCAATTAATCAGAATTCCCACAGATCTTCCCTTTCAATTCAAAATTTCCTATTTAGCTCAGTTTCTTTTCAATTCCAAATGCTGCACCTCTGACGGACCTATTAAGCTCAGTTTCCTTTCAACTCAAAAGGCTGCATCTCTGACGGATCAATTTAGCTCAGTTTCTTTTCAAAAGTCTGCATCCCTGACGGATAATTATGCTCAGTTTCCTTTAATTAAAAAAATATCCCATTTCCATTTGGAATAAACAGGCTATTTTCATGCTTTCCTATACGCTGCGTTTCAAAACATTTAAATAGGCTGACGAATCAATTTTGCTCAGTTTCCTTTTAATGGCTGCATCTCTGACAAATCTATAAAATTCAGTTTTCTTTCAATTCAAAAAGCAATGGATAGTTCATTTCCCAGTGACCATGCGGGCGAAGCCGCGGGTAACAGCTAGTTAGATAATAATTAACGAATCTCATAAGCGTTAGGCGGTAGTGCAAAGTGGCACGAACATACCCCCGGCCTTGGTGTATCATCAAATGGCAAGAAAAGTATAAAATAATATATAAAGTGAATAAATACTTATATAGTACTACTGTTACGGATTTTATCGCGTTTTATTAACTTATTTTATTAACTTCCCGACGTTTCGGGTACTCTAGAGCACCCATGGTCACGGGGGACTGGTCGTGGTCTGGGATCAGTCCCCCGTGACCATGGTTGCTGTAAATCACCCGAAACGTCGGGATGTTAATAAAATAAGTTAATTAAACGCGATAAAATTCGTAAAAGTAGTTTTATTCAATGTGTAGTGTTCGCGTAAATATAAGAAATCATTACTTATATAGTAGTGAAACGAAGCGATATTTTGACCTAGAAATTAAAACTAAATACATAAACAATAATGCAAAATTAAATTACAATATTTATAGTGTGACTAATCGTTGTGTTGGTAAAGGACACAGTTTGACAAGAGGGTGTTTTAGAGTAGAATTCTTAAGTTTAACTTACGCAACGCGTGCCACACTATCTCTACCAGGATATAATTCGTGACAACGCCTAGAGGCCACTGAAGCGGTGGAGTATTATCCATATCTATTAGAACGACTGCTCCTACAGTAATGGCATTAGCGTTCTTATTCCACTTTGCCCTACTCTGTAATGTATGTAAGTATTCAAATCTAAAGCGTTTCCTAAAGGACTGAACTAAAGAATCTATTAAAGAGAAGAGTGATAACAGATTAATACGTTCTATACTTAAATCAGGGGCTGGTAAGCATTCAAGCGGTTTTAAATTTCGGAAATGTGCAGGCGTGAGTGATGTAGGTTCCGAAGGATCACTACTTAACACATAAAGCAGGCGATAATTTAAGATAATTATAATACTCAATTTGACAGAGTGTAGTAAGCATTTCTTCATACGTAAGCACCCCCGTACCCCCCCAAATGTGGAGCGCTTGGAGGGTTGAGTTTCCAAAGAATGCGATTATCAGTGAGCACCTGATTGAATAACTTATAATATTCTTCAGATTGTAAAAAGCAATATAATTCATATAAATATGAAAGCGAGGCGACAAAATTAGTACCGTTATCGCTGTATACAAATTTATACGGACCTCTCTGAGAGATCTATCTCTTAAAGGTGTCTAAAAACTTGACGAACTTAGATCCGATGCTAGTTCTAAATCCACTGCATTAGTAACAAGGTATACAAATAAACATAAATATGCCTTCTGGCTGCGTATGCCACGCTTACGTGTCAATGTAATATAAAGTGGATCCAAAAAATCCACACCTGTGTGAGTAAACGCATTGCACTGCTCTAAGCGGCAAGCAGACAAAGCAGACATCATAGGGCACCTATGAATGCGGTATCTAACTACGCGGCGAGCTGATAATATCCAATATTTCTCCCGTAATGCAGGAAGTAAATACTGAGGATCGGCGTGAAAATTCTTATAGTAATATCAATTATATGATCAACAATATGCCACTTTTTTGGGAGCAATATTGGGTGCTTTTGGGAATCCGATAAAGATGTATAATCTAACTGACCACCTATTGGAAGCAGACCGTCTGCGATAAATGGCGATAACCGGCGTTACGTTGATGAGTACGATTGCCCCTTTTTAATAGTCGGCAAAATCGATACTTTGCTCAATTTTAATGACTGTGATTTCAGAAATTTCTAATTTTATTGCTGCGCGGCAATTTTTTTAAAAACCCTACACTTCTTCCATCTCACTAACTGCAAACGACACAGTCTTTTCTTCACCTTCGTACAGGCCATTCTTTACACGGCAAGGAAACCCACGGAGGCGCAAAGAACCAAAAGTCGCAATTTAAAATTTGCGATGGTAACAGTCACGCGAAATATGATCTGCAGGATTTTCAAACCCTGCGATGTGATAAAAATTATCCTGTTATAAATAAGAATGTATTTGCGAAATACGATTGTTGCTACCAAAAGTGTTGAACTTATGCGGTGATGAACACGCGCAACAGAGTGCGACTTCCGAGTCTGAAAATGCGTAAATGTTGTTTAAACATCTACTACTGAATCTGTTAACTGATGTGAAGTAACACCTATAAAATCTTTTGGGACACAACCGATTCCGTGTACTCCAATAAAACGATTTATATTTGTAACCGAAAGAAAAAGGCGTTTACAACAATCTTTTGTAAAGTAATCGCTTTGGGATCCGGGTCCACTAAACACCGAATAAAATGTTCGTTATCGTATTTATCTATGACTTTTATTTTTGCAGTCCATAATTAAGTAGTATAGCGCGGGAGAGTACAATACTCACGAGAAATATTACATGAAGAGTCAAGTGTTTTAACATTTCCCGCCGCATTAGAATTATGAACCACAGAAAAATTAACCTTAATATTGTTAACTGCACGGTCGTTAATTGAATGCGAGCTAAATGCATTAGAGTTAGGCGACCGCACAACCTCCGATTGATCTATCTGTTTATATGCATTGCTATTACGAAAAGCAGGTCAAAATGAATTAATGAATGGTGGTGGCGGGCGCAGTACATACACTTGCGCTGCGATTTGCAAAAAGCAGACGAGTGTTTATCACTCAAACAATTAATACAATAATTGTTTTGTTTAAAAAAAATTGTTCCTTTCTTGCGTATTTAATTTTAGGAAACGTGGACAAACCTACAAGTGTTCATGATCATTTGATTTACAAAGGATATATGGATGCAAACGATCTGTATTAATAAAGGTTTTACTTATTTTATTTTAAAGTGATTTCTTTCGATTATTAATGTTTGTAGACAAAGTATGCGAATTATTAAATGTATGACATATATCTCTATTTTGTTGGTATAAAAATTGTTCTAAAGAGGCATATATTGTTATTTTAATATTACAACAAGACATCTCAAATGACTTAACAGTCTTAGACAGAGATTAGAGTTTTAAACAAAAATTAGCTAAGCCATCAATATATAATTGCTTTAGAGAATTAATTGAAGCATCAAATTGGGCCATGAAATTATGGTAAACGCTTGTTGTATTTACGTTCACTTGTTTTAAGTTCAATAGTTGGTTAATATACATAGATGCTAGTGAGCGTTCATCGTTATATCTACGTATAAGCGCATTCCAAATAATAGAAAAATTTTCTGCGGTAGGCGCTAAGCCGGCACAAACCGACAACGCTTTGTCACTTAATTTGTTTACTAAATAATAAACACATTCGGCATCTGTTAACTGTAGTACTGTGTTGTCTTAAATTGTCGATAAAACATGGACCATTGGCGTATGTCACCGTTAAATGACATTAATTCAATTGGCGGCAGCGAAGTTTTTCTTACGTAACATTGGAAGGCGATATAGATATTTTCTTAACTTGACACTTAAAACTACTATATAAATCCTCAAATGAGTTCCAAGCGTTATAATCAATGACTGCGTTAGGCTTTACTTTTACATTTTAACATTATAATTATCTAGAACTTCTTGAAATTCACTACGTAATTGTAATATATTTGAAGCGGTACTAAGAAATAAATTCTGCTCTTTCAAATAATTAAATGCGTCCTTTGAGGTCGCGTAATTTTTTTGTAAGCGTTCATATATATAATTATGCTTAGCGATAATAGTTTTTAAACTAACTTCTTTATCCGAAACCAGTTTAGGTAATTTGCTTCTCGTCATAACTTTGAACAAACAAAATGCGAACAAAAATTATTGTGATAAGTGGCGGTAGAATTAGCTTGGATGCTAAACGATGCTATCTCGCATAATAGCAATTAATGAAACAAGAAAAATATCTATGAAGTGATAGTGATGTGGTGTGGTATGCGTTACAAAGGAAATTATATACGTGTAAAAAACGGTGCGGGGAAATATAATTTAATAATATATTCGTATATAATTTATTGTAATATATTAAGAAATCCCGAAAAGAAAACCCGGAAATGAGTTTTGCAGTACTCTAGATAGTGTAAAGTGACGCAAACAACAGTCCTAGCATAGTTTAATTTTAGAGTTCTTTATCTAGCAATAGTCAACTCATTTCTCAGTCGCTCGTATAGTCCACAGGAGAAGTTATCAACAGAAAACAATATACGGTTCACTTGTTCTCCCCGTCCTCTTTAATTTTTTGGTCCATCGCCATCGGATTAACGCCAGAAGATCATTATAGAAGATCATCAGCCAAGAAGAAGTTTGCCGGTCAAGAGAGAATATCGCCGGTCAAGAGAGAATATCGCCGGTCAAGACATAAGATCGCCGGTCAAGGTAGAAGATATCCGGACAAGAGAGAGATCGTCTGTCAAGAAAGGAGATCGTCCGTCAAGAGAGAAGATCCAACGTCAATAGTCAACGTCAACATCAACTTCAACGTCAAAGAGGATAAAGTAAATAAAGTGCAACACAGCCGAAGAACTCGCCGCGATAAGAAAAAAACGTTTAAAAATTGAAAAGGATTTAATTAAAAAGAAATACTAGGGACATCGCGCAGTTACAAGAAGAAACAGATAGGGAAAGCATCGGTGTCTAAGATGTAAGCACAAGAAATGTGGCGTCGGTGGCTGCACCACCCCTCACCGTGCGTTGCGCCACTCAAAGAAGACCCAAACACCGAAAGCATCTGCGAGTCCAGATGAGAGAGTGCTTCGTCGCGTCTAACACGACTAAACGCATCTGCGATCATAAATAGTTATTACATGGATGATTACCTAGATAGTTCCGCCATATTGGAAGAAGCCATTAAAAGAAAGCGAATCAGGTCACCGAAGTCCACAAGAAGCTTTGCTGGAGGATAAACCAGAAGGGCTGCTGGCACGGAAGCCCATAAGAGGTGGGAGCGACCCATGATGGCCCCCGAAGGACCCTAGGTTTATTGTGGATGGCCGAAAAGGACGCATTAAAATTTGATCCGTCCTTGAATAGGGTGCCGTATGAGGTGAAGAATCTCCATGGTCCACCGACCAGGAAGGAAGCGCTGAACGCGGTCATGTCAGTATTTGACCCACTCGGATTGCTCAGCTGCTTCACCATCACAGCGATGATTCTACTGCAAGACCTGTGGCGGATGAAGAAGGCTGCGAGTCGTTGAGGAAGTATCACAATTACATCCTCCGTGACGTTATGCTCTTACGTGGGGAGTAGTAGATAGGAAACTTCACATATTTAACGACGTGAGTGAACAAGCGTACGCATCCACGGCATATTGGCATATACGTAATCGTGACGGTACGGTCAGGGTAATGTATAGAAGGACGTTGGAAGCGGCTAAGGCGAAGGTCACCCCGAGTGTGAGTATAGATCCATCCATCTTAGTCCTCACGGTGACAACGCATCTGCATTTTGATTCGTCATCGAGGAAAGATGTAGATGTCTATGGGCCACAGCAACCACTTACCATCAGGTGGACTGTGTGCTCGTTTGTCACCCTTATCCTTTAAAAAAATATGTATTGATGGACCGGGCCCAGCCAAGTATCTGAGGCGATAAGGATACCGTGATGGACGGCTCCGGACTTAAATACAGAAGATGGTGCACCTAGATACCGCCCACATCGTCCGCCGGTGTCTTTCCCTTTTTCCCTAACCCTCACCAGGACAGCTTAGTTTTATTGTCTTTATCTCAGCTAGGTTTATAATAGCATATCTTTATAATAATAGTAATCCCCGTTTTAAGTGACATAATACGAACAACCAATGTACAACCACCAAAATCAACAACCAAAGTCTCACACAGAGATTGAAAAAACCGCGCTAAAATCTCACACCTGTGCTAGACCTATTACAAGAGTAGAACCGTCATTACCTTATAGATAATTTCCATAGTTTCCACGTTTAGCTGGTGGGTTGACAACAGCAGTTTCTTATTGAAATGCTACACTAAAGTAAATAAACTAAAATAAAAAAATAAACTAAAACTAAAACGAAATAGAATTTTTGAATTGAGACAGTTTATCACAGAGATGAAAAAACACATTTTACGAGTATTACAGCCTGTTGCAAATACTTAGTCCCGTATGACGCAACTGATATGTGATAAATTTATACGTTTTACGTGAAATAAATATATATAGCTTATGCAATGCATTAAATCCGACATATTCTCAATATTCGTATTTGGAAATGTAGGAAAGTTTCACCCACAATTTGAAATATCTACAAAAGAAATTTTTTAACAGTTAAATATTTAACAGATCTTTTAATAATACAGATTATAAAAGGGTTTCTATTCAAATCACTAATTCAAACTGCTTTTATTAAAACACTAATTTTATTTTTACAAAAGCGAAATACCAGCATTTTTCTTAACATCAATTACCTGTAACTTGTTCTCATAATTGTTTTGTGCAGTAATTTTATAGTCACTATCACTGTCACTACAGCTCATCTCAACAAGTCCACTGCTGAACATAGGTCTCCCTCATAGATTGCCACGAAGTATGGTCCTGAGCCTTTTAAATCCATCGACTGCCTGCATGTACCACTCGTAAACCTTTCTTTCCCATCGGTTGTAGGTTCTTCGAGCTATATGGCCGGCCCATTACCTCTTCAGCTTAATGATCCGCTAGGCTAAGACGTGGTTGAGCCATGCTGCAGCTATATTAATTGTTATAGTTTTAGCACGAATAGGTAAGCTCGACCGGGGAAAGACCACGTCCTCACAGAATACCAGCGTAAAATAGCAGTTTAATGATGCTGTGTTTCGTATGGTGAGTGTAGAGAACCGGAGACCCTTTGTACTGGAAAAGAGGCATTCCATCTTAATCCTCACGGGTGACAACGCATCTGCATTTTGATTCTTTATTGAGGATAGATGTAGATGTCTATGGGTCACATCAACCACTTACATCAGGTGGACTGTGTGCTCGTTTGTCACCATATCCTATAAAAAAAGTTATTTACTCTTGTTCTTCTGCAGATATCCTCGTAATGAGCGTATCTGCAGAAATTTCTCCCGCGAGAAATTTCGAGCATAGCACTATCCATTGCACGCTGAGTGACTCTAAGTTCCGTCATACGGCCAGTAGTGAAGGACCACGTTTCAATTCCACAAGTAATCACTGGAAACACGCACTATGTTGATGAATTTGTGTTGTATGTATAAGACGAAAGTGTAAAAACTTTCGTCTTAAGATTCTAAGGAATGTCAGAATATCAAAAGATTTATCGAGGTTTCCCGAACGCAGCCTAGCCGAGATAGATTCGTCGGTTGACTTTTGTTCGAAGTCGAACTTACCTAATTGGACATTTTGACCCACCTTGTCAACAATTTCAAGCGTAGTGTTACCACCAACTACCGGATTAGCTTACGTTAGACATGATTTTTGTTTTGTTTATGATCATCCTAAGATCTACCCGTTGGGAAACGCTACTGAGGTCATTGAGCATAGTACTAAGGTCCTCCGGAAATTCTGCTACAATGACCATATCGTCGGCAAACTGTTGCTATTTGCCACTGATGTTAACATCAATTAACACCGTATCCACCAGTCTAGTAGCTGTTTAGGAGCAGTTTATTAATACAGTTTGGGGATATAACATTAACCTGTGTAATACTTCTTTGAAATTGGATAGATTTCTGGCTCTTGTTCTGTAATCGGATAGACATAGCCGCATTACTATACAATTTTTAATATTTGTAAAATTTTACATAAAAATTTGTGATATTTTATATTTTTATTAAATTTTATATTTGTATGGTAGTGGTTCAAATTCATCAAATCAAGATTCAGTTTTTGCCTGTGGTATGTTGTAGGGGCGGGTGATTTGTTCATCCAAATAATACAGCCTCCGCACACGGGTTTATTGTATATTTCACAATTAGCGAAATCTTAAATGAACAATTGTGCCAAAACTAGCAACAATTTACAAGGCACGTTAAATTTCTAGCGAGTGCAAGCAGTAAGACTATTGTCAATTCGCGGTGCAGGCGGTCTATCTTAATGCCAACATCTTAAAAATATACCTTATATATAAAACTATTTGAGATGTTTGTCCAACTGTACATTAGATAAATTTATCAAAGGATAATTAAAATTAAATTATCAGTAATCATTTGCGTCCCTTACCCTCCCCACCCAAGTGCGAAACTAGCAAAGGCACGGAAGTGATGCGCGCTGCTGACCGCCGAAGTACACCAACTTAAAACAAAACTTGTTATTTGGTACATATCCTTAAACACTTAAATAACACTTAAACACCTAATATCAGTCACTATTTTGTCATATATTTTTATTCTAACATTTATAAATTACTTTATTTGTAAAGATTATTGTATGAATTTTATCTTCATTCACGTTAAAAGCTTGCTAGCATTCACATAAAATATGAGGCATCGACGAAATCGCTTTATGCAGACGTGTGGGGGAAAGCGCTTAAAGCTTTGCATAATACTATGAATAGAGAGTATTTGATATTTAGTGCTATGTGACTACTTTTATTGGAATACCACTTCCTTTTTCCGAATACTAATAAATGTGGAAATAAAATTATGCTGTTTTGGTTATATATTTAAAAAAATGTTACCTCTATACTTAGTCAATAATAATGAACGGGATAATCCCGGTCAGCCTCTCCGGTCATCTGAGACGACTGAGACTCCGTGAAGGACCCCTCCGTACTCAAATGCAGAAGGCGGTGCTCCTCGACACCGCCAGCATCGTCCGCCGGTTTCTTTCCCTTTCCCCCTATCCCTCGCCGTTTGGTCTCCCCTGCCGAGGGCTTCCATTTGGTTGGGTTTTTTATTTATTTATGTATTATTTGTGTTAGTATATTTAATATATATACATATATATTTATGTATATTTATTTACTATATTTCTTTTATATATTTATTCAGCCCAACCAAATGAGAATATTTTATAAATATCCCAAATAATAATAATCTGGTTGGGTATTTTATTTATTTATGTAATTTTTTATGTATTTTTTTATTTTATTGATATTTATGTATGTTTATCATTTTCATTTACAATTATATATTTATACAGCCCAACCAGATGAGAAAACTATATAGATACCCCACATAATATGTCCTCCAAACCGAATTTCGGTCACGGCTGCCTGCCTCAATGGAGACTAGCCATCGGCGCAGGACAGGATTATAGTGCCCAAGTGCATGCGCAAACACAGGTGCACTTTCTATTCCCTCACTCTCATAGTCCGATGGGACGGTAATTTAATATTTACAGTTGTTATCGAGACGATGCCCACCTGTTATTTAAATTTGCACTCTGTGCTCTTACGACACCCACGGGTTGATGTATGGGGTGCGGATTCTCTTATTCTGTATTTTTAAGTTTAAATTAATTGATTATTCTGATTTTGTTAACGAAGATGACTTTCACAGTAACCGTTACCGTTACAGTCTATCAAAGTCCATTACTTAACATAGGTATATCCCATAGATTGCCTCGTAGGGGTGAAACCCATAGATGCCATGCTTTGCAACCACAGTTTTTGTTATTAGGAAGAAGCTGCTGTCCATCTCTA
>JAGSMP010000717.1:0-90000 GCA_029286625.1 Parnassius orleans
TTGTTATCGAGACGATGCCCACCTGTTATTTAAATTTGCACTCTGTGCTCTTACGACACCCACGGGTTGATGTATGGGGTGCGGATTCTCTTATTCTGTATTTTTAAGTTTAAATTAATTGATTATTCTGATTTTGTTAACGAAGATGACTTTCACAGTAACCGTTACCGTTACAGTCTATCAAAGTCCATTACTTAACATAGGTATATCCCATAGATTGCCTCGTAGGGGTGAAACCCATAGATGCCATGCTTTGCAACCACAGTTTTTGTTATTAGGAAGAAGCTGCTGTCCATCTCTAACTTGTTCCCTCTGTTGCCTCTTACGACACGGGACGATGAAGTAGTGTGGATATGCCTACACCACCACTGCACGGTCAGTGTTTTAATGTGGTTCCATATAATATCAAACAGACTTGTTGATTTAAGTCGTTTATATTTATTTACATAATTATATTGGTCCTTTACTGCTGTGTATGAAAGCACAGGTCGCTCAACGACTATGGAAAGAACTATACTCGGTTTGTCTGCGTGAGAGACTTAAAAATGAGAATATCCGCAGTAGAACCAGAGTGACTGACATAGCCCAACGGATTAGTAGGCTGAAGTGGCAATGGGCCATATAGGTCGAAGAACCGACAACCGATGGGAAGAAAGGTTCTAGAGTGGCAGCCTCGTACCGGTAGGTGAAGTGTAAGGTGACCTCCCACTAGATGGAGTGACGACCTGGTAAGACATGCAGGGAGTTGATGGATGCCGGTGGCTTAGGACCGTGCAATGTGGCATTCTTTGGGAAGCCTATGTTCAGCAGTGGATTTGTGAAGGGCTGTAATGATGGTGATGAAAGTCAAAAGAGACTTCATAGAGAGCCATGGTGGCTCAAGGGCTAAGCGTTTGCCTTAAATTTCATAGTTATAGAGCCACACGCAATTGTAAGTAACGATCAAAGAGCAAGTCTTATCCGACACTATTCCGATGATATTCCGGACGTCAGTCTGAGCTAGATTAGAATGGTTCTCCAACACCATAAAAACGTCAACACCCCGGGGCGAGAATAGAATTACAGCGGAGCTTCTAAAAGCGCGTGGAAGACCGGTACTTGGAGTCCTTCAGAAGCTATTTATTTCCGTTCTCTATGGTGGGACTACTCCGGAGGCGTGGAGAAGACGTGTGATTGTCTTGTTCTTCAAGAAAGGCGACAACGCTCACTTGAAGAACTACAGACCGATTTTTCTTCTGAGCCGCGTCTACGTGCTGTTTACGAGAGTCATTATGAAACGTCTTGCACGCAGACAAGGCGACTTCCAGCCACCCGAACAAGCCGTTTTCCGAAAAGGCTTTAGTACCATAGAGCACATACACACCCTTCGGCAAAATGTACAGAAGACAGAAGAGTACAATCTGCCACTTTTTCTTGCGTATGTGAACTATAAGAAAGCCTTTAATTCCGTCGAAATTTGGGCGGTGCTGCTGTCCCTTCAGCGGTGCCAAGTTGACGGTCAGTATTTCAAAGTGCTGAAGTGTTTGTACAGTAGTGCTACGATGGCTACCCGAGTTCAGAACCAGAGTACGAAACCCATCCAATTACAGAGAGGTGTAAGACAGGGTGATGTTATATCCTCGAAACTCTTCGCTGCTACATTTGAAGACGTTTCCATGCTACTGGACTGGAAAGGATACGGTATTAATATCAATGGCTGGTACATTACTCACCTTCGATTTGCTGACGATATAGTCCTTATGGCACAATCGCTGGAGGACCTAGGCACTGTGCTCAATGACCTCAATAGTGCCTCCCAACGGAAATGTCTTAAGATGAACATGGACAAAACAAAGATCATGTATAACGTCCACGTCTCACCTATGCCGGTAGTTGTTGGGAGCACTAAGCTCGAAGTTGTTGATGAGTTTGTTTACATTTATTATCTATGTTTACGTAAATTGACAAATAGTCCGTTTAGGTAATTCCAATTTCGACCGAGAGGTCGATGGACGGATTCAAATCGGCTGGACAGCGTTCGGGAAATTACGACATATCTTCTCGTCAGGTAGTATACCTCAAAACTTGTAAGTAAAAAAAGTGTGAGTTGCTAGTAAAGACTTATGGATCTTAGACGTGGTCCTTCACTGCTGGCCGAATGGGGAAGCTCAAGGTCGCTCAGCGAGCTATGAAGAGCTATGCTATGCTCGGGGTTTCTCTGCGTAATGAACTTAGAAATGAGGATATCCGCAGTAGAACCAGAGTGACCGACATAGCCCAACGAATTATTAGGCTGAAGTGGCAATGGGCCTGCCATATAGCTCGAATAACCGACAATTGACGGGGAAAGAAGTTTCTCGAGTGGCAGCCTCGTACCGGTAGGCGAAGTGTAGGATGACCCCCAGTAGATGGAGTGACGACCTGATAAGACATGCAGGAAGTCGATGGATGCAGGTGGCTGGACCATGCATTGTGGCATTCCTTCTGGCTGGCTTATGTTCAGCAGTGGACTTGTGAAGCTGTAATGATGATGATGATGATGATGAGCAGCCCAGGTTCGAGCGGGGTGAATATTTTCTTCTCTAAGACCCTTTCAGAAATGAACTTTAGAAGCTATTTTATTCCATTAGTTTTTGAAGTTGGTATTTAATTTTTATAATTTTTTTATACCTGTTTGACAGGAAAACGCAATATTACAAGGTCAATAACTAAAATATCATCTTAATAGTTACAATAAAAACAACTGCAACTGCAACTGTGGAATTCTTTCTCATATTTAATTGGCTTAGCCGATTCCGAGTAATCGGAGAACACTTATGTATGTTTAGAAACATACACGTCGATAAAAGAGTAGACTATTATCTTGGCAGCAATTAAATTAATAATTGTCAAAAAGAATTAAAAAGTATACAGTTACCGCTACAAAGTCCACTGTTGATTAAATTTCCTCATAGGGGGGATATTTGCCATATTTGCCATGCTTGGCAGGCGGTCTCGCAAGCGCTGTTTTTATTTTCTAGCTGTTATTAGGAAGATGCTGTTGCTCATATCCTGGTTTATTTCCCTCTGTCACCTCTTTAGACACAACGGGATGATATGGGGTAGTAGACGCCACAGTCAAAGTATTCATTAAGTTAAGTGTACAGTACATTTTTAGTATTAACATTAAATTTTTATTATATAGAATTTTGCTAGTAAGTGAGGAAAGAAAAACCTTTGCCTTAAATGAAAGAAAGGGACACGAAAATGGTACGAAGCCTTATTTTATATCTGAAAATGTCCTTTTGCCGACCCTATTTCTTGATTATAAACTTGGGTTTGATAACAAAACTTGTGAAATCATTATATAAAAAGCTGAAGCTTTCTAATAGTTTAGTCAATCCTTTCTAAATTTATTAAAAGCAAAGTTAAATTGGAATCATTGTTGGTCCATTGATTAACCAGAAAGAACGAATAATTTATAAAACTCCTTACTCATTCTCAAAAATGAAGCTTTTATTTTAATGCTATCTTAGCATTTCGTTCTCAAGAAAAAAAAGACAATATATATATATATATATAGGACATTGGCGGCTCCTTAGCACAGTGGCTTAGCAATAAGCCGCAGCGCTAAGGGTCGTGGGTTTGAATCCGGCTTGAAAACAATATTTGTATGGTGTACAAATGGTGTCTTGATGTTCATCCCTGTGAAATTTATGTATGTAAACTGCCCCCACAGTACAGGAAAAATCCTAGATAGAAGGTAAACTTTTTCTTTTTAAAAGAAAAGAAGTCGTATATTTTAAAATAAATTCAAACTTAAAATGTTGATTTCACAAATTAAAAATACTAAAACTACTCTTTACATAGTCGCAAAGTTGTTTGCGGAAAATGGACGGCCTTGTCTTTGTTTCGTAGATTCTTCCTAAAGTTCACACAAATCGCGTGATTTAAGCGGAAATTAAACACATTTCAAAGGTTTTAAATGTTAATTACGAAGCGTTTAACAGTTTCAAAGGTAACCATTTTCTTAACCATTTTCTACTGTTTTCGTTATAAACAAATATTATTCTTATGTGGCACTTATTTTCTATCTAGTAGAACATCTGAGTTGTAACAACCTGGTGCTGACACTGCTCTGTTCCGATATGAAGTATATTAGAGCCAGTATATTAACAGAATGTGAGGCATTTTATCATAGTTCTCAGGAATTTCAACGGATCCCTGTGGCAGTCTGCGTTTGTTCGTTAATCAACATGCAAGTTATGGTGATGTTAATGAGGACTTAACATTCACAAACGCATACACCGGACATATTATCTTGCTAGTTAGTTAATAGTTAATTAATAGCTTAACCCTGTTGTATCTATACAGGAGAGGAGAGGTAAAATACCTAGACTAGCGAGGAAGATCAACGCAGAAGATACGAGACGTCTGGTAATACGTCCAATCCGCTTGCAAAGCGTGGTGATTACTGCAAATCCTCTTAACTACACAGCAGATCTGATGTTCTGAGCTCTATCGTAGAGAAGATACTGTAATTACCACACCATGCAAGCAGATTGTCTACCCAATACATCTGAATGTCTGATGAGGAGAAAGAAAAAATATAAAGAAGTTTTTGTTAAATTATACTTTGTAATCAGTTAGACGAGGATAGGCCTAATTTGTATCTTACGTCCTACAGCTGCAAATGCAAAACTGCAAAAAATTGAAAAGAAATTGCATATTAATTGAAGTCTAAAAAGTCCACTGCTGAACATTAATCTCCCCATAGATTGCCTCATGAGGTGGTATTTGTCATAGTTACCACGCTTGTAAAGTGGGTTGGCAACCGCATTTTATTTTATATTGTTAGTCAGCTGTTATCAGAAAGGTGCTGCTGCTCGCCTCCTGGTTCAGTTTCCCTCTATTGCCTTACGACGAGCCGTAAGATGATGTGAATATTTTTAAGATACAAACCTTAGCCGTAATACACACTCGTCAGATTACAAAAGCCCCTTTCGGGACAGAATTTGTTTAAAGAAAATGATAACCATAATTAACAATACAAATGATAGTAACATAACTGATACATAATTATTGATGAAATAGTATTAGCTTTGATAGATTTGTATTTGGAAAAGTTGTCATGAAAATGAGCTTCGATACCTTTGTAATGATTGCTAGTAGATATCATCATGGCAAGAACTGGGCAGTATAGATAACAGTTCGACAAGTATATCCCCAAAAAAAGTTAACGTTACAACCTATATACGTCATAATCCTTTGCATAAATCACCTCTCGTTTTTGAGATGGATAGGACTAGGAAATGTCACGTACTGCCCAATGCATGTTAGCGGAATTTGATTTTCTTTAATATAATAATAATATATTTAATATAAATGTATTTTAAAATTCCTCAGAAATGCAGGTTCCTCACGATGTTTTTCTTCACCGTCGAGCCAAAAAATTCATTAGAGTCCACAAGAATATAATTGTCTTCCATAAAGTTTAAATAAATATTATCTTCTTTTGTCTATACTTGTCGGCAACGTTTATAGGCAATCTAGAAAGTGCATCAGCCTGATTTGCTGATGACCGAACGTACTGTATATCTTACTGATATCCTGATAATAAAATAGCCCATCTAACTAATCGCCCCACCGCAGTGTGAGGTAATTCTTTTTTTGATCCAAAGATCGTAACAAGCGGTTGATGATCTGTGCAGTATAAACTTACACCATACAAGTACGGTGAAACCTTTACTTTGAAAATGATTGCGACCGGCCGCTCGCGCGTGCGGTATGATGCATTATCCTAGTCTGTTATATCCATGTCCCGCGCGCGCGTCACAAGGTAACTTTTCATTTATCGATATATATACACATGTAACAAAAACCCTGTGGTTCCCGTTAAACCGTTACGGTCAGTATTCAAACGTATAGAAATATTGTTTTTTCCAAAAACTTGACCGTTAAAAAAATATTTTAATTGTTTTTTTTTTCTAAATTGTATGTGGGTTTATTATCTGTAACTGACACGAGTACCGGTAAAGCGGAATCTTTGGCAATCCTATTACTCCCCGGACAATGTAGAGGTAATAAAACCACATACAATTTTTTTCTATTTTTTATTAAAAATTTTTAATGGTCGAGTTTCTTGAAAAAAAAAATATCTCTATAGGTTTGAATACTGATTTTGATAACGTACTTAACGAGAACCACAGGGTTATTGTTACATGTTGTATAAGAACAAACCTGACTGACTCATCTACGCACAGCTGAAACTACTGAAATTGGCATACAGACATATCTAATGACGTAGGCATTTGCTAAGAAAGGATTTAAAATAAGTTAATATACGCGATAAAATCCGTAAGACTAGTTTTATTTAAATGTGTAGTGTTCGCGTAAATATAAGAAATCATTATGTTAACCAGTACGGACTGGTAATTGCAAATAAAATTCGCCGAATAGAAGATCTCATGACCAAGCGCGCAAGATATCTAACAGCCTTAAATTTCTTGAAGAGATGCCGAGACCATAATCTCATTCCTACGTGTGCCAAAATATCCACTAAAAAGGACATTCGAGGAAGCGCTAAGATCTTAAATCAGGCAAGTAAAAAGTTGTTACGAACGGTAATCCAACAAAAACGCTCCGATCTACATGACATAAACAAATCCATAGACACATCATTCAGTGAGTTAAAGGAAGTCTTAACGATATTTGATTATAATGTTTACATCGAAACGTTAAATAAACGAGAAATTATTAAATATAACGAATGCAAAAACAAACATATAGTAAAATATCAAAAATTAACGACCGAATTAAATGTCAAACATCTGTATCAACGTGAGAACGAAGCGCAACCGTTGACCACAAACACGGATCATAGATCAAACGCGGTCTATAATCTGTCAAAACGAAAGGCCTTAACTTCGCCATAACACCGAAAAAAATTACCGTACGAGGAAATTATCTGCAGTGTCGAGGACTGTTTATTAAAAAACAATATGCAAAAGGAAGATTTGGAAGCGATACGTCAAAACATTTCGTCTATGTTACCTCGAAGTTCAGCGCCGAAACCGAATCTACCTAAGGACGACTATAAAGCGTTGAATAACCTACGCAATAAACCAGAACTCACGATTCTCCGCGCAGATAGGAAATACCACGGTAGTCATGGATACGTCAGATTATAATTTTAAATACAAGAACTTTTGTCGGATTCAAGCACTTATAAAAAGGTTAAAACCCAACAAATAACACACTTAAATCAACTAGTGATCTCATAAAAAACACTCCGAAATTAAATCTGACGTAAAATCGATAATACCGTGTGCCAAACCACAAAGTTGTATGGGTTACCAAAAACACAAGCCCAATGCTCCACTACGTCCCATAGTAGGCTAACTAGCCAAATCGATTCACCAACACAGATTGGCTCAACACTTAGCGAAAATACTCACACCGCTCAGGGGACATACAAACACACACAAAGATTCCACCATTTTGTCAGCCAGATTAAAGACCTACATCTGGCAGACAATGAAACTATGGTCAGTTTTGATGTGCGTCTCTGTTCACATGCTTACCTGTTGAAGACTGCATCTCGATTGTAACTAGAAGGCTGGAGGAAAACAACATGCCCATAGAATGCAGCATTACTTAGACACTGCCTTACATCTGGCTACCTATTGTGGAAGGAGGAGTTCACAACAAGTAGATGGAGTAGCGATGGGCTCACCTGTATCTCCCATTGTCATAAATATATTCATGGAAGAATTTGAGAAAAACCCTTTCTCCCGTAAATCCAAGATTCTACAAGCGGTACGTAGACGACACTTTCACAATTCTACCTTTAGATAAAGTAACTGCATTTTTAGACCATCTTAACTCCATTAATTCTAAAATTCAGTTCACAATGGAGTTAGAGGCAAACAACTCTTTAACTTTTCTAGATGTGTTAGTTTCGGAATCCTGATAACACCTTGAGCCACACTATGTATAGAAAAAAGACCCATTCAGATAGATATTTAAACGGTGACTCTCATCACCATCCTTCACAGTTAGCTACCGTGGCTAAATCTTTGTTTCAAGAGCACAAGGGATCTGTGACGGTAAACACCTGGCCACCAGCTCCAACACGTCAAGCAAGTTTTGCACGACAATAAGCTTCCGGTCCGCCTACGTCACAGTGAATGGTGAAACCCACCACAGTCGAGCGAGTGCCTGCCACTGCCATATGTCAGAGGTGTCACTACGACAAGATTGGCTACATCGTGAAGCGTGCTTCTATTAAAACATACTTCAAGCTGCCGAAAAAGATTAGTCAGTTTTTACCATCAGTTAAGTGTAATGTCCCTCTGCAAGATGCAGAAGTGTACAAGCTTGATTGTGAATGTGGTCTCTCTTATATAGGACAAACTAAAAGATCAATAAAAACTCGCGTTAAAGAACACATAGCTGATGTGAAGAATCGATGCTCCAGGAAGTCTGCAGTCTGTGAACATGTACAGGATCGCCTCCGTCACTACATTAGATTTGATAGACCACAAATTCTCGCAAAAACACCGATTCCTTGCAAGGATGATTCGCTAGGCTATTGAAATCAAAAAACATCCTAATTTTAATAGAGAAGATAGCTGGGTGCTACCATCTGCTTGGGATCCTATAATTAATAAAATTAAATCCCAACCCAAGCATACAGCTGCAAGACTTCAAGATACTATAAGTTCATACTGCGTAGATCGGAAAAAAATATTAATATTTTTTAATCTGGAGGTAACCGTGGTTAACTATGACATTGGGACGTCAAATACCTCAGTCCCCCCCGTGACCATGGGTGCTGTAAAGTACTCGAAATGTCGGGAATATAAAATAAGTTAAAATACGCGATAAAATTCGTAAGACTAGTTTTATTTAAAAGAAAGGATTTTTGAAAATTCGCCCTCTAAGGGGGTGAAAAAGGGGTTAAAATTTGTATGGAAGTCCGTCATTTTTAGAGATAGAAGCCTGAAGCTTTGTTTTTAGGTTAACGATTAGAAATAAACGATAACGTGTCCTAGGCTTTTTGAAAATTCAACCTCTAAAAGGGTGAAAAAGGGGTTGAAAGTTTGTATGGGGAAACAAGATTAATTAAACTATTTTATTCGAAACTTCACAGGAGTACTCCTATCAATAAATGAGTAAACAATTGTTTCAGGCTCTTTCAGAATTCAACCCCTAAAAGGTGAAACAGGGGTGACAAATTCCGAAAATCAACATGGGTATCGTTTTTATGGTATGGTCGCTGATTATGAAAACAACAACTATTTCAAAATCCAACGTAGCAGACGGGAAATACCTACCATCATCCCTGTGCGATGTTGCTGAAATGTCAATATGGGTGTCGTTTTATGGTTTTTTGGGACGTTAATTACGAAAATGGCATCGATTATGGTTTGAAACCAACATGGATGGAAGGATGGATGGATGTATGTTTGTACGTAAAAATCATCATGGGTTGGGTGACTTGCATGTCATTTTTAATGTTTTTGAGTCGTAAATAACGTAAATGATATTGATAAATATTTTAAACTTAATTTATTAGAAAAGAATAGAATATACTTTTATTGCACAAACACATAAAAAAATAGACAAGAAGATTTGAACAAAAAATTTGAAACAAAATTACACCTGAACAAAAAAGTAATAATTTAAAATTAAAAAACAATAAAAATAAACAACCAAATCAAATATATTTTTTACAAATTAATAAAATGGCAAAACCAAAAGAAATACTTAGGTACCTACCTATTTTGTATTGATTTTCAAGTTACGATCCCCACCAATAGATGGCGTTGTTATCGTTTTAGAACGCGGTAACGTTGTGTTTTTTCGAACTAATATAAAGTGAATGGTGAATGAGCGCTGTACCACATACGGTACCTATTCACTGTTAACGGATATTTGACTGGACTTCGACTTTGTTTGCTTGCTTACGGTTTAAGATTTGCTTCGTGATTCGGATTAGTTGCTTGATTTTGTCTTTCTTACAACCACTGTTCAAACTTGGAGTTCGATTTGCCTTGTGATTAGGTGTTGTTGATAGAAGTATTTTTTCTCACTGAAAAAATGACTATAGAAACTCTTAATACTAAAGGAAAAATGGAAGAACATACTGTCGTCCCCATTATAGGTAACGGCGCCTGTTTGTTTATTTTAATGTACGGAATCCAAGAAAATGCGATAGTGGTGCGTTAACAAATTGTTAGATTTGAGGTAAATGATTGGCCTAGGTTTTCAGTTATGACCCACGACAGAAATGGCAATAATTATTCAACAAAAAATGAATATTCAGCCGATATGTTAAAAAATGAAACTTACGGTGGACTTTGTGAATTGGTAGCTGCAGGATTAATATTTCCGTTTCGGTTTGAAGTAAATCGAAACGGTCTGCTATGAACAGAGTCCGGAACAGATATCTGTCCAGTAAGGCGATTACGATTTAGCCATGATTTATCTGATGGACATTTTCTCTGATCTGCCTATTGTTGCGAAGAAAATTACACAGAGTCGCATGGAGGTACTTATCGAAGAGGGTGACCCTTTTTCAGAGCTTGACCATTTAACTGTTACATCATTTGTAAACAGTGAAATATCTTCTCCAACCAGCGGAACAGATCAATCTGTATCATCGACATTAAAATATGAATAAAAGAAAAATAAACGAAGGTGAAGATTTACTAATTACACAAGAAAAAATCAATTAAAAGATACACAAGAAAGATTTAGGCAGAACAAGCCAGATTCAAATTGTAAAACTGTGTCCGCTTATCACAAAAAATCCCGATGTACACAGGCAAGCTCTTGCAAATTACAAACTGCAGAATCACTGAGTGCATGAGACAATTCAGTCACGGTATGAGGAAAACATTACACTGCGTTTATGGAAAAACAAGGTCCATTCCGCTATGGTATGACCCTGATATTGCTTATAAATGAAACGGTGTGCCTGGGTTCTATGACGCCTGAAGTGTCAGTGGTGCAATTCGCTGAAATGGAAGGATGAGACACCTTGTATGTGTTGCAACGCTGGAAAAAGTGCAACTTGATCGGTTGAAACAACTGCTTGAACCACTTTTTTATGGGTACTAATCGTAAATATAATGCCTGTTTCCAGATGACTTCCTTTGGTGGTAAACAGGTTATAGCAGATGGTTTTTCACGGACTTTTAAAGTACATGGCCAGGTCTACCGTTTAATAGGAAGTATATTACCAGAAGCCAAACATTACGCTCAGTACCTTCAAATATATTTTGTAGGTGAAGATGATAGATAAGGAAAGATTCGATGTTCTAAGTTTCCTAACTTAAAGCCAAATTTAATCAAATAACTGCAGAATATGCTGCATCAAGTGAACTCGTATATAAAAGATCGAAAAAGTGCCATTGATAAAGCCCCTCCTTCAGAGTTATACAAAGTTGTCATACATGCTGGTAAAAAACCACCAGAAGAACATAGAGGTAGGTACAATGCACCAACTACAAATGAAGTGGCTTTAGTGTTAGTGGATCAACAATTTAATTGAAGGGACATTATCCTCGAGAGCCGAATTAATTAACTTCAGCGTATTAGTGAGATACATCGAGCATATGATGCGCTATAGTATCCATTGATGTTTTGCTGGGGGAATGATGGGTATTCAATCAACATACCACAACGCGATTCCACAACTAAGTTGCGCTTAATAAAACTGTCTCTTTTGCAAGTTTCTATTCTATTTAGTCAACTATCGTGCCCTTTTTAGCCAATATTTGGTGGATCAATACGCCAAAATAGAAACAGACAGATTAAATTATATCAAAAATAATCAAGTCAAATTACGTGCTGATAGTTACATCCATTTAAAAGATGCTATTGGATGACTAGACGCAGAAGCCAACCAACTAGGACAAATGGTTGTCCTTCCATCATATTTTACGGGGGGCCTAGGTCAGCCGGCCTAATCTTTTTATCACTTTCACATGCAATCTTCGCTGGGACAAGATAAAAGAGCAATTGCTTCAAGGACAACAATCTCATGATAAACACGATATAATTTCGAGGGTGTTTCGACTGAAGGTAAAAAGATAATGATTTTATTGACATAGGGCAAAATATTTGGTGAAGTGCGATGCTATATATACTGAACGGAATGTCAAAATAGAGGTCTTCCACATATTCATATTCTTTTATGGCTTCACAAATGTATTACTCCGGATCAAATCGACATATAATTTGTGCTGAAATACGGATCCCCAATGTGACCGAGAGCTTCATAAAATCGTTAAGTGTAATATGATACATGGTCCATGTGGAACTTTAAATCGAAAGTCACCATGTATGAAAGATAACATGTGCAGTAAACGATACCCCAGGGCTCTCATAAGGGAAACTCAAACTGGTGAAGACGGTTATCCGCAGTACAAGAGACGTTTACTAGATGACGGTGGGTTCTCTGTTGATATTGTTACGCGCTTGGGGTTCGAGACAATTAAAAACTGCCGATCAAATTACCAAAATTGACACTTTAATTCATCATCATCATCATCATCATTACAGCCCTTCACAAGTCCACTGCTGAACATAGGCCTCCCCCAAGGAATGCCACAAAGCACGGTCCTGAGCCACCCGCATCCATCGACTTCCTGCATGTCTTGGTCGTCACTCCATCTAGTGGGGACGCCCTACTAAATCCGCCGGTACGAGGCCGCCACTCGAGAACCTTTTCCCCATCGGTTGTCAGTTCTTCGAGCTATATGGCCGCCCATTGCCACTTCAGCTTACTAATCTGTTGGGCTATGTCGGTCACTCTGGTTCTACTGCGGATATCCTCATTTCTAAGTTTATCACGCAGTGAGACTCCGAGCATAGCCCTCTCCATACTCGCTGAGCGACCTTGAGCTTCCTCATCCGGCCAGCAGTGAAGGACCACGTCTCAGTTCCGTAGGTCATCACTGGCAACACGCACTGGTTGTTGCAGCCTCGTTTTCAAGTTTTGGTATACCTGACGAGAAGATGTGCCGTAATTTCCCGAACGCTGCCCAGCCGAGTTGAATCCGTCGATTGACCTCTCGGTCGAAGTTGGACTTACCTAGTCGGACTATTTGTCCCAGGTAAACATATTCGTCAACAACTTCGAGCGGTAGTCCCAACAACTACCGGCATAGGTGTGACATGGACATTAAACATGATCTTTGTTTTGTCCATGTTCATCTTAAAGACCTATCCGTTGGGAGGCACTATTAGTCATGAGCATAATGTTAGTCCTCCGCGATTCTGCCATAAGGACATATCGTCGGCAAATCGAAGGTGAGTGATGTACTCGCCATTGATGTTAATGCCGTCCTTTCCAGTCCAGAAGCTTGAAAACGTCTTCCAATGCAGCGGTGAAGTTTTCCGAGGATATAACGTCACCCTGTCTTACCTCTCTCTGCAGTTGGATGGTTTTGGCTCTGGTTCTGTACTCGGATAGCCATCGTAGCCCTACTGTACAAGCACTTCAACACTTCGATATACCGACAGTCAACTTGCACCGCTGAAGGGACCAGCACCAAATTTCGACGGAATCAAAGGCTTTCTCATGGTCCACGCACGCACATAGTGGCAAATTGTGCTCCTCGGACTTCTGCACAATTGCCGAAGAATGTATGTGGTACGTTCTGCTTTCGGAAATATTGTTCGGGAGGCTGGAAGTCGTCGAGTCTGCGTGCGAGACGATTCGTAATGACTCTCGAAAACAGCGCATGAACGCGGCTCAGAGGAAATCGGTGTGGTTCTTCAAGAGGGCGTTGTCGCCTTTCTTGAAGAACAAGACACCGCACTTCTGCTCCACGCCTCCGGTGTAGTGCCACCATGTAGGACGGAATTAAAAGCTTCTGAAGGACTTCAAGTACCGGTTTTCCACCCGCTTTCAGAAGCTCCGCCGTAATTCCATCCTCGCCTGAATGCCGTTTTAAGGTGCTGGAAGCCATTCTAATCTCGCTCAGACTGACGTCCGGGATATCATCGGAATAGTGTCGGATAAGACTCGCTCTTGGATCGTTACTCACACTTGCGTGTGGCTCAACGATGATGTGTACAGCTGCCCATAGAACCTCTCAATCTCACCAAAATCTCCAGGTGTCCCGGAGCTGCACCACACTCGGTCTTCAGCTTCAACATTTGGCTCTTCTGGCAGACAGATCTCTGGCAAAGACTTTGGAGCCCTGGTTCCGCTCGATCGCTTCTTCAATACGAGCTGTATTGAAGTTGCGCAAATCCCGCCGCATGCATTTGGAGATCTGTCTGTTCAGTTGCCTGTATGCTGTCAAATCTACTGAAGATTGCAGCTTTTTCCCCTCTAACGCCAGTTAAGAGTGTGATCGGAGATTTTGTGTTCTTCTGCGGCGGGTCTTACAAAACTTAGCTCCGACCGCATGGACAGTTTCCACGAGCTTGTCATTCATATCGTCCACCATTGCAATCTTGGGCACTGAAAACGGTTTTGTAACTCGAGCTGAAAGGTTTCGGGACTTTGGATTAGAGCACGAGGGGACGGAGCGTTGACTTCATTAGACGACACCTATCAACTTAACGTTTAGGTTCAGTGTGCCTCTAACCATTCGGTGATCGCTACCAGTTTCACCCTCGCGATCACTGAGACATCACTGAACAGTTGGCGTCTAGTCGTCATAATGAAGTCAATCTCATTTTTGTCGACCGTCGGGCTCGACCAGGTCCACTTCCTGTGGGGCCGCTTCTGGAAGAAAGAGTTCATCATAAAGAGTCCCTCTTTCTCCATGATCGGCCAGCTGCTTGCCCATGGGTTCCGTTGCCTAATCAATTTCCCTACTTTCAGCTCACCGTTCTCTCTTGTGCCTAGCTTTGCGTTGAAGTCTCCCATTAACACCGTATATAGTGGGTTTTAGAGGAATGCATGGCTCTAGAGATATCCTCATACATTCTCTACCTCCTCATCGGGTGTGCCGAGGTTGGTGCGTAAACCTGTGACCTTCAGCGAATACCGTTTGGTGATTCTGAGTATAAGGTACGCAACCCTCGTCGACACACTCCCAATTTTAACGTTGTTAACGAGAGACTTGTGGACGATAAATCCGACACCTCCTTGGGACAGATGGTCGCCCTCGGTGATAGAACAAGTTGCCGGATTCGAGGATTACCGTGTCCTCCCCTCTTCGGACCTCGGATAATCCTATAATATTCCAGCGCAACTTGTCTCTCTTCTTCAACTCAGGATCTTCTCGTCAGTCCTCAGAGTGCGTGCGTTATAAGTTGCCAGGTCGAGTCGTCGTAGGTGGCAACCGAACCTCCTGATTCTTAACCCTGCCCCGCCGTTACCATGGTCGCCACCGTAGCCAGGGAATAGCGGGCCCGCCGAGACAGGGGCCGTCTCTTCGTAACTTTCTTCATTGGGGATATTGCCGTAGTTGCCACGCTTGGCGAGCGGGTTGGCAACCGCAGTTTTTATTGTTGCTGTTATCAGAAGATGCTGCTGCCATCTTCTGCCTCAGTTTCCTCTGTCGCCTCTTACGACACCCACGGGAAGATATGGGGTAGTGGGTATTCTAACCCGCCACTACACGGGAATTACACAACAATAATTACAACTTTAAACCACACTAATAACAAAACACAATTTTACTACAGATCGCTTTAGTTCGCAGTTGTATCGCTTCGAAGTCTTCGCTTGTATCGCCAATTCAATACTGTTTCGGTCGCGGTCTATACCGGCCTTATATATGGCCTCAGATAGTTTCCAGAACATTCTACTGTAGAAAGATCTAGAATGTTCGAGTACATATCGGTCCCAAAATTTCTAGAAGGATCCTGACTCTCCCAGTTCTGCTACTCGATACCAGAGGGCGCTAGTGGCTAGTGTTGCCATGTAAAAGACATTAATAGTGGTGCGTAACAATATCAAAGGCACAACCATAGATAATCACTGTGTAGTCGCTTATAATCCAGTATTATTAAAAACATTTAAAGCTCACTTAAATATGGAATATTGTTATTCGGTGAAATCAATAAAATACGTCTATAAATACGTAAATAAAGATTCGGACCAGGCATCGTTTGCTTTAAAGAATGAGAAAGATGAAGTTAAATCCTACACAAGAAGATATATAAGTTCATCAGAGGCAGTATGGCGAATCCTTGAATTTCCCATTCATGAGCGTTCGATCCCGTAGTCCACCTCGCTGTTCATTTGTAAAATAGGCAAAGGGTTTATTTTAATGAGCAAAATCTGAGTGAAAGAGTGAATAGTCCTCCAACAACCATACTCCTATCCTTTTTCAATTTGTGTAAAGTGGATAACTTTGCAAAAACATTGCTCTACCTAGAAGTTCCTGCATACTACGTTTGGGATAAAGAAAGTTCAAAGGAGAAAGGAGGGCAAACGTTGAAGGCTGGCCAGGGGTCAAAAAAGAGCACGTTCTGGGCAGGGTTTATACTGTGCATCCGAAAAATACAGAATGCTATCACATTCGCATGCATCTTCATGAGATCCGGGGCCCAATTTCGTTTGAAGCGTTAAAAACTGTAAATGGTCATGTATATTCCACGTTCCAATCAGCGTGCAAAGCTCTCGGTTTGCTTGAAGATGATCAGCATTTGTTCGCAGTAATGGAAGAGGCAGCACTTTGCCAATCACCGCAAATGATTTGGGATGTTTTTTTTTTATAGAATAAGGGTGACAACTATACTATCTGCAGAATAGCTCTACCACATAAAAATATAAATAGTAAATCTTTTTATGATTATTTTAGTATTCTGCCAAGTATCAGACCCTTTAAGCCTTTGGGAGAAATTCAAAGAATACCTATCTGAAGCTTTTAAAAAGCAATTAGAAAGACAGGGAGATGACATTTTGTAAAATTTTACCAATTCATGAAAAAGTAGAACTTACTCTTTTATCACAATATTATTTTACTGAAAATCTACAAAAAACACAAAATTATTCAATCCGTAGACAAGATAACCTTAGCTTACAACTACCTTCTTATAATAACCTGTATGGTAAAGACGATTAAATTACATAATACCTTACCTAATTAACGTTATACCTAATGCTATTAGAGAAAAATAACATATAAAATCTAAAAATCTTGAAACAATATTTTCTACAAATAATAAACAAAAAATACACATAACATACATCAGAATTTTTAAGCATTACTTACATAATAATACACATTAACTAATACATTTGAACATAATTATATCTATCTACATAATAGCAATTAATAAATTCACATATTCATATACATAATATAAACACTAAAATATTATTATTTATAATATGAAAACAAAATTATCCACATACAAAACATATACATAAAATAAACATATGTAATAAATAATAAACTAACAACACTATATAATAATAATCACAAACCACACTTTATACATCAACCTGTAGAATAAAAAAAGTATCAATTAATGAAGACAGTGCTGCATAGGAACGTCCACAAAAGGTTTTTACATAATTTTATTTTATGATATACCCGCATGGTGTTTATAAAATGTGTGGCTGTCTTATGATTGTTTCTTAAATATGTATATATGAAGTGTAGCATAAATATTGTATAAATAGTTTAATCTTTATTATTGTATATCGACGGCGTGGGGTGTACGGTAAAACTCAAAAGAGTTTATGTTTACACCTTATTAATTGTTATACTTCCTACTGTCTATGAAATAAATAAATAAATAAATAAATAAAAAAAATGTGGATGTAGAGCACATAACAGATGTGGTATTTAACAAATGCCTTTCGGTAATAGAAGATGCCGTATTAGCGTTGAGTGGTCGGCTACTAAAAGAGTATGGGTAACCTTAGCCAAGCAAAGAACAACAATTCGTAAATAGAGAGTTCCTTAAAGAGACAAGTTACGACTTAGCATCATTAGAAAACACAGTTAAAAATAATGAAAGATCAGTGAATTACGAACATAAAGCAGTTTACAATCAAATTAACACTAAAATTGAATCAAATGAGGGTGGAATATTCTTTTTAGATGCTCCCGGTGGAACAGGCAAAACATTCCTCATATATTTGCTATTAGCAAAAGTTAGAAGTACTCAGGTGCTTGGCTGGCTTTTCTTCTGGGATTACACTGTTTGAGGGTGGACGAACTGCTCATGCTACCTTCAAGTTACCACTCAATTTAACAACAGCTGATACTCCCATTTGTAATATATCGAAACAAAGTAATTTTGCTGAAGTATTAAAACATACGAAAATGATGGCGCATAAGGGTGGCGTAGAGGCTTTAAACAGAACTACAAGATATAAGAGGAAACAACAAGTTAATGGGTGGTGTAACGGTTTTGCTGGCTGGAGATTTTAGACAGACTCTACCAGTAGCGCCAAAAGGAACTAGAGCAGAAGAAGTTAACGCTTGTCTTCAAAGATCCACTTTATGGCCTCTAATTTAAATCCTCAAGGCAATGGCATCGCGATATTTGGCTCGGAAGAAATAGGTAAATGGTGTGAACAACAAATAAACCCGAAATACGATTCCTAACAGTAATGTGATCGTATTCTACTTAGTTAAAAATATTATAAACAAAGTTTTAATTTCACTATTTTGTATTATTATAACTTAGTAATATTTTAATTACCAAAGACAAGTATAGGTATATAAGTAGGTACTTGCATAGTGAAGTAAATTTCAACTAACACTAAAGCAACTAAAGCAACAACTAAAAGTTTTGTAATTAAGTACTTAAGTATTACTTCTGTAGTAAAATTATTAGTTAATTATTTTATTCGCTATAAGTACCTAACAAAAAGATAAAAGAAATAAATTCACATTGCATTATCCTTCGGTAACTTAAAAAAATTATATAGCTGAATCCTTTTGTTTGCTCATTAAGCATCCATCCGCGCAACAATTATAGTAGGAACGACGTTTTGCCATTATAATTTATCAAATAGATACATATATATATTTACAACGTATGGAACCGCAGGTATTCTGTGATACATTATTATTATTTAATATGTCTTTACATAGAACCAATAATAGTCATCCACTTTTCACAATTTAGCACGAATCAGAAGTAAGATAAGAAAAAGTAACAAAACCTTTGATCAAAAATACTAAATTTGTCATGGTTGATCTAGGAAAATATTTATGCTTCAATAAGATTATAAATATATATATATATATATATAACATAAAACAACATTACATTTTGTGTTTTTGTTTTTTTGTTTTATTAATACTAACGCGTGCCTAGTGCTCGTGAATACGGCAACATGTTAATGTGCCTTGGAGAATCTCATAAGGCCACGGAGAGGATCAGTGAGCTGTGTTTCATACCTAATTTTTTAATTACTTAGTACTAAAGTGATCTGAAAAGGTACATAACTGAATACATCAGAATTATAAACATACCTACACAATGGATAAAAAGCATGACTCTTTTTAACATTTTATTTAAGTATTTTTTCATTAGCGGGGAATCGAACCAGTTATTTGGTTTATTTAACCTAATTTTTTAAATAACTTAGTACTGAACTGATCTGAATAGGTACCAACTGAATACATCAGAATAATAAACATACTTACAATGGATAAAAAGCATGACTCTAACCCTGTTAATATTTTATTTAAGTATTTTTTTCATTACCGGGGAATCGAACCAGTTATTTGGTTTATTTAACCTGTGAATTCGAATTAAATTGGCTACGTGGAGACAAGCACAGTGGCAAAATAGTAGGTTAAGTAGATAAGTTAGGTATTTAGACAAGTGTTGTAAATTATTAGGTATTGTGGTACCATCGCTAGTTGCGGGCCGCGCAAATTCGGCGTTCGCGCGTACATTGACCCCTAGTCTATATATATATATATATATATATATGTGTGTGTCGGAGATTCAGCAGATGATCACAATTCTGATCTCGGAAATACGTCAGGATATCGTTAATCATTAAAAATAATAATAGTGCGAGAGCGGATGTTCAACTTGCTCTCTTCCTTACGCAATTAATCATTATCAGTAATAAGACAACGTAACGCACTATACATTCAGTATAGAGAAATTACAGTTCGACCACATCGTACCACGCACGTCCGCCACGATCAATTACATGATAACACCAAAATGGCAAACAGCAACACTACTTATCTCAGTGTAACACAGGGCAGCCTCTCAGCACCAATCCTCCTTGCACTGGAAAATTACAACAACGAACAGAACCACGATACTATCTGGCACTAGTAGAATGACTACACTCATAGAATGACTTAAGCGGAATTTCTCGCGCACGGCGCCTACAATGAACTTTATACCGCACAAACAAGTGGGGGTTTCTCGATATACCCTCAATTCCACCTCGATCCAATCGGTATTTTATAGACGCTCCGACATATACATACACACACATATACATATACATATATAAACACATACATCAACATGACATAAAATCATATTTTAATTAAATACTTATACATATAGGTAAACATATAAATAAATAAATATACATACATACGAGGGTGTGTTTTTAAGTTCGCGGAATGGGTAGGTAGGTAATAAGTGGGGACGTCGCTGATTGAGCAACTCATTATTAGTATAAATACCGGGTTTTATTGTAATTAGATCATTAGTCTTTGATTTATCGTCAACCAAACAAGTCAATCGGGAAGAAATTGTGAAATATGGAGAAAATCGAGTTCCGTGCCGTTATTAAGTTCCTTACCAAGCGCGGAAAATCAGTTCAGACTATACTGGAAGAGATGTCATCCGTTTATGGAGACTCTTTTCTAAGTAAAATTATGGTTTACAAGTGGCATACCCTTTTTAAACAAGGAAGAGAGTCACTTGAAGACGACCCACGGCCAGGCAGGCCGATCGAGGTGACCACTTCGGAAATTATTCAAAAAGTCGAAAAATTTATATTAGAAGATGCTCGCCTAAAGAAAAAACAGCTCGCAGAAATGGTTGGAGTATCAGATACAACCATTTTCAAAATTCTTCATGATCATCTTGGCATTAGTAAAGTCAGCGCAAGATGGGTGCCTAGAATGCTCACGCCGCCTCAAAAGCAACAGCGCGTGGTGTTCTCGCATTTTGGACCTCTGTATGGAAGACAAAGATGGAGTGTTGGCTTGAATTGTTACTGGTGACGAAACTTGGGTTCACCATTATGAACCTGAGTCCAAACAGTCCTGTTTGTACTCAGGTTCTATGCAGTGGCACCAAAAAGGCACACCACCACCCAAGAAATTTAAGGTTGCACAATCGGCTGAAAAAATCAATTATAAAGATAGAAATGTCTTCGTAACCGGAAATTACTACGCCTCAATCCTAGAACAATTGAAGGAAGCCATAAAGGAGAATAGAAGGGGAAAATTGACCAAAGGAATCCATCTTCTGCAAGACAACGCGCCTGTTCACAAGTGCCATGTTGCGATGGCTGGCCTGCAAAATGTGGGCTTCAAAAATTTGCCACACCACCAGTTCTGACCCCAGTGATTATTATCTTTTCAAACTTAAAAAAAGAACTTCGTGGGAAAAACTTTTAATGATGAAAAGTGAAGGAAGCAGTTTCGGCGTATATTTTAGACAAAGACAAATCATTTTTTTTGAGGTATAGGTATACATAAGTTAATTGAAAGATCCAAAAAATGTATTAGGGTAGCAGTTAAATATATTGAAAAGGAAAAATAAATTTAGATTTTTATTTCCACTCCTTAACCCGCATTCCGCGAACTTTAAAATGTCCCTCGTACAATATACCCGTACACACTCATACACATATTATATAAAATTATTTTGTGTCAATTAGAGAATTGGACATCTAAATTGAGATGCTACTACGGATATATAAAACTAGAATGCTACCAACATAAACAATAAATTAATTGTCTACTCTGTCAAAGAATAACTACTACCTTTAGTTTAAATGAATTTTGAATGGATAAATGGGTCAATATGAGAGAATTTACTGCATTTTTACAATTCTCGTGAGGTATTCTTCCCTTAATTAGTATGATGTGAGAACACTAAATAAAGGTGTGTCTAGTCTACGTCAGGGGCTTTAAAGAAGATTTGTGAAAGCAGAACAGGGCAATCAGTTGAGGCGTAAAATATCAAACAAAAACCATGTCTAACATCTCAAGCGTTCTTCTAACGTAAGAAATTAAATTTACGACAATTATCACTGTAAGACTGTGCATGTGTGCGTGGTGGCATCCTTTAAAATTTAGAGATTTTAAAACTTTTAAATACCTCTAAGCGTGCCATATAAACTTCATATAAAGGCGACCATACCGGACTAGCGTACTCCAGCTTACTCACGTATGCAAAATATAAAGTTTTAATGCTTAAGTATTTTAAACAGTTGACAGGTTTTTAGAAAAAATCCAAGCAAGCTCTATCTGCTATATTATCATAATGCATATTAAGGAGCATCTTCGAGTCAAAACAAACGCCGAGATCACGTACATCATTGACTCGTGTTAATACTTGATTATTAAAGTTATACGGAAAGACAATTGGATTTTCTTGCGCGTAAAGCTTATAATATGACACTTTTTAATATTGACATAAATCTTATTGTGTTGATAAAAACAGTAAGAACAAGTTATCCAAATCGTATTGTAACAATCTACAATCTTCAAAAGAACAAACTGCCCGGTATATTTTTTATCTGTGGAGAGGCCTATGGTCAATAGTTGACTTTGATAGATTGTAAAGATTTTTTTTTACTTTTTATAATCCAGAGCTTGACCACAATTCCAAATCCGGAAGGAAAAATAGAAGCATTATAAAAATGAATGAATGAATGAACAGCGTATATTTGATCTCAACGTAATTTCAGAAATTGTTAGAACTCGTCAAAACATCGCCATCTACTTAGCGGGTCTAAGAATTTTTCTCGTTAAGTGACTTCTTAAAATGATATTTGTAAGATATTATAAAATATAAAATAAATATTAACATATTAAATATTATTGGGTATTCAAGAAGGGAATTGGAATATACATAAACTGCCAGCATATTATTGAAAAAATATTTTTCATTACAATTTCTATTATTTTTAAATTAAAATTTTGGAGAATGACTGTGTCTAGATATAACGATTTACAAAAAATCTTGGGGCACTCGTGCCGCGCAGTGGAACGCTTTGTGGTGACCGTGTCAGTGACCTCACAGCGGCCGTAGATATATCGGCACGTGTCGGTAAGTTCAGAAGCAAATAACATTTTTAGGAATATTAAATTTAGTAAGTTATCTGATTAGAAACTCTGAAATCCCATTTATAGCAACCAAAAAAAATTTCATTATCATAACTACCATGCCTATGTGTACACCTATACGTCCCTGAAACAAACAACGGGTTTTTAGTTACATACTGTATAAATAATATTATAGTTACAACTTACAACATCTCACACTGCACTACTGCGTTCCGGTCTGAGGGGTATAGAGAGCCTGTATAATTAAAGTGGAAATTCTTTTCATTCCATCGTAGTCCTCAGAAGTGACAATCCATCTTTAGCGTTTTTTATTTGTACATGGTTGCACGTGTTCAATTAGCATCAGGTGGACTGTTAGTTCGTTTATTACTTTCTATATAATTTTATAAAAACAAAACATCATATTTCATTCAATACCTACAATCTAATGAAAATTGGCAAAAACCAACCTTATAACTAAATTTGGTAAAAAACGCTATCACAAATACTTATTTTGATTCTCATCGAAGCTTATTACGTTATATTTATTTAATATTATATAATAAATAATATAATAAATTGTATATTTGAATAAAATAGATAAATTTCACACGAATTGTCTTTAACAAGTTAAGGTTAGCCAAGAATATGTTATGTTGTGATCAAATATTATGTACAAAATTGTGTGTTGGTTGCTTTAGAATATTGTGTTTTATTAACCAAGCGTTTGGTTAAACAAAAAATACTTACGACTTTTCTTATTTCCATTCATCGATGTAAGATCAAATAAAGCTCTTTTAGTACATTTGATATTTCTGCTTTATTCCACCATAGAGCTTTAATATTCAAATACTTTAAGAAATCAACAAGAAGAATGTCGCTTCTTAGTCAATGACGCTTCTGAATAAGTTGAGTTAGTATCTCTCGGTAGAGATTAATTGTGCTCTATGATTATAATCATAATTATCATAATCATAATCTTTGTAATATGACCGTATGTTATCATGTAATTTGTAGATTTATAGCTCACAGAATGTTCTAGTGACTTGAAAATTCTGATGTCTGTGGATATATAGTAATTATTATAGTTTGTAATATTGATTACTATTTCATGACTGATTATTTCACGATGGTACTACATTATTAATAATTATTCTGATTTTTTTTGTTTCGTTTTAGAAAACGTTACCCCCACACTAGGATTTTCTCCTGTATCGTGGAGGCAGTTTACAAACATAAATTGCACGAGGACAAACATCCAGACCTGGAACAATTATTTGTAGGACATACAAATACTAGTTCAGTGCGGGATTCGAACCCACGGCCCCCAGCGCAACAACTCATTGCTAAGCCACTGAGCCGTCATTTGTGTTGTGTGTATCAGTACTATAAGTCACTAAATCTTATTGCTTTACTGTTTACCTAGTTAAATATTATTAAAAAGTAGAAAGAAATACATTGATTTGCGATTGTGTCATGTGTGGCGACAGTGTTAAACCCATTATTTTGTAAAAAAATTATTGCGATTTTTTTTAGAATTTTTCATCCTAAAAACCTGGTGAAATGATTCGGGATATTTTTTTTATAAAAAATGAAAAATATTAAAATATACCTAAGAATAGCCATTCATCTACTGATATAAAAATATTAATTTTAAAATATACAAATTTTCATCTTTAAATACAGCTTTAAATATATCAAGTTTCATTTGGAAATGAAAAATCTGAAATCAAAAGATATTTTGATGTTCTTGTGAAGGATGACCTAAGGAATGCTTTTAACTCTACCGATAGGGTAACCCTGCTGAAAGAAGTGGCTAACAATACCCCCGAAATTTATTATTACGTTTGGCAATGTTACAGTCAAAATACTAACTTGTTTTACGAAAACCATATTATCGATTCTGCTGTCGGTGTTTAGCAGGGTGACCCACTAAGTCCAGCACTTTTCAGTTTGGGAGTTCAACCCATTATTTCAAATTTGAAATCCAAGCTGAATGTCTGGTACCTGGACGACGGTACACTGGGAGGTAGAGCAGATGACGTCCTCAGTGATCTTACTCATATTTTCGAAATTTTAAAAATATTGGTCTTGAGCCAAATAGCAATAAATGTGAAATATTTTGGAAATAATTTATCTAGTTCTGAGACACTTTACTTCAAAATTTCAATCATATTTCTCAGGAATAAAACTGTTAGTACGGAATCCTATACCTGCTAGGTACCCGTTGTTTTCGATAGTATTAAATCTGTTTAAAACAAAATTAGATAATTTTTAAACCACGTTGATAAATTGTATAAATTATTAAACCCCCATTGCTCTTACTGTTTTAAAATTTGTGCTAGATTTATGCCTCCCTCGAGTCAGTCTGGAAATGTTCGGATATTTTAAAGATATTGATAATAATCATAAAATAGCTATAGAAAAATTCTAAATTTAACTTTAAATACAACAGCCTGGACTCAAGCTACTTCCTCTAAAATTTGGTGGTATTGGTGTGAGAAATATTTCTAGCGTTGCATTGCCTGCTTTCCTTGCTTCCGTGCGTAGTATCAGTAATTTATATAACATAATTTAAATAATAAAGTGACCTGTGCTTTGCTACGTAGGCAGGGCAGGCACGGCGAGTGCTCTGTCCCGGCGACAATGTTCCACTGGAACAAAAACAATGGGATATTTCGTTGCAGAAGAATGCAGAGATTTGTTTCACAATTTCCATAGTGACCAAGATCAGGCACGCCTTGTAACTGTTTCGACTAAGGAATCTAGTCAGTGGTTACACGCTTTACCATCAAGTAATCTCGGCTCATTACTTGATGGGGAAAGTTTGCGCATCGCCGTAGGAATCCGACAAGAAGCAGTGATTTGTCAACCCCATCAGTGCCCCTGTGGTAACAGCGTCGACAAGTTTGGGCTCCACGGACTTTCATGTAAGAAAAGTGCTGGTAGGTTTTCACGGCACGGTTCTTTGAACGATGTCATCCGAAGGGCTCTTGTCTCTATAAATGTTCCTTCGGTTTTAGAGCCTTGTGAAATATTTAGAGACGATGGCTGGAGACCCGATGTTATGACATTGGTCCCTTGGGAGAGAGGTAAAGCCCTAGTGTGGGATGCTACTGGCGTAGACACTTTGGCGGCCTCTCATCTCAAGAGTACCTCGTTTAGAGCCGGGGCGGCATCAGAGGCAGCTGAACTGAGCAAGTGGCGCAAATATGAGTCTCTGAAAGATGACTACATATTTGTGTCATTTGCTAAGAGTAACGGTCCGTGGGGTCCACGTGCGGTGAAGTTCTAAGGAACTCCATCCGCAACTGGTCGTTGCTGCTGGTGATAAGAACTGGTTCTTTCTCGCTCAAAGGCCAAGTATAGCCATTCGAGGAAACGCAGCCAGTGTTCTTGGCACGATACCGCAGTAGGACTGTATGATTATTAAGTTACTAGTTTTAGTTTTTTTTATTATTGTTTTTAATATTGTCTATAATAAAATATTGTATATTATATTATATGTAATTATTTTAAAGATATTTATACGAGGATTACTATACGTGCCAACTCTCATAATAAGTTTATTCAAAATAACATCTTCATTTAAGACTTTGCTTGACTAATAATCTGATAGACGTGCTTGACTTGTTTATAACAAATATTTAATTTTCAGAGTATTCCCTTGAACCGTTTAATAAATACATCGCGGCTTAAAGTAATTATGATAAGTGCTCATTGTACCAAATGTAATTAAAAATACAGAACTTCTGATTTTCATGCAAACAAAGATAAAATATCGATTGCATCGTCATCATCATCATCATTACAGCCCTTCACAAGTCCACTTCTGAACATAGGCCTCCCGCAAAGAATGCCACAAAGCACGGTCCTGAGCCACCTGCATCCATCGACTTCCTGCATGTCTTACCAGGTCGTCACTCCATCTAGTAGGGGATGCCTACACTTCGTCCGCCGGTACGAGGCCGCCACTCAGAACCTTTTTCCCCATCGGTTGTCGGTTCTTCGAGCTATATGCCCGGCCATTGCCACTTCAGCACCCTAATCCGTTGGGCTATGGCCGGTCACTCTGGATCTACTGCGGATATCCTCATTTCTAAGTTTATCACGCAGTGAGACTCCGAGCATAGCCCTCTCCATAGCTCGCTGAGCGACCTTGAGCTTCCTCGTCCCGCAAGCAGTGAAGGACCACGTTTCAGTTCCGTAGGTCATCACTGGCAACACGCACTGGTTGTACAGCCTCGTTTTCAAGTTTTGAGGGTACCCTGAAGAGAATATGTGCCGTGTTCCCGAACGCTGCCCAGCCGAGTTGAATCCGTCGATTGACCTCTCGGTCGAAGTTGGACTTACCTAGTCGGACTATTTGTCCCAGGTAAACATACTCGTCAGCAACTTCGAGCTTAGTGCTCCCAACAACTACCGGCGGTGTGACATGGACATTAAACATGATCTTTGTTTTGTCCATGTTCATCTTAAGACCTATCCGTTGGGAGGCACTATTGAGGTCATTGAGCATAGTGCTTAGGTCCTCCAGCGATTCTGCCATAAGGACTATATCGTCGGCAAATCAGTGGAGGTGATGTACTCGCCATTGATGTTAATACCGTATCCTTTTCAGTCCAAAAGCGAAAACGTTTTCCAATGCAGCGGTGAAGAGTTTCCGGATATAACGTCACCCTGTCTTACACCTCTCTGCAGTTGGATGGGTTTCGTACTCTGGTTCTGTACTGGATAGCCATCAGCAGCCCTACTGTGCTTGTGCTGGTACTGTACTGGCACCGCTGAAAGGACTGCAGCACCCCAAATTTCGACGGAATCAAAGGCTATCTCATAGTCCACATACGCCAGACATAGTGGCAAGATTGTACTCCTCGGACTTCTGCACAATTTGCCGAAGGTATGTATATGTGGTCTATGGTGCTAGCCTTTTCGGAAACCGGCTTGTTCGAGGCTGGAAGTCGTCAGTCTGCGTCCGAGACGATTCGTAATAACTCTCGAAAACAGCACATAGACGCGGCTCAGAAGAGAAATCAGCCTGTAGTTCTTCAAGAGAGCGTTGTCGCCTTTCTTGAAGAACAAGACCACCGCACTTCTGCTCCACGCCTCCGGTGTAATGCCACCGTGTGGGACGGAATTAAAGAGCTTCTGAAGGACTTCAAGTACCGGTTTTCCACCCGCTTTCCAAGCTCCATGTATTCCATCCTCGCCTTGGGCCTTACGTTTTAAGGTGCTGGAGGCCATTCTAATCTCGCTCAGACTGACGTCCGGGATAACATCGGAATAGTGTCGGATAAGACTCGCTCTTGGATCGTTACTCACACTTGCGTGTGGCTCCAACGATGATGTGTACAGTTGCCCATAGAAACTCTCAATCTCACTCAAAATCTCAGGTGTCCCGGAAACGACGCTGCCACACTCGGTATTCAGCTTCGACAGTTGGCTCTTTCTGTCAGACAGTTCTCTAGCAAAGACTTTGGAGCCCTGGTTCCGCTCGATCACTTCTTCAATACGAGCAGTATTAAAGTTGCGTAAGTCCCGCCGCAGGCATTTGGATATCTGTCTGTTCAGTTGCCTGTATTCTGTCAAATCTACTGAAGACTGCAGCTTCATATCCCGTCTAACAGCCATGAGATTAAGAGTGAGATCAGAGAGTTTTTGTGTTCTTCTGCGGCGGGTCTTGCAAAACTTAGCTCCGACCGCATGGACAGTTTCCACGAGCTTGTCATTCATATCGTCCACTGCATTGCAATCTTCAGGCACTGAAAACAGTTTCGTAGCTCAGCTGAAAGGTTTGGGACTTTGGATTAGAGTACGAGGGGACGGAGCGTTGACTTCGATGGACGTGACCTCAACAACGTTTTAGGTTCAATGTGCCTCTCACCATTCGGTGATCGCCGCGGTTTTCACCCTCGCGATCACTGAGACATCACTGAACAGTTGTCGCCTGGTCGTCATAATGAAGTCAATCTCATTTTGTCGAATCGTCGGGGCAGGTCCATTTCCTGTGGGGCCGCTTCTGGAAGAAAGAGTTCATCATAAAGAGTCCTCTTTCTCCATGAAGTCAGCCAGCTGCTGTTATGGGTTCCGTTGCCCTATTCCGAATTTCCCACAGCTCACCGTACTGTCTTGTGCCTAGTTTTGCGTTGAAGTCTCCCATTAACACCGTGTAGTGGGTTTTGGAGGAATGCATGGCATGGCTTTAGAGATATCCTCATACATTTCCTCCACCTCCTCATCGGGGTGTGCCGAGGTTGGTGCGTAAGCCTGTATGACCTTCAGCGAATACCGTTTGGTGATTCTGGAGTATAGGTACGCAACCTCGTCGACACACTCCCAATTTTTACAACGTTGTTAACGAGGAGACTTGTGGACGATAAATCGACACCTCCTTGGGACAGATGGTCGCCCTCCCGGTGATAGAACAAGTTGCCGGATTCGAGGATTACCGTGTCCTCCCCTCTCTTCGGACCTCGGATAATCCTATAATATTCCAGCGCAACTTGTCTATCTCTTCTTCAACTCAGGATCTTCTCGTCAGTCCTCAGGGTGCGTGCGTTATAAGTTGCTAGGTCAGTCGTCGTCATGGAAAGGCCGAACCTCCACCGAGATTCTTAGACCCCCTGCCCGCCGTTACCATGGGCCACCGTAGCCAGGAATAGCGGGGTCGCCGGGACTGGGGCCGTTCATTGTCGTCGCTCATGGGGGTATGTTGCCATAGTTGCCACGCTTGGCGAACGGGTTGGCAACCACAGTTTTATTGTTGTTTTGCTGTTATCAGAAGATGCTGCTGCCATCCTCTGCCTCAGTTTCCTCTGTCGCCTCTTACGACACCCACGGGAAGATATGGGGTAGTGAGTATTCTTACTCGCCACTACACGGGGAGATTGCATAAAAAAATGAAAATGATTGAATCAAAAGTTTAGATTAAAGCAATTTCATATCTCGTACGCATAAAGTCGTAAGTAACTTTTATGGAAAATTATATTTCTGACGAAAACTAATAAAATTTAGCCGTTTTATGTATTTCTGAATTCAAAATCTTATTATTTTAAATAATTAACGTGTTTTGCAAACGTGTATAGACGTATAATTCAAAAACTCCCCCGCATTTGGTCGAATCAAATGTTCCGACGATAAGCGTTGTGCTATTAGCTCGCGCAAGGACTAAGTAGCGTGAATAAGGGGCTTCGTATGACGCAGGTGGAACGTGCCATAATATATAAACTGAATTATAAAAATGAAAGAAGCTGCGATGTGTCTTGTGTCGTAATACCTTTTAAAGATTGTATGTTTGTATTATGAGGAAAATGAGTAACATATGGTCGGCATATATTTTGAAATTAGTCATAGAACCAGATGAAAAAGTTACTTCTAATGAATTTATTGAACCTGATAAGTTTTCCGTTTAACTATTTATTGTTTTTTCAATAAATTCACATAATTATACCGCAACATAAAATAATTATATTTATTTCACTAATAAATTTGAGGGCATTTTTGTAGTTCTCAAAATGACCCAAGCTTGGAGCATATCTTCATAGTGCAATAGTTGCGACTCTTTTCATGGTTAATTTTCGAATCAATAATGAAGTTAGGCGTCGTAAATAGCACTTACGACTATATGCGTGGTTGTAAATTAACAAAAACATCATGTATATAGACGTATCTAGTACATACGACGTTGTGCTTCGACCTCAATATAAAATAAGAGTTTATGCATTATTGTAATTACTATAACAGAGACCTAATTTGATATTTATTAACATGAATATGTCATTTATATTGTATTATAAATAAATATGTTTTCTTAATCACCTGAACTCTTTGAATACTAAGTACTACTGGAACTTATACGTATCAACGTTCGAGGAATCCTTTAAAAATAGTACTAGAAGCGCAGGTAATGATCTAAGAATCAGTTCTTGTAATTTAAAGCGATTTAAAGAATATGACGGCGCGTTTGATTATTTCGAAGAGATTATTTATATGAATGGATGTCAACCAGATATGCAAAATGTGTGGGGAAAAGGAAGGGCGACGACGCAGTTCGCATCGAGACGGCAATCTGTTAACATCGCGAATAAGCGCTACGTTCTTGGTGGTATGTTTAACGATTCAGTATATCTAAAAATTTTGTCGTAATACCCTAATTACGTTTTGTTGTTAATTACATCGTTTAATTCTCCTTGCTTACCCACGTCTAATTAAGGTTAAGTATGGATCCAGAGGATATATCAGACCACCTTGACGTCCCTTAAATACTTCAAGTAAGCATATAATCAACCACCTGCAATGACTTTCGTACCTAATGAAAGTAAACACGACTATAGAACCCAACTAGTATACGTAACAGATGCTTGCAATGAATCTTTTTAGATAAAACACTTATCTATAAAGGTCACACGTACTACTCAATTTGATTGTGGCCTGTGGTATCAGGCCTTGCTTCGGGTACCTGTTCAGTCGGTACTACTAGCAGAGCAAGAATACCTCAATTTAGTAAAGTCTCTAGTGTGGATTCTTTCACACGTTTGTCTGACTTGCAACTAATAGCCGGAAACTGCGTATTTGACGTAATGATTGGAAATATAGACAACGAAAAATCTCAAAAAGTTGGGTAAAGCATATTAGAGTAAAAAGGGTGATTGTTGAAAGATATGCTAAAGTGATAAAACTTCCATGCCCTAGAATATGCCGCCTTTAATGCTTTCAAAAGTTTAGTTCATCAGAATATAATTATAATATATCAGAATATTTTTCACTAATGCTGTGTAGAGACGCAAAAAAAATTTCAAATATTACTTACCCCTAATTGATCTTAATACAGACAGTCTGAGCGAGATTAGAATGGCTCTCAGCACCTTAAATATGGCAAGGCTCCAGTTGAGGATAGTATAACAGCGGAGCTTCTGAAAGCAGTGAAACTGCCAAGTCCTTCAGAAGCTTTTTAATTCCGTTCTTCATGCTGGGACTACTTCGCAGGCGTGGAGCAGAGGTGCGGTGGTCTTGTTCTTCAAGAAAGGCGACAACGCTCTCTTGAAGAAATATAGACCGATTTCCCTTCTGAGCCGCGTCTACGTGCTATTTTTGATATTTTTGAGACTCATTACGTCTCGCACGCAGACTCGACGACTTCTAGCCTCCCGAACAAGCCAGTTTCCGAAAAGGCTTTAGTACCATAGAGCAGAATAGTATATACTACAGAAGACCGAAGAGTACAATCTGCCACTTTGCCCTGCATATGTGGACTATGAGAAAGCCTTTGATTACGTCGAAATTTCGGTGGTGCTACAGTCCCTCCAGCGCTGTCAAGTTGACTGTCGGTATATTAAAGTGCTGAAATGTTTGTACAGTATGGCTATGATGGCTATCCAAGTACAGAACCAGAGTAAAAAACCCATCCAACTGCAGAGAAGTGTAAGACAGGGTAACGTTTTATCCTCGAAACTCTTCAATGCTGCATTGGAAGACATTTTCAAGTTACTGGACTGGAAAGGATACGGTATTAACATCAGTGGCGAGTATATCACTCACCTTCGATTTGCCGACGGTGTAGTCCTTATGGCAGAATCACTGGAGAACCTAGCCACCACGCCCAATGACCTCAATAGTGCCTCCCACCGAATAGGTCTTAAGATGAACATGGACAATACAAAGATCATATGTACCGTCCGTGTCACACCTATGCCGGTGGTTGTTGCGAGTACTAAGCTTAAAATTGTTGACGAATATGTTTAACTGGGATAAATAGTCCGACTAGGTAAGTCCAACTGCGACCGACAAGTTAATCTACGGATTCAACTTGGCTGGGCAGCGTTAAATTACGACATCTTCTCGTCAGGTATACCTAAAAACTTGAAAAGATTGTGCAATCAGTACGTGTGCTAGTGATGACTTATGGATCTGAAACGTGGTCTTTCACTGCTCACTGCAGAGAAGCTCAAGGTCAGCGAGAGCTATGGAGAGGGCTATTCTCGGAGTTTATCTGCGTGATAAACTTAGAAATGCGGATATCTGCAGTACACATTATCTGCGTAACCAAGCTTTGAAAGTACGAGTGGCTCACATTGGCGTATGCGAACGCTCTTACTGAGATAATCACGCACTTGTAACAGCACTTTCAGCCTATAAAAACAGTTTTGTGTGATCTCAAGTACATGATTCTCAAAGCGAAGGCCCTGGTCCCATCAGCAATCCTAGATTACGAGTCTTACTTACACATTCCACAGGTTTTCCATGTATGCTTATAACAAATTTAGGTTTCATTATACAATTGACCAGTCACTTTGACCCTAAGAGCATGAATTTGGATTTGCGTGGGTTAAGCATAAGTGTATTCTGACCATAATGAGATGTGATGCAAATCTTAATTTATTTTTGCTTCTGCAGTTTCTACGTCGTTAGGAAAAAATGGCAGATTAATCTGTATATCGTCGGCGTGTAGGTGGAACTTGCTGTGCCTTATATGGCGACATACGTCTGCTGTGTATAAAATAAAAATAAGTAGACCAAGTATAGAACCTGGAGGCACTCCTCTGGTTACAGGGCATGGAGACGAGCACAGTTGAGTACTATCGTTCTTATTAAATGTTGCTCTCTGTGTCCAATTGGATAAATAGCTGTCAAACAGTCGAACAGCGGGCAATTCAAAACTATAGTAACTCATTTGGTATAGCAATAAGGGAATGTTTATGGCATCAAATGCACGGGAATAATCAAGTAAGACCAGTAACGTGCCTTGTCCAATATCTTGTGACGTCAAGATATTGTCAACTACATCCATTAAGGCTATTGATGTACGACGTGCCTTTCTGAACCCGGATTGAAAAACAAGTAATATACCATTACACTCTCAAAAAGCTGAAAGCTGCATACACACGATCGATTTTCTCCAGTACTTTTGATAAACAAGGTAGAATACTAATTGGCCGTAAGTCCTTTACATCTGACACATTTTTTTTGGGCAGAGGCTTAACTATGGCTCTATGGCGTCGGGAAAAGTAGATGTGCGAAATGACGCGTTTATAATAGCTGTAATAACTTTGAGTGTACGTGGAACCGTCAGCAGCAAAATTTCAAGAGAAATTCTATCACTGCCCAGAGCATTCGATTTTAGTGAACGTATGACTTTTGAAACTGTGGTTTCATCAGTGGGATTTAACTCAAAATACACGTTTCAAAAACGATGAAATTCGTAATAAGTAAGATTCAACATTGATATTACACTTTTTCCGGGTACCGTACAAACATGACAGTTCAGTCTGTCTGGGCTTTGTATGTGCTCAGGGATTTCAGTAACACGGTGTTTGCCGGCTAAATTAGAGTAACGTTTCAGGTTCTTCCAGAGAGCTTTAGAGTTATTCAGGTTACGGTTTATATACCGATTGAAATACGCACGCTTTTCATTTCGTAATGCTGTAATTACATAATTCTTCAGCTCCCTGTAACAATCTCTATGCTTGCTCAGGCCAGACAAGCGATAACGCTTATAAGCCTCATTGCGTAATTTCATCATCTTACGGATAGTATATGTGATCCAGGGATATGTATTTTCCTTGATAAGAGTTATTTTGATGGGTACATGGCAATCAAAAAGAAAAATTATGGCGTTGTTAAACTGAAGCACCATCTCGTTTACATCTGCCACGTTTGACATTGCCTCCTAGTCAATAGAGTCAAAGTTATTATCAAAAACATTTATATCGATGTCTTTAGTGAGCGATATGTAACTTTATGGAGAGGTAGTTTCGATTTTGTTATTTGGAGTTCTATGAAAGCATGACTGCTTAGAGTCGGTATAAAATCTACTTTTACATTTGTGACTGCAAGATCACTACAAATAATATCACTCAATGTTGAGCTATGCTCAGTGAAATGTGTAGGCTGTGTTCCATATTGTGCTAAATTAAAATATTGTATGAAATCATTAAATTTATCTGAATTACGATCACGACTTAACAAATTGATGATGAAGTCACCTAGTACTATTATTTTGTCATAAAAGGAAAAAGAAGATACAGTATCAATTAGAGCATCAAAAAACGTGTCAACATCTAGCCATGGCGGGCGATATGCCGTGCCTATGAGGGTGTGCGCACACCCAAGCAGTTATTGTGCGACGTATGTAAAAGCCTACCCCACCACCACGTGCCCGTATTGTATCAGATGGCGGAATATGACGTAGCCGGTAATTGGGAACTATAGGTGTGACGGTCATCCTCACCTTCTCGAAGCCAAGTCTCATTTATGGCCATGATATCTACATCATGCTCTTGCATTGCTATATGCTATATAAAAACAGAATTATATAGGCAGCCGCTAATAACGGCACTGTTATATGCATGGCATTATAAAACAACTTACATGAGCAACGATAAAGACCATTAAATCCTAGATTATTCATAATTAAATTGTCCATCACAAATATAATAAAAATCATGCAATGGAATACGGTATACAAATATATATATATATATATATATATATATATATATATATATATATATATATATATATATATATATAGAAACATACGTCATAATTAAATATAACAAATAACAAATATTTTTTAAGTTTATACTAATAAATGTAACACCTTCTTCATTAATAAATATATGAAATACTGGCACCGCATCACTCATGACGAACCTTGCGACAAATATTAAGATAATAAGCATGAGAATATGTTGCGGCGATAAGCAATCAGGGCAGAAAAATAATTGAAATATAGTACATAACACCGATACAATTCATTATAAATTGTTCGAGAATCGTATAAGCTATTAAAGCACACTAAGAATATTAAATATTATATGATTTTTTTTACAGTAAATATTATAAGCCAACAGCATTTTCGCTAAAAATCTTCGTGATATCAACGTCACAACGTATACGTACGTAGGAGATACATATCGCCTAGTAGGCGATTTAGTTTAAAGTAGAAGACTTAGCTTATAAGACTCTCATTGAATAGATTGACGACCAGTTTTCATCAAAGAAATGTATGTTTGCGGAAAGATATGTTTTTTATAAAGCGGGACAAAGACCGTGCGAAGACTTAACTGAATGGGTGGCCCGGGTTCGTCATCTTGCAAAGTTTTGTGGTTTTAAAACAGAATTGAGACGGAATTAAGAGACAAGTTTGTGTTAGGATTGGCGAATGCCGAGGAAAAGAAAAGTTCTTTAGTGAAAACGTCAATAGCTTGATTCAACAAAGCGTTGGAATTAGCACAAAGCGTACGATATGCCCGAGTTGCAGTTCACAGGTCATTGCAAGATGAGGGATATCATCAGCGGCAGCGCAATCCGTTTTCGCTTTACGAGCCCAAGACAATTCTGTTCGTCAAACTACAGAAAAAAACATATCTTGCTTGATTTGTGGATATAAGAACCATACTAAAGATAAATATCGATATGTGAATTATTTTTGTCAAAAGTGCAATAAAAAGGGCATTTAAAACGTGTTTGTAAGAGTGGTTATAAGAGCAACAATTATTTGGAGGTGGATGACAACGATTTAGTAAAAGGTATTTCTTACGATTTTTATAGTATAGGGTGTTTAAATGGTATATCGATGAGAGCGGTCGATCTAAGGCAGTATGATAATTCAAATCATCTAACATTCCTCTCTGAAAGAAAGTGAAATAAATAATGAGACCTGTAACCTATTCTGCTGAAAATGGGTGTTTCAAAATATATAGTTCATAAATTTTGTATTACATTCATAACAATAAAATGATGTTCTTAATGTCTTACTGCATACATTAAGAATTGTGTAGACAAAATAATTGTATAGAAATTGAATTATTCTTCTATATATTATTGTTAAACTAGATTATATGTTAGATTGCCCTTGCATTATATAAGTTCTGTGAAATAAGTCTGTCTTGTCTATTTCATTTGTTTGAATTCCATGTTGATCTTCATCTTCCACGTAGATCATCTACAGAGATATTGAACCTGTACCTAGCTTATCTGCTTATACTACATCAATCAGTGGTGTTGAAATGACACCAAGAAAGAGTGAAAGTTTAAAAACAATATGTAAATTAAAGAGAAGAATAATATACAAAAAAAAGTTAAAAAATGGACATGCTCAAAAGAAAGTATGGGATCTAAAATAATTCAACACACATATTATATTTATATAATACAAATTATCTGCCACTTCAAAATATATTAGCATTAATTGATTTTCTTTCCATGCACATAAGAAAAAAAACTGTTAAGAGTTTTGTAAAACAAACTTAAGTGTGGAGATTGTATCGCATTAATATATTTATTTATTTTTTCTTATAAATATATTTCGAAATATATTTCGAAGACATGTGTAGTTCGCCAACACGCATTGGGGCAGCGCGGCGGACACTTCCTTGCCCTAAAAACCGTCTCAGAAATGAGAGGAGGCCTGTGCCCAGCAGTGGGACGTATATAGGCTGTTTAACTTTTTTAACGATAATTTATTTATTTATATCTTTATAATGATAAAAGAGGTTAAATTTAGCCATCAAAACACGTGATGGATGTGTATGTTTATTTTGTGAAACAATATTAAGAGTAAATATAAAGTTTAAAAATCTTAATAAAAACCAATTATTTATTTTTTTAAAAAGTTTATGTACCTCCACACTAGGATTTTCTCCTGTATCGCGGGGGCAGTTTACATACATAGATTTCACAAGTACAAACATCCAGACCCAGAACAATTATTTGTAGGTCATACAAATGCTTGTTCCGTGTGGGAATCGAATCCGCGGCCCTTAGCGCTGTAACTCATTGCGCCACGGAGCCATTAATTAATTGTCACCAGGATCATTTATAATTTTTAGTTATTTTTGTTTTGTTACGCTAAAGAAGTATAACTTCCTACGTGCGTACATAAGTACACACACTTTTTTATATATATATTAAATTTGCATAAATACCATTATGTATCTAACAAATATTACTTCTAGAAAACCACCACTTAACTCACAATATCGTTTGAAAAAAAAATTGGCTTATTATGATACAATAATTATCTTTATTTAGTTAAAATGAGCTCTAAAATATTAATTTTCTGTGTGATGTTATGGTGATGCGAGCTTAATCAGAAACTTAGACGTAAACTCTAGAACAATTCTGCACGGTTAAATTATTACTAGCTACTGGTGTGTGTAAATTAAGAAAATATGTATTAATTAAGACTTAATACTATGAAAGTATCTATCTCTGGTCAAAAACACTTTTTTTCTCTTTTTTCTCTGGTCAAAAGCATTTTTTTTATTTTATTTATTTGTTTTAATAAACGTTACCCCCCACACTAGGATTTTCTTCTGTATCGTGCAATTGATTAAACAATTTAAAATAGAGTAATAACTTATTTTAAAAAAAAAATCTAAGAGAGTTTATAGGGAATGGAACCTCACGTTTGACTTCATGACTTCATTTAGTTTAACAGACACAATTATTTCTTATATTTATGCCAATTCTACCCATTGAATATAACATAATATATAATTTACAGATATTGTCGTATTTGGTACTTTTTATTTAACATTGAATTGATCTTAGTTATACATCCCTTAAAACATATAGCTGGCGTGAAGCACCGACGCTCCGGAAATCTGCAGGGAAGTATACAGGATTACACAAATCCTAGCAAAAGTACACTAAATCCTGTCAGGGATATGTCTCGTGGCTATTGAAATGAATAACATCCAAATTTCAATAGAGGAGATAGCTGAGTACTACTATCTGCTTGGGATCCTATAATTAATAGAATAAAAAAAGACAATTATAAATTAATTTTCAAACCTTTAGTTTTTACCTGGTGACCCGGGTTAGCTTAACATCAGGACTACAAATACCTCAGTCCCCCTATGACCATGGGTGCTGCGAAACAACCGATAAAATCAGTAAATTAGTTTTATTCAATTTACCAGACATGCAGATTTCTTCACGTTTCCTTTACCGCCGAGCACGTGGTAAATAACTACTTACAATAATTACAAATAATCATTACAGCGGTTCGGTGGGATCAAACGGATTTGAGTGTTGCCAAATGTAAGGTGATTTTCCAGCTCTTAAAGCTCCTTTAAAAAAACAAACATTTAAAAAAAACTTAAATGAATATTTTTAACTCATAATATGCCAATCCAACTGAGTAGTATATACTCGTAATCTATCCAATTAGGTAGGTTCATCGTCAATGATATTCATTGACAGAAATTGTTCTCTGAATTTATATGAGGCCGTCCCTGAGGTATATATTTCTATTGAAAAAAATCATTAAAATCGGTTCAAACTTCTAACTGTTCATAACGACGCGTCTGCTCTGTCTGCATGTCTTAAAATTTTTAAATATATCCAGAGCATGTGAAATCTACTAAATCGTTTAAAAAATAAGAAGGTCTTTGTGAAAATAATAAATAATTGATTAGTCTCCTGCACTATTTTGAAAATAATAATTTAAATGTAATACGAATGCTCTGAGCACGACCTAATTCTAAGTTTTCAACTTAATTATATGAATGCGAATACAAGTTTGTTTGACTTTGTTCTTTATTACCAACTTCCCATTTGGAAGTTGTTGGTACAGTTTTCATTATTCTTAATTTCAATAAACCTCCAGTTTTGATTTTCCTTAATTTTGATTTTCTTTCTGTTGTTAAGTGATGTATATGAGTACGTTGTCGTAAGTTGGCTAACTTTTCTAGTCCCGCTTACTAGAATAGTTCTCAAAATATCCTATGGTTGATCTTAAACAAGATCCAATGCACGTTTAGAACAATGTTATTGGTTCTACCTATCTAAAATAAAAAAATAAACTTGCGGTGAGATATTTGACCACAGTCGCTACATCAACGTCATCTAAGCGGTTATCTACCGAATTCAAAAAGGAGGACGTACTCGTACTCAATTCGACTATATGTTTTTCTTTTTTAATGTGTGTACTCATTACTTTTTTCTGAGCGAACCGATTTCGATGATTCTTTTTTTATTTGAAAGCTGGTGCTTCTTACGTGGTTCCATATAAATTTGATCAAAGTCTGACCAATAGTTTTTGAGTTATCCTTAATAATTTATATTGAAGTCGGTTGTACAAAATGTTTAATTTTTAATTATTTTTAAAAGCTGGCTTAACTCTTTATCAACAGAGAAACAGATTGAAAGGTATTTCTTTGTCAAAATTTCTATTTCTTCAAAAGTATTGGACTATATAACAAATGAACTAGATATTTGTAAACTTCTTCCAATTTTTTTAATTACTGTTTTACACTACATTGTTTATTAATTTCTTTTATTTCATTAATTATAAACCATAAACAACATGACTATTTTTTTATTCATCTAATTCTAATCTATTAAATACATGTGCAAAAAACATCGATAATGGCTAACATTGATGTTTTGAGTAGGATAAACATCGAACATCGATGTTGAGCTATCGATGCCAACATCGATGTCATCATCGACGTTTCTGCAACATCGATCATCCCTAGATGCAATAACATGTCAGGTTTGGTGGCGGAGCGAGGGGCAGGGTCCGGTGCTAATCCCGGATATTTGTATAATTTCCTGAATAATTGTAGCCCTTATTCAGCAGCACACTTGTGTTGGGCTGTTATGATAATGATGATGAGAATAGGAAGTGTAGTTAGCTCAAAGTAGCTTTGGGTGAAAGATTTTTCACAACTTTTCCAACTTTTTCCAAGTAATGTTATTGTACATCAAATTAAATGTGAAGATATTTTCTTTAGGAAATATGTATCACAATTCGATTACGACAATTCCAAAACGTCTACATATAATAATTTAGCTCGAAATTTTAATCACTAAACGCGATCATCGCTTATTGATTATATGTTGTTTAAAATGTATTCTAATCGGTTTTTTGTGTTAAATAAATGCTAAATATAAAATAATGCATCACTATTAACACATTGATAGCCATTTATAAACGAAATATATGTTGAGATGTGTCTAGAAATTATTAAAATTTATTTTTATTTTTTTATTTATAAAATTTATATTGAGTAAATATTATTATTCTGGATAGTTCAGAAGGTGGATGTGTCGAGATAACTGACTTTAGAGAGACGTTGAGTGCATGTGTACTAAATAACTGACTTTACTTTGGAATTCACTTCGATAACTTATAAATGAACTAAGAGGACTGTATAAAGAAAAGTGGGACAATTTACAACTATTTATTTCACTATTTACATTAGCGGCAATCATTCATCACTATCACTAATTAATATCTACACTAAGAGGGGATATTGAGTTTTTGAGTCTTCTTTCTTGATGTGTCTTCTTTGCCACTTTCGAATCGAATGAAGCAGAGCCTTTTTTTTTGTGCCCAATGCAATGTCACGGGAATGCAAAGGATGCAAAGGAAGCAGGGGAGGGAGGTGGTGAATGCTCCTAGCATACCACGCAGCCGGCTGCGTGGTTATGTGGGACTCATTATGAAGAAGTGCCTTACCCAATAAACACCACCTGTGAGACTGGCGTTGGCTTTTGAAGCCTTTCTGCCGAATCGGACGCGACCCCCTTTAGGGAAAAGGGGGCGCAGTGAAGCGGAGCCCAAAGGTCCCTTCTTATATTCTCGCGGCGGATGTCTTGGCATGAGCGTGTTCTCACGCGGTGTGCTGCGCGCTCATTGGTCGCCGACCTCACGTGATGTCCGGGCGGTGTGCGGGGTGCGCGGGGCGTAACGGGGTATGAGGAGGTGACGGGGCAGCGGCTCCCTTCGCCGTCCGTAACATCCTCCCCCGGCGTAGTCCACGAGCCTATCCTTCCTTCGGGAGGTCCTTACTGGTCTTCTTAGGATTCCGCCTCTTGTTCTAACTTCAACGTTCCGCACCACACCGTCCGGTCCGGGAAATGTCTTGGTGACGACTCCTCGTGGCCATTCGCTTTTTTCCTTGTAGAGAAATGAACCAGTTCCGGTGAACCATTGGTTGCTTTCTCTCTTGCTTACGAAGTTCATGCGCGTTGCCTGGTCTGCTATATTGTGAGCAGTCGGAATCCATTTCTATTGGTCGGGTGATGTTTTCTCGGCTATCTCCCCGAGTGTAACGCGCTGTATCGTTTCTTATCCAGTGGAGCGCCGTATTAGAATCCGTCCAATATACGACCCTATCTGCTCTCATTCTGTGTTCGTTCTGCACGAATTCCGCGAGTCGCACGCCTATCAAGTTCGCGTGCAACTCTAATCGCGGTATACTTTGAGTCTTAATTGGGGCGACTTTCGCCTTGGCCGCTACCAACGTAACCCTAACCGTACCGTCGCGATAACGGATACGCCAATATGCCGCGGATGCGGACGCGTGTTCACTTGCATCGTTGAATACGTGAAGTTGACGCTCTACCACTCCCCCCGTAGGAGCATAGCATCTCGAAAGTCGCAGCTGGGACACTTCCTCGACGACTCGCAGCCATCTCTGAAATTCGTTTGCTGCCTCCTCGGGTAGTTCGTCATCCCATCCGACCTGTTTATACGCCACAAGTCTTGCAGAAAGATCTTTGCGGTAATGGTGAGGTAGCTGAGCAACCGAGCGGGTTGAAAACCGACATAACTGCGCTCAACGCCTCCCTTTAGGCCGGTGGTCGATGGAGCATCTTAACTTCGTACGGCACCCTATTCATGGACGTGTTGAATGTCAGCGCGTTCTCTTCGGCCATCCACAGTAGTCCTAGGGTCCTTCCTGGGCCATCTCATCTTGTGTCGCTCCCACCTCCTTGGGCCTCCGGGCCAGCAGCTCCTTTAGTTTGTCCTCTAATAAGGCTGCATGGTTTGAGTTCCATCCTGCCAAGGTGAAGCCTGCCTTCTGGTGTACCTCGGTGACCTGCTTCGGCGTGTTTATCGCTTCTTCTAACGACGCGTAACTGTCTAGGTAATCATCCATATAGTGGTTGTTTACGATAGCGTTAAACGATGTGATTCGGCGTGTGCGCGCGCATTGTAGTCCCTAACGCTATGTACAAGGAAAGGCGAACTCCTCGCACCGAATATCATTGAAGTTATTATGTACTCTTGCGGCGGACTAGAGCGTTCGTTCCCTCGCCATAAGAACAGTTGCGCGGGTTGGTCGCGGCGATCGATCTTAACACGCAAAAACATTTTGCGAATATCCGCGGACACGGCTACGTCGTTTTCCCTAAACCTAAACAATATACCGGGTAGGTTCCGTAACAAGTCGGGGCCGTCGAGCAAGTAATCGTTCAAGCATTTGCCTGAGGCGCGAGCTGCTGCGTCGAATACTAATCTCATTTTCCCTGGCTTGTTTGATTCTTAACAGCAGTGTGGCAGGTACCAACTCTTGGGATCTTCTTTTTCTGACCCGTCGGCTTCCTTGGCGTAGCCCTTCTCTAGGAGGTTGTTCACCTGCGTTGTATACGCATCTCGAAACTACGGTGACTGATCCATCCTTCGTTCGATGGTTCGGAGTCTTCGTGCTGCCATCTCGTAACTCGGTGGCATCCTGACGTCGTCGTCCCTCCATGGCAGTCCGATTTAGTATTGCTCACCGACCCTCTTGACGGTGAGCTGGAATATGTCTACAGCACGCTCCTCTTCCCGCCTTGGTCTGCTCTTGAGCGCTATACCTATCGAGTCGATCTCGTACTACCTCTTGAGAAGATCTGTCAACTCTTTATCAGGACTGGCGAACGTCTTTACATCCTTATCTAACCGCTCGTTAATGCTCGATATGTGTAATACTGTTTCACTGTCTTGTTTACACATTACGCGCGGCGCGGTCTCTTGTAAAACCCATTCTAATAACGTCCTAGCCGCAATGGGTTGCTTACGATGTCCTATTCGTAAATTACGTTATAATTAAATGCCAGTTATCTGACCCTATTAATACTTTCGGTTTCGCGTCGTTATAACATACCTCGCTCGGTAAGCCACGTAAATGTTTCAAACGTAGACACTCCTTACCGATGGACTGCGAACCTACTGTCAAATTATTTATTGTTCGAGCACTTACTGTGTACGTATCGTTTCATGTTTTCCCGCGTATCCCTATTCTTACTACGCGACTATTAGCCTCACGTTGGCTATTCGATACGCCTCGGATATTCTATGGCTTCGTCGGTCGTCGTCGTCAATTAACGATATTGTGGACCCCTCATCGAGGAGCGCGTAGGTTTCAATCCCTTTAACACGCGGCACTATAATAGGACACACTTTTAATAACACTGACGCATTTTTAGCTGTATTTGACGCGACGAGCACCCTCTCGCCTGGATTTGTCTGAGTCTTGTGGGCGTGAAGAAGCGCGTGGTGAGGGGCGTTGCAGTCGTCGACGCCGCATTTCTTGGCCTTGCACCTCAGGCGCCGATGCTTGCTGCTTAGACACTTGAAGCACACTCCCTCTTCCTTCACCCATTTCCACCGGTTATCTACGTCCATCTGCACTAGTTTTTTTACACTTGTTTATCACATGTTCGCCACCACAACACAAACACTTAACACTTTCACTGTCTTCTTGTGTGGTGAATGTTCTTACGTCGCGTGGCCTATCCTCTACGCGGCGTGTGACTATAGGTCGTTTTGACGGTGGCGTTTCTCTTCTCACGGGCGCTTCCCTGGTCGGCGCCGCGGGCGTATAGGCGTGACTTAGCGCACGGTCAGCCTCTCTCATCATAAACCGTGATAGTGTGACGACACCCGGTTCGTCAACACTTCCGTAATGCTCCGCATAATCGCACCAACGCGACCGTAAGTGAAGACTTAACTTAGTCGTGACCTCTCTCGTGAGCATAGGATTTTGCAAATATCCTTTACCGTCAACGTTATTTATAATACAGACGATATTCTGTAAACTAATTGCGAACGCGTTTAACTCCTGAGCGGTTTGACTCGGGTGCGGAAGGCGTCTTAAATCTTCTAACACACGATCTTTAATAACTTCCGGGCGGCCGAAATACTGCTCCAGTGTTCGCATAATATCCGCTGGATCACTAGCGGTAAATAGCAGTGCCGATACTGCTTCCCTAGCCTCACCACGTAAATAGTTTCTCAATCTTGCCATATTTTCCGTATCCGTGAATCCGTACAACTGAGTGGATTCTTTCATCGCGGCCTTAAACGCTAACCATTCTGCGGCAGAACCGTTAAAAATAGGCAAGTCCTGTGTTTGCTTCGCGGCGGCTGGTCTGAATCGTACCATACTCTCTAATGCTTCCGCTAGCCGTTCGGTACCCCTATCTTTCCCTCTCGGGGTGAGCGACCTACGTCTTTCCCTATTTCACTATAGAGATACACGACCTATGTCTTGGCGATAGAGTGCAGCATTGGGCGCGCGTCGGCGACGTAACCCTTACATGACGATTCACCTGATTCGATTCTGCGGCGACTCCACTATCCCTCTGTACTATATTCGCGCGACGTGGCTGTTCGTTGTTCGTGATCATCCTCCCCTGGGCATCTTCAACATACATGGGTAGCGCAGGTACCTAATCGGTCCCCTTTTCCGGCGGGGCCTGCACTCGATCGATGCGGGGCGCGGGCTGAGACGGGCAGCAGGGTGGCTCCCCCCACACAGTATCCACGTTATCTAACCATTGGTCGACGCGATTCCTACCGGTTATATCTCGGCCCCTCTAAACTTTCCCTATCGGTATCTTCTTGCATTGCGCGATGTCCCTAGCATATTTTAATTAATCTTCCCTCGATTTGCAACTGTTTCCTTCTAATCGCGGCGAGCGGGGAAATCCTCATGGATACCTTCCGCTGCGGGGCAACGAAAAGGTTATGCCGGACTCCTACCGGCTAAAACCCCACGGTGGTCACCATCAGCGTATACGAGGGTCCCGGGATCTCCGTTCGGAACGCAACCGAGCCCTCCATCGCTTTGCTACACTAATAGCACGTCCTGGGGCAGTGTACATGCTACCCCAGCACCCGCAGTGCTATCACGATGTCTCGAGACCACTGAGTCATCGTCCTCCTCGGGGTTACATAACCAGGCGTTCGAGGCCCCCGCCCCGAGCGTCTGCAACCCCGAAGCTCCGTTTCTGTAAACACCGTTTTCAAGAGGAGGGCCGTGACGAACGCCTTGGCGACGTCGTTCCGCGCGGGATCCGCCCTTCCCGATCCCTGCTCAGAAGCCTCCTTCTGAATCATAACAGATTCACAGAAGGTGGCTACGGCCCTCCACGCCGAATCCCCGCTCAGCATCGCCGACACGACTGCTGGTAGGGAGAGGTTCTGTCCGTTGCGGTTTACCAGGATCGTCCGCTCCCGTTCCCACGCTGGGCATACTGCGAGCGTGTGGGAAGCGGAGTCTTGGTCCCGTCCACCACAGTGGAAGCAGTTCGCCGTCGCCTCGCGTCCGATCTTACACAGATAATCACCGAAGCACCCATGCCCGGTAATTATCTGTGTAAGTCTGTAGGTGAGTCTTCCTGCTCGTCGCTACATCCAGGCTTTGAAGGCCCGCAGTATTGCTCCAATGACGCGTTTGCGTTCATAGCGCTCCTTGAGTCGAGTGTCAGAGCGTTTTGTCGTTCCTGCCGTTTAATTGATTCGAGCGCCTCTTCTGGCTCACTACCACTACTCTGGCGGATGGCACGAATTCGGACGCACACCCTCGCGTCCATTTCCGACAGTATATCTAGTGGTAGAAAGCGAGCCAGGATTGTCGCAGCCTCAAAGGATATAGTGCGGTATCCTCATATAATCCGTGTGGTAATATATATAATAATCGCTCGATCGTGGACACGGACATAGCGGGGCGTGGCGGCGCGGACGCGGGTGCGGGCATAGCTGCGGGCGTCGGCGGGGGCGCGGTAGAGTGCGCGTGTGTCAACGATAAAAAGTCTGAGGGGGACGCGGGGGCTTCCTCGTAGATACGTATTCCCACCGGCGTTTCGTCGTCGTTCCTGGTCTTTTGGCTTCTTGTTTTACGCATGACTTCTTATCGTCTTCAAAAAACGTACCCGACCGTCTTCAAAAAGACGCACGTGTTACGTTACCAGTCGATTACAGTTTGGCACCGTCCTCCACAAAATGGCATATATGCAAATGCCATTTTGTTTCGACATTACGAGGAGCCAGGATGTCGTCTGATAATAAAATATGGGATGCATTTTAAGTCGCCATTCATTACTTTCGACTCAACTATTTTTTTTTATTCAAATTTAGGACGAGGCCGAGATAAATGAGTATTAATTGGGTAATCTAAATTTTGAAAAGATGTCTCTTTAGTTGAGACGTTATTGATTAATTTATTGTTTTATCAAGATGAAAATGGGAATACGCAAGTAAATAATTTTTGCAAACTCTTTTCACTATTAGTGAAACAATTTTGAATAGTGCATGACAACGTTTTAGCAAGCTGCATCCTCGCACCTCTAGGAATTCTTTTAATCACTGGTACATTACAATGATAATTATGAATATGCTCCGAAAAAATGGAAAAATTAGCATCATTAGAAATTATTGAGTTATGAATTTCAGTGAGGCTGAAGCCGAAATACTTTTACTATGGCATCGTTTAATATGTATAATATTTAATCCCCTTTTATTTTAAACAGCCTAGCAGAGCGGAGATATTCAATAAAAAATCTAAACAGATCACGACAGCTCTCACAAGTCTTTATATTACATAGCTTCATATTGACTTGAAATGTGCTATACCCAAAGACATTTAAGTAGTTAGTATACCTATATATTTAAATCTCTTTGGCTGTACCCCGCATCTTTCCCAGAATTTATTTCATTATGATAAAAATTGTATGTAGTCGTTATGCTTTGACAGTTGAAAACGACTCAGCAGAAAGATTTTACTTTGTAAATAAGTATTATGTCTGAAATCAAAAAATAATTATTATAATAACTGTCTTTTATATTTATTGACCATTTTTTTGTAATTTTTTAGCCAAAATATGCCTCTAAATAACAAAATAAAATAAGTTAAATATACGTAGCTTTTGACAGTTGAAACATTTTGACAATTTTTTCAACTGTGGTTCTTTATTTATTTTAAAAGACTACTTGGTACCAATATTAACAGTGTTATTTTTTAACTACCGTAGCGAAAAGAGGTCAAGTTGCAGTACCTTACCCTCTATTATAACATAATAGGTCGGGGAAAAATTTCTTTGTTATTATAAATACAAATTCAAGACATTTTTTTTTACATTTAATTATATGGCATATCTACATATGCCATTTTGTTCGATCTAACTTGTTACCATCTTATAGGTTATGACATAATCCCGTTATTATTGAAATCTTGGGATTTTTGTACAAAAAAATGTGTAGTTTTGACAGTCCTCTCGATGTTCCAAAGAATTCTAAAGAGACCAAAACAGGTGAAAATCTGAGGGTTCAAGGTTAGGACTATATGATGGATGCATTAACACTTCCAAAACAAGCTCTCTCAATTTTTGTTGAGCGGCCAAAGATGTGTGGGGTCTGGCGTTATCATGATGAAAGACCATTCCTTTTCTATTGATCAATTACGGTCATTTTTTCTCAATTTCTTGCTTGAGTCTCATTAGTTGTTGGCAGTAGAGATCCGGATCGATGATTTAGCCTGGCGGTAAATCCTCATAATGAACGATGCCCCTCCAATCCCACCATACACACAGCATCACCATATTGCGTGTTAATTCGAGTTTTGCTACAGTCTATGGAGCTTGACTACCCTTTGACCATAATCTTTTCGCGTTCTTGTCGCCAAGTGATCAACTTTTCATCACCAGTGATCAACCTTTTCAAAATGGTTCGGTTTCATTACGTTTCAATAGAGAATCGCAAATGAGTACACGATTCATTAGGTTTCTTTCAGTGAGCTCGTGTGGTACCCAAATATCAGGGATTTTGTATAGTCAGACTTTTCAAATGGGTCGAAACTGTTTCATCATCGTTCGGCCACTCAACAAAAATTGAGAGAGCCTGGTTGGGAAGTGTTAATGCATCCATCATATAACCCTGACCTTGAAACCTCAGATTTTCACCTGTTTCGGGCTCTTCAGAATTATTTGGAACATCAAGAGAGGACTGTCAAAACTGCACATTTTTTGATCAAAAATCTCAAGATTTCTACAGCAATGGGATTATGTCACTACCTACAAGATGGCAACAAGTTATGAAACAAGATGGCATATATATAAATGGCATTTTTTAAATACAGTATTGGTATTATGAAGCAAATTAATCTGCCTGACATAACAACACGCTTGTATAGGTCACTAGTCTAAATATTTTAGATCTATAATAAATGTGAAACATTTTACAGTGACCATTATTGTCATGTAAATAACCTAACTAGGAGACTCAGGATTCCACGCATTTCTAATTGGTCCACATGATGTATTCTATATATTTGTAAAAAGTATGTAAGCTATAAAAATGTAAGCTATAAAAAACCGTGTAGTGGCGGTGTAAGAATATTCACTACCCCATATCATCCCGTGGGTGTCGTAAGAGGCGACAGAGGAAATCAAATCAGGAGATGGGCATCAGCGTCTTCCTAATAACGACTAAAACTAAAAAAAACTGCGGTTGTCAACCCGCTTGCCAAGCGTGGCAACTATGGCAAATAATATCCCTATGAGGTAATCTATAGGGGACGCCCATGTTGACCCATTTTTTCAATTATATTACAAATGTTATTTATCTTTTTATTGCAATATAATTGACTTGTACTTGTATTATTTAATACATTTTGAATATTTTAAGTAGAGTTTTTATAAAATTTTGAGTTTTTCAAAGCCAATTTTATACTTTTACTATACTATATTAGTCAATATTCGAAATGAATATATTTGAACTTTATGCTTATTATTGCGTTTTAATTGTTTAAATTATAATTTCTATGACATTTTTAAATGTCTTTATATTGAATTTAATTATTATTTATTAATAATAATTGTGAGCCGTCATACTATCAAAAGCCCACTTTTGAACAAAGGCCTCCCCATAGATTAACCTCTGACTGAACCGTCCACGCCGCGCGAGTGATTCTCGCCCCACCTGTCCGCGCATTAAATGTGACTTTTTTGTTACGTACGCGTGAGACTGTCTCAACAAAAACGATTACTACTGAATAAATACTATAGCTACATTCAAATAAAAAATATTCTCAAAAAGCTCAAAAAATTCAAAATTTTATTTTGTTGAAAGAAAATTGGTCAAATTAAGAATAAAAGTTGAAAATAAAGCTTAAAAATGGGAATATCAAAAAAAATCGTATTTATACAAGCGGGGGAGGGAGGTGGTGAATGCTCATAGCATACCACGTAGCCGGCTGCGTGGTTATGTGGGACTCACTTTGAAGAAGTTCCTACCCACTAAACGCCACCTGGGAACGGCTTTAGCCATAGTGGCCTTTCCGCCAAAATTTGATGCGACCCCTTAAGGGATAAGGGGCGCAGGCGGCAGTAGCCGCTGAGAGTTGCGCCTAGTGGGCATATTATACATTAGAAGAAGGCTCGGCCTGGGCCGCCGAAAGGCATCCAGGTCGGCCAGCTGGTTGGGGGTTTGAGAGAGTTTCTCGGTCTGCGGACTCGATAGCGAGAGGAAGTGGGGCTGCATAGGGTTGCCTCACGAATAAGGTGATTATAGTGAGACTCTGAGGCTTTGAAGAAGTTCTCAGAGAGTGATTTAGGAACTGTTGTATTGTGGGGAGCTCTAAGTCTCAGTGAGTCAGCGTTACGGACGTACCAGGGTGCGTTCGTAGCGAACAGAAATAGTTTTGAACAACTAGAAGTTTGTACAGGGTTTTAGGCTTTGCGTGAGCAAAAATGGGGGCTGCGTATGTCATGACTTGTCGTATACAGACCTTATAAAAGGTTCGCTTGTTACGGAGGGACATTTTACTGTATCGGACCAACATACTGTTGAGCCTACCCAGATAAAATCGCGCGTTTCGAGTTACTCTCTTAACACGGGGCTCGAAAGTGAGCCTCGTGTCAAGGGTGACACCTAAGTATTTGGCGGACGTATGCCAGGGTACAAGGGTCTCTAGCATACGGATTGGCGGAATGGTAGTGGGGCGGCGTCGTTTATGTTCGAAGTGAACGGCGGAGCTCTTCTCCGGGTTTACATCGATACGTCATTTTTGGAACCATGCTCCTAAGTCATTAACTGACTTCTGAAACTTGTTCCGTATAAAGAGTAGTAAGATGCCTTTGCAGTAGAGGGCAGTGTCGTCTGCAAAGAGGGAGAGCTGAACACCATTCGACGGGATGGGAATGTTGTTAGTGTACAGGATATAGAAGAGGCAAGCACGGGCCTGAGGGACACCGGTTTTGATTTGACGCGAAGAGGAGAGCATGCCTTCGTGTCTGAAAGAAAGTACAGTCCTTTAATTAGGAGGCCACGGACTAACAAGATGGTCAGGAGACCTGGCTTGTATAGTTTGTAGATAAGGCCTTCGGCGCAGACTCTATCAAACGCTTTCGCTATGTCGAAGAAGACAGCGATGGTCTTATGACGGCGAGGACAAAACCGCGCTGAGGATATATTCCACAATACGGTGAACTTGTTGGGGACAGAGTGTTTCGCTCAGGAAACAAATTGAGTGAGGATGACAAGAGGTTCACTGTCTGTGGAAACAGATGGCGCCTCATGCAGTGAGAATGACTCGTTCAAATAGTTTGCCCATGGCCTTGAGGAGGCTGATGGGATGATGACTGGAGGGAGGTTGTGAGGCTTTCCTGGCTTGGGGATACCAATGACAGTTGCCTCTTTCCACGTGGTGGGAAGTAACTAAGATTGAAACAGGCGTTGAAGATAATAGCTAAAAGGGTTAACACCTGCTCAGGAAAATGTTAAAGGGCTTGGTTGGAGATGTCCGCGCCCGGAGCCTTTTGGGCTTCAGTCCTTGATGAGGATGAGATCTCATCATTGGACACAGTGATAGGGTCAGAGGCTATGGGGGAGTTCGGCGGCGGACCTCATCCTCCACTGTCTGGATGTGGGAGGGTCGGTGGGTTGAGAGCTGGGAGGCATTGAGCGGCGATGCTGTCTCACAAAGCACTCAACTTTTCCTCGTCCTCGAAGGCAATACCGTCAGGGCGGAGAGGGGGAGTGTGAGTGATAGCGTCTATGCGGAAAGCTCTCGCCATCTGGTAGTACGCTGTATGAGAGGGAGAGACATCCCCCGCTTTCCAAGCCAGCATTTCGCTGCACCCCCATCCTCGCAAAGAGACAAGTCCCACTCCCTGTCTTTCTCAGAGACAAGGCACAGTTCACATGTCTCTCCAAAACCTGCTACAACGCAGGTAAAAAAAAAGACAACAACTTCAGTGAAGCCATTAAAATCATGCCAACTTTATGGGCATGCGGCGGCCAACTGCTCAGCCCCCCCAGGTGCGTAAAATTCTTGACCCCTACAACTCGAAAGAGTGCCCTGGGCCCAGTAATTCCGAATCCCCACCTGCTTGCGTCCTTTGCGAGCAACCTGGTCATCCGGCCAACTACAGGGGATGCCCTCGCGCTCCTTGTTCCCGTCTTACCAGAGCTCCGCCGCCGATTAATGACAATTCATTCCCGGCACTTCCGTCGAAAATGCCTCGTCAGGGCTCTTCCCAGCCCCTTAACGTCCCATATTGGCCACCTCATGGTCCCCCTAGGCCCCTTATGGGCTCCATTCGGCCCCCTCGGGGGTTTTCTCAGCCCACACAGCCACCAATTTGCCCGCAAACTGCGCGCTGCTCAGTCCCCTCAGGACCGTCTCCTTGCTCTTGCTGAGCATCAAAATCTTCTGTGTTCGTTTTAAGCTAAGTTAATTTAATTTAGCTTAACATTATGACAGAACACTCCAATATCCCAAAGTCTCTCGGACATATTAAGACTAAGGGCTTATCACTTGTTTCTTTTAATACTCGCGGTTTGCGAAATAACCTCCCCGAGCTTAAGCTTTTTCTTCGAGATCGCGAAGCCGACCTCTTCCTACTCCAGGAGACCCACCTCAAACCTCAGAACCTCAAAGGTTTCCATCAAAAGTATTCTTCGCAACGACAAACCCGACCGCAAAGGCGGCGGTATTAGCCACTACTACAAGAAAATACTACATTGCTCCCACATCCCACTCCGCCGCTTACCAATATGGAAGCCACGGTGTGGCTGGCCCTGACTGGACATCAGTCCATCGTCATAGCCTCCTGCTATATCCCTAGTGGAAATCTCCCCCTCAAAAAAGATTTGAGGCCATCCTTTCATTAGGCAATTCATTCATTATATTTGGAGATTTTAACTACAAGCATACGGATTGGACTTGTCTAACTACTACTCATAGTTGCAAGAAACTGCTTGATATCACGCAGTCTCTCAACCTTATCGTTCTCAGTCCTCTCGGTGTCACTCACTATCCCGACAACACTGACCACGCCCCTGACGTACTAGACTTTGCAATAGCAAAAGAAGTTTCTCTCAACCTCAGGTCAATCGAGACCCTTGACGATCTTGGATCTGAACACCGCCCTGTTTCCCTCATACTTGGTCGTCAGCCACCTACCTCAACCCCCTCCACGAAAACCTTCACCAACTGGAAGGGCTTCAAGACGTCCTTAGCCACAGCTTTGGACCTCCGACCCCCATCCCCATTCTTCGGACTTTTTCGACAGTACCGAAAAATCGACACCATGGTCGATTCTCTCACCACCCTAATTAAATCCTCCCTTAAGGAGAATGAAAGGGTCGTTTCGGTTGCTAATACTAATAGTCTTCCGCTACATATTAGCAACTTAATGAAAGCCAAGAGAGCTACTCTCCGGAGAGCAGCACTCTACCCAACCCCTGAATATAGACGTACGGCCAATCGTCTTTAACGAGAAGTCCGTTCACGCCTTTCCGAACTTCGAGACATCGAAAAGAGTAATCTCATGGAGAATATCTCTCCCTCTCATACAGCGTACTACCAGATGGCGAGATCTTTCCGCATAGACGCTATCACTCACACTCCCTCTCCGCCCCGACGGTACTATTGCCTTCGAGGACGAGGAAAAAGTTGAGTGCTTTGCAGACAGCATCGCCGCTCAATGCTCTCCCAGCACTCAACCCACCGACCCCTCCCACATCCAGACAGTGGAGGATGAGTTCCGCCGCCGGTACTCACCCCCCATAGCCTCTGACCCTATCACTGTGTCCAATGATGATCCTCATCCTCATCAAGGACTGAAGCCCAAAAAGGCTCCGGGCGCGGATGGCATCTCCAACCAAGCCCTTTAACATTTTCCTGAGCAGGTGTTAACCCTTTTAGCTATTACATTCAACGCCTGTTTCAATCTTAGTTACTTTCCCACCACGTGGAAAGAGGCAATTGTCATTGGTATCCCCAAGCCAGGAAAGCCTCACAACCTCCCCTCCAGTCATCGTCCCATCAGTCTCCTCAAGGCCATGGGCAAACTCTTTGAACGAGTCATTCTCACTCGCATGAGGCGCCATCTGTTTCCCACAGACGGTGACCCTCTTGTCATCCCTCACCAATTTGGTTTCCGAGCGAAACACTCTTGTCCCCTACACAAGTTCACCGTATTGCGCCGTCATAAGACCATCGCGGTCTTCTTCGACATAGCGAAAGCGTTTGATAGAGTCTGGCACGAAGGCTTTATCTACAAACTATACAAAATAGGTCTCCCTGATCGTCTTGTTCGTCTCGTGGCCTCCTACTTAAAGGACCGTACCTTTCGTTTCAGACACGAAGGCACGCTCTCCTCTTCGCGTCAAATCAAAACCGGTGTCCCTCAGGGTTCCGTGCTTGCCCCTCTTCTATATATCCTGTACACCAACAACATTCCCATCCCGTCGAATGGTGTTCAGCTCTCCCTCTTTGCAGACGACACTGCCCTCTACTGCAAAGGCATCTCACTACCCTTCATACGGAACAAGATTCAAAAGTCAGTTAATGACTTAGGAGCTTGGTTCCAAAAATGGCGTATCTATGTGAACTCGTAGAAGAGCTCCGCTGTTCACTTAGAACATAAACGACGCCGCCCCACTAACATTCCGCCAATCCGTATGCTAGGGACCCCTGTCCCCTGGCATACGTCCGCCAAATACTTAGGTGTCACCCTTGACACGAGGCTCACTTTCGAGCCCCGTGTTAAGAGAGTAACTCGAAACGCGCGATTTTTACAGGGTAGGCTCAACAGTATCTTGGGCTGACACAGTAAAATGTCCAGTAAAACAAGCGAACCCTTTATAAGGTCTGTATACGACTAGTTATAAAATACGCAGCCCCCATTTTTGCTCACGCAAAGCCTGAAACCCTTTACAAACTTCAAGTTGTTCAAAACTATTTCTGTCGTCGGGCTACGAACGCACCCTGGTGACTTAGAGCTCCCCACAATACAACAATTCTTAAAATCACTCTCTGAGAACTTCTTCAAAGTCTCAGAGTCTCACTATAATCACCTTCAACTCTCTCTCGGACCCCACCAACCAGCTTTCGGCCGACCTGGACTGCCTCTTGTGGCTCTGAACCTTCTTCTAATGTATAATATGCCTTAATTAGGCGCAACTCTCAGCGGTTACTGCCGCCTGCGCCCCTTATCCCTTAATGCATCAAATTTTGTGAAAGGCCACATAAAGCCGTTCCCAGGTGGCGTTTAGTGGGTAGGAACTTTCAAAGTGAGTCCCACATAACCACGCAGCCGGCTACGTGGTATGCTATGAGCATTCACCACCTCCCTTCCCCGCTTGTATAAATACGATTTTTTTTGATATTCCCATTTTTAAGCTTTATTTTCAACTTTTATTCTTAATTTGACCAATTTTCTTTCAACAAAATAAAATTTTGAATTTTTTGAGCTTTTTGAGAATATTTTTTATTTGAATGTAGCTATAGTATTTATTCAGTAGTAATCGTTTTTGTTGAGACAGTCTCACGCGTACGTAACAAAAAAGTCACATTTAATGCGCGGACAGGTGGGGCGAGAATCACTCGCGCGGCGTGGACGGTTCAGTCAGAGGTTAATCTATGGGGAGGCCTTTGTTCAAAAGTGGGCTTTTGATAGTATGACGGCTCACAACATTATTATAAATAACATACAATTCAATATAAAGACATTTAAAATGTCATAGAAATTATAATTTAAACAATTAAAACGCAATAATAAGCATAAAGTTCAAATATATTCATTTCGAATATTGACTATTATAGTATAGTAAAAGTATAAAATTGTCTTTAAAAAACTCAAAATTTTATAAAAACTCTACTTAAAATATTCAAAATGTATTAAATAATACAAGTACAAGTCAATTATATTGCATAAAAGATAAATAACATTTGTAATATAATGAAAAATGGTCAATTGGGCGTCCCCATAGATTACCTCATAGGGATATTATTTGCCATAGTAGGTTAACGCTTGGCAAGCGGGTTGACAACCGCAGTTTTTTAGTTTTAGTCGTTATTAGGAAGACGCTGATGCCCATCTCCTGATTTGATTTCCTCTGTCGCCTCTTACGACAACCCACGGGATGATATGGTAGTGGATATTCCACCGCCACTACACGGTTTTTATAGCTTACATTTTTATAGCTTACATACTTTTTACAAATATATAGAATACATCATGTGGACCAATTAGAAATGCGTGGAATCCTGAGTCTCCTAGTTAGGTTACTTACATGACAATAATGGTCACCGGTAAAAATGTTTCACATTTATTATAGATCTAAAATATTTAGACTAGTGACCTATACAAGCGTGTTGTTATGTCAGGCAGATTAATTTGCTTCATAATACCAATACTGTATTTAAAAAATGCCATTTATATATATGCCATCTTGTTTGATAACTTGTTGCCATCTTGTAGGTAGTGACATAATCCCATTGCTGTAGAAATCTTGAGATTTTTGATCAAAAAATGTGCAGTTTTGACAGTCCTCTCTTGATGTTCCAAATAATTCTGAAGAGCCCGAAACAGGTGAAAATCTGAGGTTTCAAGGTCAGGGTTATATGATGGATGCATTAACACTTCCCAACCAGGCTCTCTCAATTTTTGTTGAGTGGCCGAACGATGATGAAACAGTTTCGACCCATTTGAAAAAGTCTGACTATACAAAAAATCCCGATATTTTGGGTACCACACGAGCTCACTGAAAGAAACCTAATGAATCGTGTACTCATTTGCGATTCTCTATTGAAACGTAATGAAACCGAACCATTTTTGAAAAGGTTGATCACTGGTGATGAAAAGTTGATCACTTGCGACAAGAACGTGCGAAAAAGATTATGGTCAGCAGGCCAAGCTCCATAGACTGTAGCAAAACTCGAATTAACACGCAATATGGTGATGCTGTGTGTATGGTGGGATTGGAGGGGCATCGTTCATTATGAGGATTTACCGCCAGGCTAAATCATCGATCCGGATCTCTACTGCCAACAACTAATGAGACTCAAGCAAGAAATTGAGAAAAAATGACCGTAATTGATCAATAGAAAAGGAATGGTCTTTCATCATGATAACGCCAGACCCCACACATCTTTGGCCGCTCAACAAAAATTGAGAGAGCTTGTTTTGGAAGTGTTAATGCATCCATCATATAGTCCTAACCTTGAACCCTCAGATTTTCACCTGTTTTGGTCTCTTTAGAATTCTTTGGAACATCGAAAGAGGACTGTCAAAACTACACATTTTTTTGTACAAAAATCCCAAGATTTCAATAATAACGGGATTATGTCATAACCTATAAGATGGTAACAAGTTAGATCGAACAAAATGGCATATGTAGATATGCCATATAATTAAATGTAAAAAAAAATGTCTTGAATTTGTATTTATAATAACAAAGAAATTTTTCCCCGACCTATTATGTTATAATAGAGGTAAGGTACTGCAACTTGACTTTTCATGGTAGTTAAAAATAACACTGTTAATATTGGTACCAAGTAGTCTTTTAAAATAAATAAAGAACCACAGTTGAAAAATTGTCAAAATGTTTCAACTGTCAAAAGCTACGTATATTTAACTTATTTTATTTTGTTATTTAGATATATATTTTTGCAAAAAATTACAAAAATGGTCAATAAATATAAAAGACAGTTATTATAATAATTATTTTTGATTTCAGACATAATACTTATTTACAAAGGAAAATCTTTCTGCTGAGTCGTTTTCAACTGTCAAAGCATAACGACTGCATACAATTTTTATCATAATGAAATAAATTCGGAAAGATGTGGTACAGCCAAAGAGATTTAAATATATAGGTATACTAACTACTTAAATGTCTTTGGTACAGCACATTTCAAGTCAATATGAAGCTATAATATAAAGACTTGTGAGAGCTGTCGTGATCTGTTTAGATTTTATTGAATATCTCCGCTCCGCTAGGCTGTTTTAAATAAAAGGGATTAAATTATGTACATATTAAACGATGATGCCATAGTGTATTTCGGCTTAGCCACTGTAGTTCATAACTCAATATTTTCTAATGATGCTAATTTTTCCATTTTTCGGAGCATATTAATTATCATTGTAATGTACAAGGATTAAAAGAATTCCTAGAGGTGGAGGATGCAGCTTACAAACGTTGTCATGCACTATTCAAAATTGTTTCACTAATAGTGAAAAGAGTTTGCAAAAATTATTTACTTTCGCGTATTCCATTTTCATCTTGATAAAACAATAAATTAATCAATAACGTCTCAACTAAAAGAGACATCTTTTCAAAATTTAGATTACCCAATTAATACTCATTTATCTCGGCCTCGTCCTAAATTTGAATAAAAAATAGTTGAGTCGAAAGTAATGAATGGCGACTTAAAATTCATCCCATATTTTATTCTTAGACGACATCCTGGCGTAATGTCGAAACCTCTTCAAGGTCGAAGCATTCTTCGGTCAATCTTATTCAGAGCTTACCGCTGCCATCCAAGACTTCTATGCAACCTTTACAAATTTCTGAAAAGACACTTTAGAAACACATATGTCATTTTGAATGGTTCGCTGCTGGCGCAGACGGAATTACGCCTCAACATATTAAAGATCATGCGCTTCTACCGGTGACGCTGCCGGAATACTTCTTAATGATATTACAAAATTATGTAATTTTATGCTTTCTGGTAATGTTAATCCAAATTTCATTCTTATATGGGGAAAGATAATGTGCCTTCAAAAAAAAAGGATAACGGTATCTGTCCTAATGCCGTTGGTTCCACATTTCGACGCCTAAATTCAAAGTTAGCTTGCACGCACATAATCTCTAACCTTAAGACAAAATTTCAGCCTTCTCAACTAGGCTTTGACACTAGAGGTGGCCGTGAGGCGGCGGTACATTCAGTGCGTACATTTTTAACAAACTCTGATGCAGATGTTGTTGTGAAGGTTGACCTAAGGAATGCTTTTAACTCTTTTGATAGGAAACTGCTTTTAGTGGCTAACAATACCCCGAAATTTATCATTACGTTTTCACAATGTTACAGTCAAAATATTAACTTGTTTTACGAAAACCATACTAAGGATTCTGCTGTCGGTGTTCAACCCATAATTTCAAATTTGAAATCAAATCTGAATGTCTAGTACCTGGACGACGGTACACTGGGAGGTACGAGTAGAGCAGATGATGTCCTCACTGATCTTACTCATATTTTTCAAAATTTTTAAAATATTGGTCTTGAAACCAAATAGCAATAAATGAAATAATTTTTTCCAATGATTTATCTAGTTCTAACACGTAAACGTAGTAAACGTAACACACAAGACACTTTAATTCAAAATTTCAATCATATTTCCAGGAAGAAAACTGTCAGTAACGAAATCACTATACCTGCTGGGTGCCCTGTTGTTTTTCGATAGTATTAAACACATTTTAAAACCAAATTTGATCAGTTTTTAAACTACGTTAATAAATTGTATAACTTAAACCCCCACATTGCTCTTACTATTTTAAAATATTGTCTCCATGTACTTAGATTTACATACTTACTCCGCTCGAGATCAGTCTGGAAATGTTCGGATATTTTTAAAAGATATTGATAATAATCTACAAAACTCTAAATTTAAAATTAAATACAACAGCCTGGACCATTTTAAACTCAAACTACCCATAAAATTTAGTGGAATTAGTGTGAGAAATCTTTCTAGCGTTGCATTGCCTGCTTTCCTTGCTTCCATGCAGTGTGTTATTGACTTATGTAACATAATTTTAAATAATAGTACACCTGTGCTTGTTACGGAGGCAGGTCAGACATGGCGATCGCTCTGTCTCGGCAAGAATGTTCCATTGAAGTTAACCAACAAAATAGTGGATATTTTGTTGGTTTTGGCAGAAAGACTTGTTTCATAATTTCCATTGTACCAAGATCAGCACGCCTTCAGCTTTGTCTACTAAGGAATCTAGTCACTGATTACTTTACCATCAAGTAATCTCGGCACATTACTTGATGGGGAAAAAGAGACGATGGCAGGAGACGAGACGGTATGACATTGGTCCTTGGGGAGAGGGTTTTAGTGTGCGGTGCTACTTGCTTGGATACTTTGGTGGTCTCTCTTCTAAGGGTACTCGTTTAGAGCCGGGGCGCATCAGAGGCAGCTGTATTGAGTAACTGGCGCAATATGAGTCTCTGAGAGATGACTTCATATTTGTGCCATTTGCAGAGACTATCGGTCTCTAGGATCCAAGTTCCAAGGAATTTCACCCGCAACTGGTCGTTGCTGCTGGTGAGGGTTAGAGAACGTTGGTTGCGTTTCCTCGCTGAGTATATATATATTCAGCGAGGAAATGCAGCCATGTTTATAGTCGGATAAACCATAGTTACCATTGGAATCATTTAAGGAATATTTTGTTATATTAGCGATATTGTCTTAGTTTACTTCTTAACGTAATACTTCAGTTTTATATATATTTTTTGTTTATATAGAAGTTTTTACAGTTGATAAACTAACTTATATTCCCCTCATGGTTAGTGGATACTTTTGTCCATGAACCCCTGCAGTCAACCAAATTTACTAGAAGGCATTTACTACAACGCAGTAATATTGTTACCCCAAAAGACTAAGATACACTGCAGTTTAGTGAGAGAAATAAGTAAGAGGGTGGTACCAACCCAAACGCTTCCTCTTACGAAGTAATGGTATTTTACAATGTATTTATTAATTTTAAACTATATTGTATACTTTATTTATTTAAATTATCTTTTATTTTCTGTGTGCTAAGCCAATCAATGATGACATTTTTTTATTTAAATTGCGTAAGTTAGAGCGAGTTAGTGTACTATAATATTTACATATAATAAAATATTGTAATATTTATAACAGACTTCTGAATTTGCCATCTTGTTCTGTTTTGGTCCAGGAGAACAACAATATCATCCCTGTATTATGCTAAAAAGTTAAGATTACAGTCTGGGTAATTATCCTGGCCGGAGTGACCAAAAAATAGTTAATTAATTAATTATAACTCAGCGAGAAGGGCCAAAAAATGGTGTGTTGGTTTAAATGACTAATTGCTGCTTCAGAGTTATTAAAAGGAGGATTATACGTAAATTAAGAAAATATAAAATTTTAATTATAATATATATTAGTCCATTAGCTATATAGTTACTTTACTTCAAAATGTTAAGCTTAGTTACTTAATTAATTATTAAGATTAAAATACTGTTGTCACAACACTGGGAGAGGCCGCTGATCCCCAAGATACAGACTTGTTCTATTTGGGGATCAGAGTTTTTATTGTTGTTTTTATTTAAATAAAAGATTATTATTATGTAAATGTCAATATGGTGGTTTAATGGCTTTTGGGATGTTAATTACGAAATGGCATCGATTGCTTACGCTTAAGATTTGCTTCGTGTTTCGGATTAGTTGCTTTTATTTTGTCTTTCTACAACCACTGTTCAAACTTGAATTAGATGCTTTGTGATTAGGTATAACAATACCTAATCACAAGTAAAGAAAAAATACTTATCAATAGATAGAAGTATTTTTTCTCACTGAAAAATGATCACAGAAACTCTTAATACTAAAGGAAAATGGAAGAACATACTGTCGTCCCCATTATAGGTGACGGCGCTTGTTTGTTTCGTGCTCTTTCATTTTTAATGTACGGAACCCAAAAAAATGCGATGGTGATGTATTCACGATTTGTGGTAAATGATTGGCCTAGGTTTTCAGTTATGACCCACGACAGAAATGGCGATAATTATTCAACAACAAATGAATATTCAGCCGATATGTTAAAAAATGAAATTTACGGTGGACTTTGTGAATTGGTAGCTGTGAGGATTAATATTTGTTTGGTTTGAAGTAAATCGAAACGGTCTGCTATGAACAGAGTCCGGAACAGATATCTGTCCAGTAAAGCGATTACGATTTAGCCATGATTTATCTTATGGACATTTTCACGCCTAACTGCCTATTGTTGCGAAGAAAATTATGCAGCGTTGCATGGAGGTACCTGTCGAAGAGCTTGATCGTTTTTCGGAGCTTGACCATTTAACTGTAACATCTTTTGTAAACAGTGAAATATTATCTCTAACCAGCGTAACAGATCAATCTGTATCGTCGACATTAAATTATGAAAAAAAGAAAAATAAACGAAGGTCGAGATTTACTAATTACACAAGAAAAAGTAAATTAAAAAGTGCACAAGAAAGATATAGGCTGAACAAACCAGATTCAAATCGTAAAGCTGTGTCCGCTTATCAGAAAAAAAATCCCGATGTACACAGTCAAGCTGTTGGAAATTACTAAACTGCGAATCCACAAGTGCATAGAGCAATTCAGTCACGGGTATGAGGAAAACATTACACTGCGCTTATGGAAAAACAAGGTCCATTCCGCTATGGAGTATGACCCTGATATTGTTATAGAACTGACAGCAGTGTAGCCTTGGGTTCTATGACATACAAGTTTCAGTGGTGCAATGCGCTGAAATGAAAGGATGAGACAACTGCATACTAGTTGCAGCGCTGGAAAAGTGCAAATTGATTGGTTGAAACAACTGCCTGAACCACTCTTTAGTTTGATTAATGATCTACACCCAGACCATGACCATTTTAAGGGTAATATTCGTAAATATAATGCCTGTTTCCAGATGACTTCCTTTGGTGGTAAACAGGTAAGAGCAGATGGTTTTTCACCGACTTTTAAAGTACAAGGCCAGGTCTACCATTTAATTGGAAGTATATTACCAGAAGCCGAGCATGACGCTTAGTACCTTGAAATATATTTTGTAGGTGAAGATGATCGAGAAGCAAAGATTCGATGTTCTAAATTTCCTAACTTAAAACCAAATTTAATCAAATAATTGCAGAATATGCTGCTTCAAGTGAACCCGTTAATAAAAGCTGAAAAGTGCCATTGATAAAGCCCCTCCTTCAGAGTCATACACGTTGTCATTCATGCTGATAAAAAACCACCAGAAGAACAGAGGTAGGTACAATGCACCAAATACAAATGAAGTGGCTTAAGTGTTAGTGGATCAACAATTTGATCTAAGGGACGTCATCCTCAAGAGCCGAAGTAATTCACTTCAGCGTATTAGTGAGATACTATGAGCATATGATGCGCTACAGTATCCATTGATGTTTTGCTGGGGGGATGATGGGTATTCAATCAACATACCACAAACACGATCCCACAACTAAGTTGCCGCTTAATAAAACTGTCTCTTCTGCAAGTTTCTATTCGTTTAGAATAATGATTAAAGAAGGAGAAGGTAACTATTTAGTCAACTATAGTGGCCTTTTTAGCCAATGTTTGGTATGGTACGGTACAAGAGACGTTTACTAGATGACGGTGGGTTCTCTGTTGATATTAAAAGCATAACCATAGATAATCGCTGGGTAGTCCCTTATAATCCAGTATTATTAAAAACATTTAACGCTCACTTAAATGTGGAATATTGTCGTTCGGTGAAATCAATAAAATACGTCTGTAAATACGTAAACAGAGATTCAGACCAGGCATCGTTTGCTTTAGAGAATGAGAAGGATGAAGTTAAAACCTACACAAGTGGAAGATATATAAGTTCATCAGAGGCAGTATGGCGAATCCTTGAATTTCCCATTCATGAGCGTTTCCCTCCCGTAGTCCACCTCACTGTTCATTTGGAATATGATCAAAGGGTTTATTTTATTGAGCAATATCTAAGTGAAAGAGTGAATAGTCCACCAAGAACCACACTCCTATCCTTTTTCAATTTGTGTAAAGTGGATAATTTTGCAATAACATTGCTCTACCTAGAAGTACCTGCATACTACGTTTTTGATAAAAGAAAGTTTCAAAAGAGAAAGAAAGGGGCAAATGTTGAAGGCTGGTCAGAAGTCAAAAAAGAGCACGTTCTGGGGAGGGTTTATACTGTGCATCCGAACAATACAGAATGCTATCACCTTCGCATGCTTCTTCAAGAGATCCGGGGCCCAATTTCGTTTGAAGCGTTAAAAACTGTAGATGGTCATGTATATTTCACGTTCCAATCAAAGGCAAAGCTCTCGGCTTGTTTGAAGATGATCAGCATTTATTCGCAGCAATAGAAGAGGCAGCGCATTGCCAATCACCGCAAATGATACGGGATCTTTTTACGATTATTTTAGTGTTCTGCCAAGTATCAGACTCTTTAAGCCTTTGGGAGAAATTCAAAGAATACCTATCTGAAGATTTTAAAAGGAAATTAGAAAGACAGGGAGATGTAGATGTAGAGCACATAACAAATGTGGTATTTAACAAATGCCTTTCGGTGATAGAAGATGCCATATTAGCGTTGGGTGGTCGGCTACCAGAGTATGGGTTACTTCAGCCAAGTAAAGAACAACAATTTGAAAATAGAGAGTTTCTTAAAGAGACAAGTTACGAATGCATCATTAGAAAACACAGTTAAAAAATGAAGAATCACTGAATTACGAACAAAAGCAGTTACAATCAAATCAATACCAAAATTGAATCAAATATTCTTTTAGATGCTCTCGGTGGAATAGGTAAAACATTCTCATATATTTGTTAGCAAAATTTAGAAGTACCACGGAATTGCTTTGGCTGTGTGGCTTCTTCTGGGATCGCAGCTACACTGCTTGGAGGGTGACGAACTGCTCATGCTACCTTCAGCCACCACCTTAATCAACAGCTGATACTCCCATTTGTAACATATCGAAACAAAGTAATTTTGCTGCAGTATTAAAACATACGAAAATGATAGTGGGATGAAACAACTTATGCATAAGGGTATGGAGGATTTAAACAGAATTCTACAAGATATAAGAGGAAATAAGAAGTTAATGGGTGGTGTTACGGTTTTGTTGGCTGGAGATTTTAGATAGAATCTACCAGTAGTGCTAAAAGGAACTAGAGCAGATGAATGATTTCTTATATTTACGCGAACACTACACATTTAAATAAAACTAGTTTTACGGATTTTATCGCGTATATTAACTTATTTTATATTCCCGACGTTTCGAGTACTTTACAGCACCCATGGTTACGGGGGGGACTGAGGTATTTGACGTCCCAATGTCATAGTTAACCACGGTTACCCAGATTAAAATTATTAATTTTTGTTCCGATCTACGTAGTATGAACTACAGTATCTTGAATTCTTGCAGTTGTATGCTTGGGTTGGGATTTAATTTTATTAATTATAGATCCCAAGCAGATGGTAGCACCCAACCATCTTCTCTATTGAAATTAGGATGTTTTTGTTTTCAATAGCCTCGCGAATCATCCCTGGAAGGAATCGGTGTTCTTTAGCGAGATTTGTGGTCTATCAAATCTAATGTAGTGACGGGGCGATCCTGTACATGTTCACAGACTGCAGACTTCCGGAGCGTCGATTCTTCACATCAGCTAGTTCTTTAACGCGGGTTTTATTGATCTTTTAGTTTGTCCTATATAAGAGAGACCACATCACAATCAAGCTTGTACACCTTGCATCTTGCAGGGAGTTACACTTAACTGATGGTAAAATTGACTAATCTTCTTCGGCGGCTTGAAGTATGTTTTAACAGAAGCACGTCAGGATGTAGCCAATCTTGTCAGTGACACCTCTGACATATGGCAGTACAGCAGGCACCTCGATGTGGCCGGCTCACTCGTTCACTGTGACGTAGGCGCGACCCGAAGCTTATTGTCGTGCAAAACTTGCTTGACGTGTTGGAGCTCGGGGCCAGGTGTTTACTGTCACAGATCCCTCGTGCTCTCTGAAACAAAGATTTACCCACGGTAGCTAACTGTGAAGGATGGGGATGAGAGTCACCGTCGAAACGTCGGGAATATAAAATAAGTTAATATACGCGATAAAATCCGTAAAACTAGTTTTATTTAAATAGAGCAGATGAAGTTAAGGCGTGTCTTAAGATATCCACTTTATGGCCTCAAATTAAAATCCTCAAGCTCTCGAAAAATAAATATGCGTGTACACTTAGGGGAAAAAGAGTCTGCTGGTGGATTTGCGAATCTCCTTTTTGAAATCGGCAACGGTGATTACCCGATAAATGACGGAATGATAACCATCCCTGACAATTTGTGCACAGTTGTATTTACGTTACAGGAGTTAATATCCAAAATTTACCCAGATATTGCTCATATCCACGATAACCCAATGGAATGGTTGTATGGATATGAGCAATATCGTGCCATACTAACCCTGAAAAACGACCAAGCAGCGGCAATTAACGATATACTGTTAATGTCTTTTGAGGGGGAAGAAAAGGTGTACACGTAAATAGAATCTGTGGTCAACACAGATGACGCAATTAACTACCCTGTCGAATTTCTTAATTCACTGAAACCATCGGGTCTTCCACATCACATCACAAGCTTATTCTGCGCGTGGGCACTCTTGTTATGTTGTTGCGAAATTTAAAACTTCCTCAACTGTGCAAGGGAACCAGACTAAAAGTAATAGCGTTACATCGCAATGTAGTGGAATCCACAATTATAATTGGACGTGCGTAAGGAGAAACTGTATTTGTACCAAGAATTCTTGATCCTGAATCTTCCTTTGAATTCAAATGAATACAGTTTTCAAAGTCGCTTTGCAATGACCATAAACATATCACAAGGGCAGACATTAAAATTTGGAGTATAGACTTGAGAGAAAATTGTTTTCACACGGCAATTCTATGTGGTTTTTGCTCACGCGTAAGCTCTCCCAGTAGTCTGATAATTTTGGCACACGGTAATAGATTAGCAAAAAATGTGGTGTATAAAGAAGTTATGTAGTTTACTAGCTTTTGGCCGCGACATCCAGTTATAATTGTGGCTTGTACCAGCAGACTCATTTTCACACATGGGCGCGATATAACCGTACTCCACGCGGGAGAAGTCGCGGGTAAAAGCTAGTCAATATATAAATCCAGATAATATAATTTCTCATTATGAATTATTGTTCATTTATTTTTTACTATTTCAAATACGAACGCTAACATTACTCATAATTAATAATGGCCTATTATTAGAAATGGCAAAAGTTTGTCTTCTAAAATTTTCAATACTAAAACCACTTATTTAGGAAGGAGAAGGGAATGAATGCCTGGTGCTGTGTATATATAAAAATTAATGTATTCTCCTATTAAAATATTTTACCTATCTAGCTGTCTGACTTATTGCTATAAGGGATATTAGGGTTTTTTTTTTAAATAATATAAGCACCAGAAAAAGAACCGTCTAACATCACAATATGAACCTAAATCATAATAAGAAGAACAATTATTAAATTTCTTACTTTTACTGTAGCACCGACCACGATTTTATACAATAAACATATTGTATAATCTGATAAGGGCTTAATGATTATTTTTATGCTTTACATACATAAATACCTCCCTCACAGCACTGACGCAGCAAGGTTAGTTTTGATGCAACCGATGGACAGTCCTCAAAGGAGATGTTACATAACAATTGTTTATCAGGGTAAGAATTTTAATAAGTTGGTTCTTTTTTTAATAACAAGGTAGTATCAGGTATAAGAAGATTAGAATATTACTCCTTCTTCTTTATTTTCTTTAAATTGTGAAAAATAGTGCATAAATCTTAAGGTTGGCTCATGAATTTTATGCATTTATATTTTTCCTAATAGCAAATGCATCAACTTTAGTTTATCTGTTAAATTTCGTTAATAAACTTAGGAACAATTTTCGTGTGGCTTAGGAATTTGAACCCATTTTATCTCCTTATTAATTTTCCTGGATTCTTTCTTATGAGAGAGAGAATTACCTTGAGATGTTAATAAGGCAAAAGAAATACATATTTTACAAGATCAATTTTAAAGGCTATGTCACTTGATGTATATACGCATATGGTATATGTATATAGCTGTAGTGTTATAACAAATTTTAGCTATTGGGATTTTAGCAAAATCAAAGTAAAAAAAGTAGTACTCGCCTATTATTAAAAAAAAATGTGATTTTAAATATGTTCAATATTTTTTGTCTTTTTTTTTAAGCCCCATGTCGTTTATATTATTTGTAATTCACTTTAGGTAGAAAATGCTATAATTTTACAAGTTGAGATCAAGTAATTTATATTTAATTTTAAGGTATTTTTTTTAATTCACAATTAAACCCTATAAACCTACTTTATAACCCATCAATTTTACAAGCTATGTCACTTGATATGGTTATTACATGCATATGGTTTATGTATATAGATGTAGTGTTATAACTAATTTTAGCTATGGGGAATTTAGCAAAACATTATAATTCAAAGTAAAAAAAGTAGTGCTCGCCTATTATTTAAAAAAAAGTTGTGCTGTTCATTATACTAAAATATGTCCAATATGTTTTGTCTTTTTTTAAGCCCCATGTCGTTTTTAACCAAAAAAAAATTTCACATCCACTATGAACTGAAAGGATTTTTATTTTATAAGCAACTCCTGTAATTGCATTACTTGTAATCATAATATGATTTTTCAGTGTTAATTTAGATTCTTATTCTTCAAGAGAAAGCACATAGATAAATTCAAAATGTTTTGTATACATTTACCCACATGAGATAGCTGGACAAACAGATATTAATTTTTCTATTAAATTAGGAAATGTTCTATATCATTGTAGTGGATTGTAATTAAATAATTTACTTTTATTCATGTGAAATATATGTGTTTCATTTCAGATATGTAAATGTTATAATTTTACAAGTTAAGATCAAGTAATTTATATTTACTTTTAAGGTATTGTTTTTTTATTTACAATTAAACCCTTTATACTTTATAACCCAAATAACAGCAAATTATATAGAAATTTGTACCTTTCTATTTTATGAAACTCTTCATCTAAAATACAAAATGTAAAAACAAAATTAAGACTAGTCTTGTTTCAATTAATTTTATAGCTTTTAAAAACTAGGTAGAACATGCTTGACTCACAGTCTAATGAACTTGTCTCAAGCCACTGAGACATTTTTTTTATATTTAATATTTTAGACCATTTGGAATAAAATAAGGTCAGGTGAATTTGTTTACCTCTAGAGCTCTGTTTACCTCTAGTCTTTCTTCCTCAATGGCAAGGCTCGGTGCCTGCCACACACTACTTGACAATATCTCCTCTGCTGGTATAGAGCAAATACTGGAGGCTATTTCATGCCTAGTGAGTTGTTACTGATAGAGACAGGTCCCAATAGTTTAAAGGTTTCCGTATGTCTGTTTAAGATTAATGAAGATTCTTTGATCTTTTTAGGATAAAATTCTATACCAAATAAGAAGTTACTTGAGAGCTTTCTTTATAATCATTGGTTAACTGTGATAGAAGTGATGCTCTTCTTATAGGAGCCTCTAAATTGTGTAAGCCACATAACAGTTTAATGCAGTCATTTACAGCATCATTATTTCTTTATCAGTCTTATTGATAAGCCCTAGATCTATACATAAATAAAAGTAAATAGAACATGAATATAAAGTAAATAGAACATGAATATTCATACAAAATATAATACAATGTCTCGTGTACTGTATAATGCAAGGTTGATATGTAATGTACAAACTCTTGTTCTCTCATATATAGATTTTATATTGAGTTTTATTACACTGTAAAATGATATTATTACATTTTTTGGTAGTATATGAATGTATGTAAATTCATATAAAATAAATTCAATGCCTACTGTACACCGCAAGGGATATATAATGTACAGACTCTCGTTCTGTCTCATACATAAGATTTTCTATTGCGTTTTTAATACGCTGTTAGCAATGATATTATAAATATTTTGGTAGTAATTATGAACTTATGAATATTCATATAAATAGAGTTCAATGCCTCGTGTATCGCACTCGGGCACCGCAAGGTAGATATGTAAGAGTAATATACATATTCTCGTTCTGTCTCATACATAAAATTTTTCATTGAGTTTTTAATACGCTGTAAGTAATGATATTATATACATTTTGGTAGTAATTATGAACATATGATACATACATAATACATACATAAACACTCACGCCTGTCACCCAGAGGGGTAGGCAGAGACTACGGACTTCCATTTGGCACGATCCTGGCACACCTCTCTCGCCTCCTTTACATCCATATATCTACGCATACACGCTCGTCGGTTAAGGTACCCTAATCTGCCCATTTTCATATATCGCCAATTTGGTCGATAAACCTTCATCTTGGGCGTCCTTTCCGACTCTGCCGTTCACTTCTGCAGCATAAATTTGCTTTGTCACTCTTTCTTCGTTCATTCTTTCTACATGACCAAACCACTGAAGCATTCCTTCTTAATCCTGGTCACAACGTCATCTTGCAAACCACACTTTTCTTATCACACTATTTCTCACCCTGTGATTCAGATTCAGCCCTAGCATACCTCCTTAATGACCGCATTTCTACAGCATTTATTCTACTCTCATGCTTCTTCTGCCAGACCCAACTTTCACCTACCATACATTAAAGTAGGGACTAATACAGCATTGTGAATTGCCAACGTGCCTTTTTGACACATCTGACTCTTCACAATAGCGTGTGAGCCCCATCACTCTATTTCCTGCGTTCACTGTCGTTCTATATCCTTATCATATCTACTATCCTACAAATAAATATCCCAAATATACAAACTCATCCACTTGCTCAATCAACTCCCCTTCTATTCTTATTTCACATAACGTTTTACTTTTTCTTTTCAAAACCATCACTTTCGTCTTACTTGCGTTCACTTTCATACTTTCTTTTAATGACCGGTTCAAAAGTAACCATCATTTGTAACTCGACCGCCGACGATGCAAATATGACTTCAATTCTATTTATATGAATATTCATATTTATATGAATTCTATTTATATGAATATTCATATAAATATAATTCAATGCCTCGAGTATTCCCAGCACTGCAGTAAGGTAGATATGTAATGTACAGACTCGTTCTGTCATATACACAATTTAGATTTTATACGTTTCTTCGCTGTAAGCAATGACATTATTACTTTTATTTATATTTTATATTATTATATTATATACTATTGTCACCAAATCAAAAAATCGCGATCCACTCAACTTAAATAACTTCCACCAGCTTTATATTGTACTTGTAGAATAAAAAAGTACACCATAGCAAGAGATTTTAATTAATACTTCTGACGTTGATCTAAGATTATTTATTTCGATTATTAAAAAAAAAGTGATTTGAAAATAATTTCACTTGGACGTATTATTAAAAAAAAAAGTTATTTGAAAATAATTTTAGTTGGTCAGAATGGCTGTGAACAAGATATCTTTAGAAAAGCTGAACTTATCCCTTTGATTTTTTTATTAGCTTTAGATTTTAATCCTTAGGAAGCCCTTTGAATTTCACTATTGTAAACCGTCCCGTTCATTAATGTTTTTTTAATTATTTGACAATTTTTACGGTAATAAAGTACGAATCACCGTTATCAAAGCAGTCAAAAATATCGTGTTAATTAAACACAATTTTTTTGCAACTTAAACGAAATATGTGTTTCAGTAATTATTAATTAATAAAAGTAAATTGATTATTCAAAATATTACATGAGCATTAGAGATGTGCACTCGGATTTTTCCAAATTTTTGTATAATATTATTGACTGTAGTGATAAGATTTTAAAAATTAATTAATTTAAAATCAATATACATATTTATTTGATTGAAATAGTCTGTACAGACGCTCGTTCTGTCTCATAGGTACATAGATTTCACATTTCGCGCTTTTATTAATTTACATTGGTATCATCCAAAACGTTTATGAATGTTTCAATAAGTTTTCTAATTTTTCTTATAATTAAACCCATAAATTCTACCCTAAAAAACAATTTCAAAATTTGAAGACGCGACTATTGATTCGGCACGAAAAATTCACAATGACAAGAGGTGCAGTGTTGCCAGTGGAGCTGATATATAGCCAGATACCAGTAAAAATCTTATTTTCCCAAAGGTTAAAATTGTGTGATTCGGTCCGTCAATTCATGACTACATAGTATACAAACACAGAGGAGGCGTCAAAGAATATAATATAATACTTTTACTTTTAGTACTACAGAACTACTTTCTATACTTTCTGACTTGCTTGTATTTTCGTTGCTCTTTTTGCACTTACGTTTACTCTTCTTGCGTTTTTTTTTCTTTAGAGCATTCTGTAAAGTAAAATTTATTACTGCGGTAATTTAAATGCTCTTACAAATGTTAACATTACGCATGAGACTAGCAAGCCAGTTTATTGGATTTGTCCGTGGGAATGAATTATTTTTCAGCGGTAAAATGTTACCTAGGTCCGTCCCCGACGTCCCAGAAATGTCTACGTCAATTTCCATCATGATGGTTAAGCGGTTTCACCGTGAAAAAGATTACAAACCATTCATTACGTTAAACAGATATACGGAAAGTAGTTCTACTGTTTTGTACTGTTTATAGGTAGATACTAAAATAATGAGTTTGTACAGAGGTTACGAAGTATGTCATCTTACGAGTATTATGTAGTAGAAACCTCTTATACCTTCTTTCTTACTGATAATTTCAACAGGATGTTTAAAAATTGTTGTATAAAAGAATCGTAAGCTTGAGATAAAAGATAGTCATCTTCATCTGATATTTGCAGCCCGAGATCTCCAGTTCCTGTGATAAACATAATAATTATTGTATTTAACTTAGAACAAAACTCATGACAGTACTTATTCGATACTTTTATAATCAAGCAATAAAACGTTCTGTAGTGTAACCATAACCTCAAAACTTTATAAGACTACTTACCGTTTGGTAATTCAAATCCTCCAGTTTCTAAAGGCACAGAATCTTTCTGAGAATTCATTTTGTTCAAAAAACAACACAAACTTTAACAAAAACTGCTTTCAATATAAGAAATTGCACTGCACCAGCCACCACCACTCAACTTTGACACTATAATTCGCGCGAATGCAAACCGACTAAATGATAGGACCCAAGTGAACGACGAATCAGATCGCGAGCGCCGTGTGCGAGCGAGACAGACTATTGGCTGTTAGCATCTTTTAGCGGAGTAACATTTGAAGCGATAAGCTTTTACCTGAAGCATTAGTAGAAAGTTTGCGTGAAATTATAAGATTAAAAACATTTAAATGAGTATAATCAGTTTTAATTGTATTCAAGTTATAAATATTAGTCTAAATATTGTCTGGTAAAAATGACTTAAGTGGGATAACAAACTTTGGCTGAATAAATTCACAGAACTGCGTTAAGGTCTCAGTATGTAGAAATCAACTAAAACTATTTACCTTATGTTAGTTGTAATCATTGTTGAAGTTTATTCGTAAATTTCTACAGCAAAATTAAATTACAAAAGGATACGCAGTTTTACTTGTATGATATTTAAAAAAGTTTACATTACAACAGGTAAGTCATTTTTATGTAGGTTTTTTGCAAATAATTGCATTTTAATAGGTTTTCACTTTCTTTATGTTCTAAACTATGCCTCGTATCAGAAAACGGGTTATCAGTAGACGCAGCTTAAAATTCCCTATCGATTGGTGTTAATAATTCATTTTCACAAAATTTGTCAGATAATTGGTTTTAGTTGTAAGGGGGCGATGTTATTGTATTATATATATTTATTTTAAATAACAATAAATATGTTAGTGATTCATTTCCTCTGCATATGACTCAGATGCGTTTTCCTCTTATAGTGATGACATGAAGTCCCTTCGTGAGAAATTAAATAGTATTTTGTTGCCTTCTACTAAATATTTTAACGTTTGTCATATAAATGCACAAAGCATTCCCAGTAATTTTTCAGATTTCGAAATGGATCCATGCTATTTTAATATCAATGATGGTTGAAACCGTCTACGTGCTTAAACGCAATGACAGGATTGCAAAAAGTAGTGGTGGTGTTGCCATATCTCTGCGAGCCACAAATCCTCACAAGATTGTCTTAGTTTCTCCTTCTACTTATTCAGGCTCCTCCGAGTATTTATTTCTTGAAATCGACATCAAGGGCATTAAGGCGATTCTATGGGTATACATAAACATATATAGTATACTGTCCTCCTAATGTTGACTTCTTCACGACTCTGCAAGCAGCCCTCGATACCGTTGAGTCTGGTTACATGCACTATACATATGATAATGGGAGACTTCAATACTGATTTACTGAGAAATAATTCTCGTGCTCATAAGTTTCGATCAATCGAGGAGTCAGTTAATTTCAGCATTCTTCCTTTAGCGGCCACTCATTATTACATTGACACAGATGATTCATGGATTGATCACATAATAACATCTTCTCCTGACCGTGTGGGCAAGCACGGACAGCTTTCAGTCCCTTGTTTTTCACGCCATGATCTAATTTATTTTTCTTATAGAATTAAACCTCCGAAACATATTCCTTCTATATTACTTACGCAATTTGTCCAGTCTAAATATTGACCAACTCAGGAGGGACGCTGCTCTTATTGATCTAGCTCCACTGGGGGCTGCTTCTTCAATAGATGACAAAATTTCTTTGTGAACACCGTTATTATGAATCTCTACAACGTCCATGGGCCAATTCATCAAGTAAGACTAAAGCGTCCTCCTGCTTCTTGGATGACAAAGGGCGTACGAGTGACAATGCTGAGACGAGATCGAGCATTTCAGAAATACAAAAGAGTACGTACAGAAGAGAACTGGTCTAACTTTAAATTATTAAGAAACAGATGCAATCAGATGGTACGAAATGCTAAACGCCGTTACATTCATGATAATATGACCAATACTTTGACTGCTAATATGTGAAAATTCTTAAAATCTCTTGGCATTACTAAGCTACTGTCATCTGATAATAGTTCTCTTAATCTGGATGATGTAAATCGTCACATTGTCTCAACTCCTACGTTGGGCTCTTCTGTTAGATCACAAACTATTGCTTCTATTATGCAACCTCTGACTATTTCTTTTTTCGAATTTTCTCCTGTAACTCAAGATGAAATAGCTAAATCTGTATTAGCTATTAACTCCAAGGCGGTAGGTTGTGATGAGATTAGTAAATTTACGATTATCACATTACTTGACTTCCTTCTACCAGCTATCATACATGTTATTAATTACTCAATGAATTCAGGTCAGTATCCAACATTGTGGAAAAGAGCTCATATAAGTCTCTCCCAAAAATACTTAATCCTGAACTACCTAATCACCATCATTCAATTTCTATTCTTCCATATCTCTCTAAAGTTCTGGAAGCCTGTGTGCATAAGCAATTATCAATTGTCATAAAAAATATAACCTACTGGATATCTTTCAGTCAGGGTTTCGCTCTGGTCACAGTACCAACACTGAACTTCATAAGATCACTGATAATATTAGAAAAGGGATGGATGAACGAAAAGTTACAGTGGTGGTGCTTGACTTTTCAAATGCTTTTAACACAGACGACCAAGATATCCTCCACCTATTTTACTTATCTCAGATTCTCATCTCCAACCTTGGAATTGTTCTCATCCTGTCTTCGCGGTCGTCAGCAGCTGGTTAGGTCAGGGGAGCAATTTTCTGCTTGGGTTGACGTTGAAGCTGGCGTACCGCAAGGCGATATATCATCTCCAATATTTTTTGTGATATTTATAAAGTCAATATCTAATGATTTCAGTTGCTCGTATCATCTGTATGCTGATTATCTTCAGATATATTTACAATGCAGTACCGATGATATAAATAATGGAATAAGGAAACTATACACGAACTTAGAGGCCATCCGTCTCTGGTCTAAATGTTTAAATGTAAAAAAATGGTCGTTTGTAGCTCCAGAACGCTGAATACGATTGACTATGGAAACCTTGAACCAGTTATATACAATGGAATTCCAATTCCATTTTCTTATTCCATAGTTAATTTGGGTTTGCACATAGATCACATACAAACTGGGGAATACACTTCTCAGAATTCAGTCGTACGTTGCCACTTTACGTTCCTTTTATCGTTTTAAAAATTTATTACCCTTTAAAACCAAGCTTTTGCTGGATAATTCCGTTATACTTCCTATTATAGACTACGCAGATGTGTGCTATCATACCTATCGCAAAATTTTCTTAACAAGTTGGAGCGCCTTCTCAACAGCTGTATAAGATTTATCTTCAACTTATGAAAATACGACCGCTTCACTGCTTTTCGTTCCAAGCTTAAATGGCTTTTTATTCGTCAGAGGCGTTGCTCGGGAATCTTACTCACCCTTTTTTCTATATTAAATGATCCGACGTCTCCTTCGTACCTTAAAGATAAATTTCACTTTCGATATTCAACACTTAACCGTGAACCTCGTTCCTCTAACGTCCTTAAGATTCATATACCTCAACATTATCTCGAGGTAAACCCATTCGACCTTCGATTTCTATTTTTATTTATTTTATATATTATATATGCAATATTTAGTGGCGGGTGTAGGGGCGTGTACGAATACCCACTACCCTTTATCTTCCTGTGGGTGTCGTATGAAGTGACAGAGGGAAACTGAGGCAGAAGATGGGCAGCAGCATCTTTCTGATAAAAGCAAAAAGCAATAAAAAACTGCGGTTGCCAACCCGATTGCCAGGCCTGGCAACTTTGTCAATATACCCCCAATGAATAAAGTTACGAAAAGACGGCCCCTAGTCCCCGGCGGCCCCGCTATTCCTGGCTACGGTGGCGACCATGGTAACGGCGGCGCAAGCGGTGCTAAGAATCTCCGGTGGAGGTTCGGTTGCCCTGAGGAATGACGAGAAGATCCTGGTGCCGGAAAAGAGATATACAAGTTGCGCTGGAATATTATAGGATTATCCGAGGTCTGAAGAGAGGGGTAGGACATGGTAATCCTCGAATTCAGCAACTTGTTCTATCACCGGGAGGGCGTCCATCTGTCCCAAGGAGGTGTCGGATTTATCGTCCACAAGTATCTCGTTAATAATGTTGTAAAGATTGAGAGTGTCTCGACGAAGGTTGCGTACCTTATACTCAGAATAACCAAACGGTACTCGCTGAAAATCATACAGGTTTACGCAAACATACGCGCAAGAAAGGCGACATCGCTCTCTTGAAGAACTACAGACCGATTGCCCTTCTGAGCCGAGTCTACGTGCTGTTTTCGAGAGTCATAACGAATCTTCTCGCATGCAGACTCGAAAACTTCCAGCCTCCTGAACAAGCCGCTTTCCGAAAAGGCTTTAGCACCATAGACCACATGTCCACACCACCAAGTCCACAAAGTCCGAGGAGTACAATTTGCCACTATGTCTGCCGTATGTGGTCTATGAGAAAACCTTAGATTCCGTCGAAATTTGGGCGGTGTTGCAGTCCCTTCAGCGGTGCGAAGTTGACTGTCGGTATATCGAAGTGCTGAAGTGTTTGTACAGTAGGGCTACAATGGCATTGGAAGACGTTTTCAAGCTACTGGACTGGAAACGATATGGTATTAACATCAACGGCGAGTACATCACTCACCTTCGATTTGCCGACGATATAATCCTTATGGCGGAATCGCTGGAGTACCTAAGCACTATACTCAATGACCTCAATAGTTTCTCCCAACGTATAGGTCTTAAGATAAACATGGACAAAACAAAGATCATGTATAATGTGTATATAGCACACCTATGCCGGTAGTTGTTGGGATCACTAACTCGAAGTTGTTGATGAGTATGTTTACCTGGGACAAATAGTCCGACTATGTAAGTCCAATTTCGACCAAGAAGACAATAGACGGATTCAACTCAGTTGGGCAGCGTTCGGGAAATTACGGCACATCTTCTCGTCAAGTATACCTCAGAACTTGAAAACGAAACTGTACAACCAGTGCGTGTTGCCAGTGATGACCTATGGAACTGAGACGTGGTCCTTCACTGCTGGCTGTAGAAGCTCAAGGTCGCTCAGCGAGCTATGAAGAGGGCTATGCTCTGAGTTTTTTGCGTGATAAACTTAGAAACTTATGTATCCACAGTAGAACCAGAGTGACCGACATAGCCCTACGGATTAGTTAGCTGAAGTAGCAATGGGCCGGCCATATAGCTCGAAGAACCGACAACCGATGGGGAAAGGAGGTTCAGGACCGTGCTTTGTGGCATTCCTTGGGGAAGGCCTATGTTCAACAGTGGACTTATGGAGGGCTGTAATTATGATATATATATATAAGGCTTTTCTCGCGAGATTTCACTTCAACGTCGAACACGAGGTCAGTTAGATTTTTAATTTAATTAACAATTTCATTGATGCAGGCAGGAATTGAACCTTGGTTGCTGAAATATACGGCAAGCGCTTAGCTCCAAAGTAACCATAGCTCATACATAATAAGCTCTTTTATATTCTAATATGAAACCTTCAACGTGAAGTGCCCTTAACGTGAACACATTTGATATATTATTGGGGCAGTTACCGTACGTTTTCAGTATAGTTTGTGTTATAATACGGATCCGCCGCTGCTCGGCTTTCGAAAGGGACTATTTATTATTATTCTCTCTAACATCGATGTGTAAATAATGAAGAATGTATAAGGGGTTAAGTTAATTTGGAAGCTGGGCTTGAAGCTATTTTTTATATAATAAGGGTGAGAAACGAGAGTAAGTGGCGCAATGACAACTAAATTCTATCCTCGATTAAAAATTGAAATGTTGATGCATTGTAACCCCTGAGGACAAAGATGGAATGGTTCATTTCCAGTCATTAGGATCTTCGGTACTCTACACTCACCATACACAGCAGCATTAAGCCGCTATATGACGCTTAATGCTTTTTTTATAGAAGGGGGGTCAAACGAGCATGCGGCTCAACTGATGGTAAGTGACTACCACCGCCCATGAACAACCGCAACATCAGGGGAATTGCAGGTGCGTTGCCGGCCTTTTAGAAAAGAGTAACTCTTTTCTTGAAGGTCCCTTAGTTATATCGGTCCGGAAAAATCGCTGGTGGTAAACAATTCCACAGAGAAGTTGTACGAGGAAGAAAACTCCTAGTAAATTCGTTACATTTGGCGGATGGAATTAATCCGAACAAATCCTCAGAGCACTCCCCGTGGTAGATGCGATAGAAAATACAAAGGGATGCAATATCCTTACGCAGCGCCAGTGAATCGAGTATTTTGTGAGATTCCTTCTGCGGTCGAATCAACCCATTTGTGCTAAAACCATTTTTTTTAAAACGTTTACCCCCACACTAGGATTTTCTCCTGTATCGTGGAGGCAACAATTATTTGTAGGTCATACAACTTCTTGTTCCGTGCGGGATTCGAACCCGCGACCCTCAGCGCAGCAACTCATTGCTAAGCCACTGCGCCACGGAGTCGTCACTAAAGCGTGACTGTACCACATGTGGCTAACTTTCTTGTATACTCTTTAGTAGCTACGGCTCCGTAGCACAGTGGCTAAGCATTTAGCTGTGGCACTGAAGGCCTGAGAGTTCGAATATTTGTAAGGTTTACAAGTACAATAAATTGTTTCGGTACATGTGAAATTTATGTATGTATGTACAAATAAAACGTTTTATCAAAAAATCTTATTATTTAAATATAGAAATACATCAAAATTTAAATATTTTCATTCATTTACGATCTTTATCCCAAATTACACCATTCTCTCTGCGAATATCAAAAAAATACTAAGTAGATCTGTACGCCAGGAGTGATAAATTGCATTTGTAAATATTTCTGTTACGTTCTGGGTTTTTTACCCCAAATTTACCCCATCTTCTTTAAATTATCTTCGTTTAACCACAGGCAAACCCTCGCCACCTCATATAATACTATTCACCCGAAGTAGTGCGGCGCGTATTTCGCCCATGGTTTCAGCTGCTATTCCATAAAGCCGGGTAAAAGAAGGTGACGCTGTTGCTTCAGTTAATTTTGGATTATTTTTTGGATTCTATTCAATGAATGAAAATGTTTAAAAAATCAACTCGATCACACATGCCAACTAGCAACGCCACGAATGTGATCGTTTTGCGCCTATGGAGTTTGTCCTAGCAGATTGGCCGCACCATTAAGCATCAGGCAAGATTGCGTCGCTTCAGATGACATGCGATATGGAGCGTAGCACGTTTGCGCTGCATGACTTGTAATATCACAGGCATTAAGAAGCCGGCTTAAGATTGACTTTAGTGGTGGAACTATTAGCCTAGCTAGGATAAAAATCACAGATTGCGCCGGATGCATCGGACATAAATATAAGCCTATCTGGAATAGAAAAAACGCATAGATTATACGTGTAGTGCCGGACCATAAATAACAATTCGTGCATAGGGTACGTCACTATAAGAAGCTTCTACTGTCGTTCTGATTGTGTGTTTTTACTACATTTATCTTTTTTTTTTTTAAATAGAAACGTTTCCCCAAGTCTAGGATTTTTTTCTGTATTATGGTGGAAATAAACCTACATACATAAATCACACATAAAAAAATAAGTACGCAGATCTGGAACAATTATTTGTAGAACACGCAAACATGTGTTCCGTGCAGGATTCAAATAATTTTAAAATTGATTGACAAGCGAATGTTAATGTATTACTACGCTTAAGAATAATTTAATACTACAGACCATTTAATTTTAATTTATACATAGTTGTAAGATTGATAAAATATATTCGACAATTTAAGGTAAAAATTTGTTGAAAACTACGAAAGAGAATATTTTATTTTATTAGGTATAGCAAACGACACAATATTGTATCGGCGTCTATGTCATCTCGATGATTGGCGATACACAACCGTGAGTTTTTCTAGGAATTTTGTGCCACGCGCGACCTTTGTGGAGTTTATTATCGTCAGTGGTTTTTTGGAACGATATGACTCAGGAACTTTGAAGAAAAGAGCATACTTTCTACATGGCCGACAACGTACCTTGAATATCTTTAATGTTACAGATGTAACTATGCTGCAGCTTTTTACACTTGGTTTACTTATTTTGGAGTCTCGTATTTACACATAAATTCAAGAATCGATTATTAAATTCAGACTTATTTAAAACTTGAATGAATTTCATTATTACCTCTAAAAGGCTAGATATAGATATTGGTTTATTTATGTAGTATACAAAATATTAGTATTTTGCTAAACCTTTTTTTATAGGATAAGGGTGACAAACGAGCACACAGTCCACCTGATGGTAAGTAGTTGCTGTGGCCCATAAACATCTACATCCACCATAAACTACGAATCTAAATGCAGCTGCGTTGTGACCCGTGAGGACTAAGATAGAATGCCTCGTTTCCAGTAAAAGGGGTCTACACTCACCATACGAAACACAGCAGCGTTAAGCCGCTATTTTACACTGGTATCTCTAATTTCATATTTCTCTAATCTACTCTTTGTGTTATTACTTGTTACTATAAACGAACATAGGCCCATTCATTAATTCATTCATTCATGCTGCCCATTAAAAGTCCTAAACATAGGCCTTCCCCATGGTTTGGCTCAAAGGAGGGATATTTTCCACAGTTGCTACGCGTGGCAAATGGGTTGATAACCATAATTTTCTGTTATTATTTCCCTCTAACACCTATTATGGTGCCAACGGATTTTCTTACACCACCACTACACATACAAATTCTAAAATAAATTTTAAATAAATAAACTTTTATTTAAAAAAAAAACATTTTAAACTTAATTAAGAAAATGTAAAACAATACAGCCAACGCTTTTAGACTTAAATTATAATCACAGTCTCTTAGTGGAAATTGATTTAAACAGACATTGTCTAATTAGAAACAGGGTTTATTTCACCTAGGTTCTCGGTTCTTAATTACTATTTATATTATTTTATTCTTAAAAGCAACCAGTTTATACGTACAGTTTATACAAAAATAATCTTAGTTAAAAACTGTTGTAAAACCAACAAATTGTTTTATCTGTGTGTCATATTATCTGTGGTTGATGTTTTTTTATTATTAAATATAATACTCTGTGTAAGTACGGTACCTTTCCTTTGTAATGGCGGTTGTAATAGTAATTTAGTGCGCAGTAGAATAAAAGTAACTTTATAAAATTATAGTTATTTGCTTCCCAAAGTCTTAACAGGTTATGGGACCAGGCTCAACTATATGAAAAAATTGTGAAGTCGACGTATACATATAATATATTCACAATGGAGCAACTAAATTTACAAAAATTAAATGGCACTAATTTCGACACGTGGAAGTTCGCCATAAAAATCTTCTTAAAAAGCAAAGGAGTGCTAAATATTGTAGAAGGAAGCAAGATTAAACCTGAGAAAGATAATGAACAGTGGATTAAAGCCCATTGTATGGCTCAGGATATTACGTTTTCCCGAATGGAAGAAAAATAATTTCACAAATGTTATCATGTACAACAAGTCATGAAATGTGGACGAAGTTGCTTAGTCTGTTTGAACGTACTTCTAAAATAAGTGTACATTTACTACAACAGAATTTTTACAATCTTCAATTTGAGTAGCGCGTCAGTAGCTTGTTTTCAACCTTTGAAACTATTCTTACACAAATGAAAAATGTGTGAGAAAATATATCTGAAAAAATGATCATTACAAAAATATTAATTATATTGCCTGAAAAATATAAACATTTTGTGTGTGGGAGAGTGTTCCGGATGAGAAGCAGAATAACTGGAAGAGGTAAAAGATAAATACAAAAATCATGAAGAGACAGTTGCATTATATGCTAAAGAAAGTCATCAGGAAGAGGAAGAGCTATGCCATTAAGAAGTGTTGTGCAAAACGTGCCTAAAGTTAGCAATAGTGATGTGAAGTGTTTTGAATGCACTTATATGCGCTGGACACTTTAAAAAAGACTTATGCAAGAAAATGCCATTTTTGTAATAAGCCTGGTCATTTAATTAAGGATTTTAGGTTTAGATTGCAAAAAGAGATGTTTCACATTCAAATGCCTGTATAATTAATAGTAGTGAAGCATACAATTTATGGGTTATGGACACAGGGGCTTCAGAACATGTATTGGATATGAAACAATATTTTATGCAATATGGCAATGGTAGGAAGTTGAAGGTAGTAGAAGGAAGTCTACGAAGCAGGGACAACTAGCTCCGCCATATAGACCAATCACTACGTACTTCTGAAATCCTGGTACCGTAAGTGCATAAAACTATTGCATACCCCCTTACTACCTTGCAATATATACGAATCAGTGAAAATATACTAGTTCCTCCCTTCGGACCAATTGCTCCGTACTTCTGCTGCCCTAGTATCGGAAGCGCTCAAACCGATAAGAAATGCGTACACCTGAAAATCAAGCTCCGAATCCAACTTACGACAAATTTCAAGTAATACGGAATCTTCGCCATCAGCAAGCTTTACTACACGTACTAAGCGGAAACGCTTGGAGAGGAGGCGCCCATAGACCTCTGCGAATTCAAAAATGAAATAAAAGACATGTTATCCTCATGGATGTCTCAACGAAATTGTGAAAGAATACACATTACGTCTTCTCTAAAAACTATTGAAGACTCGATGGCATATATGTCTGCACAATTTGAAGATATGAGGAAAAAATGGAAGAAATGGAACGCGAAAGACGGAAGTTTATCCTTAATAATACATACTCATATTAGAAAATAAAATCGAGGACCTGCAAAAATCGTATCGGAAATGTCCATTTGAACTAAAAAATTTGCCGAAAATGGATAATGGATCAAAATCATCCCTAATAAATATGGTTACTCAATTGTCTACATCGCTCAACGTTGAACTCCAAACTAACGATATAAAAGACATTTATAGATTCTCTAACAAGGGTGACAGAAAGCCTATAGTAGTCGAATTGTCCTCCTACATACAGAAGACGAATATATTGCACGCTGCAAAAAAATATAATTTTCAAAATAAAAACAATAAACTCAACTCGCAGCATTTGGGATTAAAGTGCAACAATACTCCAATTTTTCTATCGGACCATTTTACACATAAAAGGAAATAGACTGTACTACGTGGCTAGAGAATTAACCAGAACTCAGAAATATAAGTTTTGCTGGACATCGCTCGGAAACGTTTTGGTGAAGAAGGATGAGAGCTCACCGATCATAAAAATAGAGAACGAATGTCAAATCAAAAACATGTATCTCAACAAATGACTATTTTTATTTATAGTTCAGATATGTTCTTGGTTTGATATTATTATTGTTTACCTTTATGTCTACTTTTATTTTATATTTTGCGTTGTTTACATTTTTCATATTGTATATAACTACTTGTACTCATCACGAACACTACACAAGTTCATACTTTAAACATCACACACAGAAACATAAAAATTAATCACCATACCATTTTACACACATCATATCATATACTAAAAAATGCTATTCTTTTATCGAAAATTATTAATAAAAGTTAGTAATTTAAGTTCACTCCTGAATGAACATAAAGAAAATATTTTCCTCATTGCAGTAACTTTAGAGTATACTGTTCTTATGCAAGCCTGAGTAATACTCGTAAAATTGTTCGTTAGAGGACTAGTAGGAACGAAAGCCTTTCTCCGAGTAATAATGGTTAGTTTGCTACAAACCAATACAGATATAGACAATACTGAAGTTGTCCAGGCCTTTATATGCAGGCCTGAGGATTGCCATTCATACATAACTACATTTAACCATTCTCACTCAAAACATAAGGAGTATTTATAAAAATTTAGACAATTTTCAAGTAACGTTAGACTCATTTAACATTAATTGTGACATACAAGTCATGAAAGAGACAAAGACATTTCGAAAAATAATCCCATTTCAACACTTAATAATAACTATCATACACATTTTACAAAAAATACTTTAAATCAATGTGACGGTGTGGCATTTTATGTACATAAGAAACTTAACTACAAAATATCAGAACCTTGTATTAGAAATGCCTCTTGTCTTGTGCTTACCCTTATAGATACATTTATAATAGGTTTATATCGTACACCTTCAATACGAAACACCAACGACTTCACCTCATCTCTTCAAACCTTACTCCATTTTATAAAAGTTATCAAAACATCATTATAACCGGTGACATAAACATAGAAATCAAATTCGGTTCCATAGACACAAACTGCCTCAATTATTTAACCTCACTTGCTTACCATGGATTACTTTCTGCACATAGGCTTCCAACTCGCGACAAAATGTGCTATGATCATATGATGTTAAAAATAGTTCACCCAACGAAAGCTCTTTTACTAACTAATGCCCCTACTGATTATTCCACTGTTCTCTTAAACCTAATGTATAAGCCTATGCGCCGCAATATTTCGAAAACCAGGGTTTCCGTAAATTATGTAACAACTCTTGATGAAATAAAGTCCAAGCTTATAAACATATCAGACATACAAGACCCAACTCTGGCTGCTGATGCTTTGGTTAGTACAATCTCGGTGGCAATGAAGAATAATCAAACGATAACCACAATTCCTGTTAGAAAACGCTGTATCCAGTCATGGATAACACCTGGAGTATTGCGATGTCTTCGAAATCGAGATAAATTACATTATAAAGTTAAAAAGAATCCTGATAATCAAATTTTAAAAATAACTTATACACGCTACAGAAATTACTGTCATAAACTTGTCCGGAAGCTTAAAAATAATTATGAAAGGAAAATATTGGATAATGCAAAAAATAACCCGAAAATTCTATGGAAAAATATTAAATCAATTTGCCATGATAATAAAGATAAAACTGACTACACACATAAACTTACAACTATTGCGTCATTCCCTGTAGAATCTACTAATCTTATTAACAATCATTTTTTCAGTATAGGCAAAAACTTGGCTTTAAACATTAAAAAAAAATTCCCCTCCTATAGTAAATAATTACATAAATAAAATACCAACCCCAATGAATTATTTTGCTCTCTTTTCTTTGCTTCATTTCTGTCCGATCTCCCATAACATTTAAAAGGGCATTAGTAACCCCCATACATAAAAGTGGAAGTAAAGGTGATGTCGACAACTACAGGCCAATTTCTGTGCTAACAGTACTATCCAAAATACTGGAGAAGCTAATGAACAATAGATTGAAAAAATATCTCATAGATAACGATCTGCTCTCTAAAAATCAGTTTGGTTTTAGAAATGGAATTTCTACTAAGGACGCTGTGTTAGCTTTAACTGAAGAAATAAGTAAGCACTTGGACTCTGGTAACAAATGTCTTGGAGTTTTTTTGGATTTGGCCAAGGCGTTCGATACCGTTTCTATTTCTATCCTGTTAGACAAACTATATAAATATGGTATAAGAGGTCTGCCTCATGTGCTTCTATCAGAACGTCAGCAACAGCTCAAACTTGGTGAATATCTTAGCCGTCCATCAAATATCTCTTATGGTGTTCCTCAAGGTAGCGTCCTCGAGCCTACTTTATTTCTAATCTAGGTCAACGATTTATGCAATTTAAGGCTACAAAATTGTCAAATATATAACTATGCAGATGACACTCTTATTTTTAATGCATAATCATGGAAAATGTAAGGGTTATCGCTGACTTCGGAATTCACCACATAACTAACTGGCTAAGATCGAACCTTCTGACCCTAAATAATAATAAAACTAAATTTATACCTTTTTCTATTCGTAAAAATACACAACCTAATTCTAATTTTAATCTAACAGTTCATACCTGCCATGATCCGTATTTAAATAGCCATAGTAATTGCTCATGTGATAAAATCACCAGGACTAGTACCATCAAATACCTCGGTGTAACTATTGATCAGCACCTTACCTGGAGTCAGCACATTGAAAGCATCGCTGACAGGATAAGAAAACTAACATGGGTGTTTAAAAAACTCAGGTGTGTTGCAAATGAAACGACCCTCATTACCACCTACAAAGCTCTTGGGCAATCGGTACTGAGTTATTGTATACCTGTTTGGGGTGGTGCAGCAAAAACACATGTAATAGCACTAGAAAGAGCTCAAAGATCTCTAATTAAGGTAATGTTCTTTAAACCGTTTCGATTTTCAACTTTTGAACTACATAAGTCTTATAAATTGCTTACCACTCGCTAGATTTATATATTGAATTGCATCCTAAACACTTATCGATATTTACCTTATATACGTCATCATACACCAAACCGCAGGAGCACAAAATAAAACAAAATTTAAGCAAAAACAATACGCATTCCAATCCATATCTCTTTTCAATAAATTCAACAGCAGATTGCATATTAACCCCTTGACGTGGACTAAATTCATATATATTTATATACTCATAGAAAGGAGAGACGGCAGTGGGATGTATAAAGGCTGCAGCTTTTCTAACTTTACTTATTGCAATATAAATTGCAGCCTACCACTCACGTCATTCCAAGAGAACGGGAGCAAGCAACCGTGATGAACAATATCGACGAAATTATTCCTTGTAGGTCGTATTTGAGGATACTCATCATAGTGGTTTTTAGTCGGCAGGAGTTAAAATTAAGTTAAAATTAATTTGCCTTTCATGTGGGAAACAAAAAAGGCAATTAATAAGTAAAAATTATAACAATCCCTTTATGTATCACGTGAACAAATGACCAACAGTTCTTTATTACACTGCTATACTTCTTTTTTAATATATTGTTTTCAGTGCCTTTGCAAGTCTATATACATAATATAACGAAATGAAAGTTTCCTACTACCGCCTAACGCTTATGAGATTCGTTAATTATTATCCAATAAGAGTACTGCAAAGCCGATTTTCGAATTTCCTATCTACCGCCTTTTATGCCTAGCATGTGCACTCTTGTGTTAACGGAGTTCTCAGAAGCTCAGAAGACACGCAACCAACCGCATCGCTCCTATCTCGCGGCATCCCTCCCATCTTTGTGTAATTTAGATATTAAACTATACAAAAATATAGTAAAGTGCAAAGACATTTGCTATAACGCTATATTTCGCGATAACATGTGAAGTTTATATGTGTGAAAACAGCCGGCATTCAAACATCGTGCCTTGAGCCACGAGGCAGATTAGCAAAAGTCCAGGTGAGTGCACATGCATTACTTCACATTCTTCCTGTAGCCCAAATTTAGGGGCATTTGAAGTATCGCGAAACAGTGAATTTGCACTACACAGTCCATTAATTTACGTAAAATCATTGTTTTAATAACTCTGAAACAGCAGTTGGTCATTTAAACCAACACAACATTTTTGGCCCTTCGCCAGGATCAGAATCATTTCAGAGCCTTCTCGCTGAACTTAAATAAATTATAAACCAAAGAATGTTTAATATATATTTTAATATAATATAGATGACTAATATGTTTGGAATTTATACCTTTCATGTTAACATACTTCTACACTTTAACAAAATAGAATTGAATATTTCTTAATCGAGAATAAATATCCTCATTTAAAAATAAACATTATGTGTCTATCCATCTGATGGACTGTAGGCTCGTTTTTCAGCCTTAATTCTATTAAAAAATATGACAATCGCTCATGAATAACTACAAAATCAAAGGTATTTCAATTTCACACACATTAGCACACAATCCACCTGATGGTAAGTGGATGCTGTGGCCCATAGACATCTACATCTATCCTCGATTAAGTATCAAAATGCAGATGCGTTGTCACCCCTGAGGACCAAGATTGAATGCCTCGGTTCCAGTAAAAAGGGTCTCAGGTTCTCTACACTAACCATACAAAACACAACAGCATTATGCTGCAATTTTACGCTAGTATTCTGTGAAAGCTTGGTCTTTCCCCGGTCGAGTTGGTCTTTGAGAAGGGATTTTTTCGGTTGAAGTTGGACTCGAACCGACTTAAACCCTATACTGTTCCAATTGCGTTGCATAGACAGTACCACGGTTACGCTTTCACAAACATACGCGACCCCACCAGCGCCGGCTGTCCCTTAGCAGCCCCACCACATTAACTTCCTGTTTCCACTCAGACAAAGCGCGCCGTAACACAAGGCGCAAATTTCTCCATAGCCTCCTTCTCTAAATGAGTCTAAGCTCTCTCCTCGAACAGTTTTTCCATAGGTCTACTTTTTAAAGACACAAAGAATTGTAAAAAACATCCATTGAGGCGCTGAATATTAACTGGTAGACTCAAGAATAAGCGAATAAATCAAAAGAAAAGAAACCTTTTGTAATCAAACAATGGCACCCTTTCTTAATATTTCTATAGCTCACAGTAAAATAGTTTTCGTTCTATTTTTAACTATTTCCTCGCTTTGACGTTTCTGCATGTAAGTTCTTGTTATATAAGGAGGTGGTCATGTCATTTATTAATAGATGAAACTGACACTAAATAAAACTACGTGTACTATTTGAAAACGTTCTTTACTAAAGTATAATAAAAAAAGTAATTTAAATAAGTAGTGTTGACTGGTTGAAGAGACGTGTTAGCTCAGCGGCTGGGTACTAGCCTTAAATTTTACTATAAGCTAGCAGTTTGAGTTAACACTGATATGAAAATTATTTTAAGTGCTAATTTACTACGTTCTCGACAGTATGGTAAAATCATCGTGAAGATATCTGCATTTGTGAGGAATAAAACGTTTCATGGAATGTGAAATCTGACAACATTAATTGAGGCAGCGAGGTGAATTAATTTAAGAACTACGACGGAA
>JAGSMP010000717.1:92500-113238 GCA_029286625.1 Parnassius orleans
CTTTATCCATAAAATTTGGTAGTATTGGTGTGAGAAATCTTTCTAGTGTTGCATTGCCTGCTTTCCTTGCTTCCGTGCATAGTGTCAGTGACTTATGTAACATAACTTTAAATAATAAAGTAGACCTGTGCTTTGCTACAGAGGTAGGGCAGTCATGGCAAGCGCTCTGTCCCGGCGAAAATGTTCCACTGGAAGTTAATCAACAAAAACAGTGGGATATTCCGTTGATACAGAACGTGCAGAGAGATTTGCTTCACAACTTCCATAGTGACCAAGATCAGGCACGCCTTCTAGCTGTTTCGACTAAGGAATCTAGTCACTGGTTACACGCTTTACCATCAAGCAATCTCGGCACATTACTTGATGGGGAAAGCTATCGCCGGAATCCGACTAGGGCGGCAATTTGTCAACCCCATCAGTGCCCCTGTGTTAGCAGCGTCGACAAGTTTGGGCTCCACGGACTCTCATGTAAGAAAAGTGCTGGTAGGTTTTCACGGCACGGTTCTTTGAATGATGTCATCCGAAGGGCTCTTGTCTCTATTAATGTTCCCTCGATTTTAGAGCCTTGTGGAATATTTAGAGACGATGGCAGGAGACCCGACGGAATGACATTGGTCCCTTGGGAGAGAGGTAAAGCCCTAGTGTAGGATGCTACTTACGTAGACACTTTGGCGGCCTCTCATCTCAAGGGTACCTCGTTTAGAGCCGTGGCGGCATCAGAAGCAGCTGAAATGAGTAAGTGGCGCAAATATGAGTCTCTGGGAGATGACTACATATTTGTGCCATTTGCTGTAGAGACTATCGGTCCGTGGGGTCCACGTGCGGTGAAGTTCCTAAAGGAACTCCATCCGCGACTGGTCGTTGCTGCTGGTGATAAGAGGACTGGTTCTTTTCTCGCTCAAAGGCTAAGTATAGCTATTCAGCGGGGAAACGCAGCCAGCGTTCTTGGCACGATACCGCGGGGAGTAGGACTGTATGATAATTAAGTTACTAGTTTTTTTTTATTATAGTTTTTAATATTGTATTATTATTAATATGTATGTTATTATATAATATGATATATTATATTTATATAATACACATTCTCTGCCACTTCAAAATATATTAGCATTAAGTGATTTTCTTGACATGCACATAAGAAAAAAATGTTTTGCAGTATACATTGTAAAAGTTTTGCAAAACAAAATTATAGCGTGGAGATTATGTCGCAGTTTTGCATCCTCAGCATAATGATGTAAAATCGTTAATATATTTATATCTTTATAAAGATAAAAGAGGTTAAATTTATCCATCAAAAGACGTGATTGATGTATGTTTAGTTTGTGAAATAATATTAAGAGGAAATATAAGGTTCAAAAATCTTAGTAAAGACAAATAATAATTTAAAAAAGAAAACATTAACTCTACACTAGGATTTTCTCCTGTATCGCGGGGTCAGTTTACATACATATATTTCACAAGGACAAACATACAGACCCAGAAAAAATATTTGTAGGCTATACAAATACTTGTTCCGTGCGTGATTCAAACCCGCGGCCCTTAGCGCTGCAACTCACTGCTAAGCCACTGCCGAATGAATTACCGAAATTTGATGGAAACATTGAACATTGGCAAACTTTTTTCGATACCTTTTTCAAACTTATACATGAAAACAATGATATTAGGTCAATCGAAAAGTTTCATTATTTGTTGACGTGTCTCTCGGGTTCAGCGTTATAAATCGCGAAAGGAGTGTCTGTTACCTCTGATAACTACCTAATTGTTTTAGACGCTCTTATCGAGCGGTTCCAATACAAATGAATTTTGGCCGCAACGTACTTAAATAAAATTTGTAACTTTATTTATTTGAAATCTGGTAATTATGCCGATTTACATAATTTTAGCAATGTGTTTGTTATGCTCTTATTTTACTTAGCTGCGCTTGGTTTAGATTCTGATCCACGTAAACGTTTTGAGATGCAAAACGGGGAATAAAATTCCTACCTTTTCTGATTTGTTGATTTTTTTTACAGTTATGTTAAAGTAAATCAGGACAGTTGTATAATAATGGTGTGCGTGACACTGGGACACGAAATATTCACTATAATAAACAATATTATAAATCTACATCGATGCCGTTGAACGCTGCTGTGTGGCACATGCGCTTTTCTAATGTTTGAAAAAAATATTTGCATGAATTGTTTACGTTTAAATCATAATGCAAATAATTTTTTTTCAAAAAAATGCATGCTCAACTTATGGTGAGCGTCATCATTCGTAGCTCCGCGATAACACCACCATTATTGCTGTTCCGTGTTTCTTCACCGACAGGACTATCGATGAAATTTACGTCGTTTTGGTAGTTACGGCTGACGACTTGACCGCGACTGCGAGCTCCGTGACTACCAGCGCTCATTTTGGTCATAGTCGTGCTCTAGTACTGCTCGGTACATGTCCAGTACGCGTGCGCGGTTGCGGTGCTTCCGCTCAGTATACTATTGCCCGCGCACTTATTGACAGTGGAGCTCAGTATAGTTTTATGACGTTATCACCGCTCAACATTTAGGGTTGCCCATTCGCCGCTGCAATTTAGCTGTAGTAGGTTTAGGAAAAATGTAGTGCATCAAATAAAGGGCCAACGCCTAGGTATTTATACATGGTAGAGCCATGCTGCAGCTATATTAGTAGTATAGTTGTAGCACGAATGGGTCGGCTCGACCGGGAAGGACCACGCCTCACAGAATACCAGCGTAAAATAGCAGCTAACACTGCTGTGTTTCGTATGGTAAGTGTAGAGAACCGGAGACACTTTTTTACTTGAAACGAGGCAATCCGTCTCAGTCCTCAGGGGTGACAAGGCATCTGCATTTCGATGCTTACTTGAGGATAAATGTAGATGTCCATGAGTCACATCTTCCACTTACCATCAGCTGGATTGTGTGCTTGTTTGTCACCTTTATTCTATATAAAAAAGCATCTTGATATTAAGTAATGTGAGTGAACACAATATTGCTATGCCACCTTGAGACAACTCAAGTTGCTTACTATTCAAAGGGACTATGCATTTCGAGAAATTCAAATACTATGTGATTTATCCAAATGAATATCCAACTTCTGCATCTTAATTCGAGGCTAGGTTTAAGCGAATTGATTTAGTGCGTAAATAATTCTTGGATTATACGAATCAAATAAACGATTTAAAGTTAAAGTTAAAGCCCGACCAAATTATTGATATGAAGCCCGTGGTTGCGTCAATGCCACCAGGCCGCCGCTGCTCTAAGCGAGGGTAGCACTCGGGCCGGCCCGCAATGCAACCCATATAGTATGAAACCATAAGCGCAAGCACTCTTACCGAAACTCGAATTACCGAAATTTGATGGAAACATTGAACATTGGCAAACTTTTTTCGATACCTTTTTCAAACTTATACATGAAAACAATGATATTAGGTCAATCGAAAAGTTTCATTATTTGTTGACGTGTCTCTCGGGTTCAGCGTTATAAATCGCGAAAGGAGTGTCTGTTACCTCTGATAACTACCTAATTGTTTTAGACGCTCTTATCGAGCGGTTCCAATACAAATGAATTTTGGCCGCAACGTACTTAAATAAAATTTGTAACTTTATTTATTTGAAATCTGGTAATTATGCCGATTTACATAATTTTAGCAATGTGTTTGTTATGCTCTTATTTTACTTAGCTGCGCTTGGTTTAGATTCTGATCCACGTAAACGTTTTGAGATGCAAAACAGGGAATAAAATTCTACCTTTTCTGATTTGTTGATTTTTTACAGTTATGTTAAAGTAAATCAGGACAGTTGTATAATAATGGTGTGCGTGACACTGGGACACGAAATATTCACTATAATAAACAATATTATAAATCTACATCGATGCCGTTGAACGCTGCTGTGTGGCACATGCGCTTTTCTAATGTTTGAAAAAATATTTGCATGAATTGTTTACGTTTAAATCATAATGCAAATAATTTTTTAAAAAAATGCATGCTCAACTTATGGTGAGCGTCATCATTCGTAGCTCCGCGATAACACCACCATTATTGCTGTTCCGTGTTTCTTCACCGACAGGACTATCGATGAAATTTACGTCGTTTTGGTAGTTACGGCTGACGACTTGACCGCGACTGCGAGCTCCGTGACTACCAGCGCTCATTTTGGTCATAGTCGTGCTCTAGTACTGCTCGGTACATGTCCAGTACGCGTGCGCGGTTGCGGTGCTTCCGCTCAGTATACTATTGCCCGCGCACTTATTGACAGTGGAGCTCAGTATAGTTTTATGACGTTATCACTCGCTTAACATTTAGGGTTGCCCATTCGCCGCTGCAATTTAGCTGTAGTAGGTTTAGGAAAAAATGTAGTGCATCAAATAAAGGGCCAACGCCTAGGTATTTATACATGGTAGAGCCATGCTGCAGCTATATTAGTAGTATAGTTGTAGCACGAATGGGTCGGCTCGACCGGGGAAGGACCACGCTCTCACAGAATACCAGCGTAAAATAGCAGCTTAACACTGCTGTGTTTCGTATGGTAAGTGTAGAGACCGAGACACTTTTTACTTGAAACGAGGCAATCCGTCTCAGTCCTCAGGGTGACAAGGCATCTGCATTTCGATGCTTACTTGAGGATAAATGTAGATGTCCATGAGTCACATCTTCCACTTACCATCAGCTGGATTGTGTGCTTGTTTGTCACCTTTATTCTATATAAAAAGCATCTTGATATTAAGTAATGTGAGTGAACACAATATTGCTATGCCACCTTGAGACAACTCAAGTTGCTTACTATTCAAAGGGACTATGCATTTCGAAATTCAAATACTATGTGATTTATCCAAATGAATATCCAACTTCTGCATCTTAATTCGAGGCTAGGTTTAAGCGTATTGATTTAGTGCGTAAAGAATTCTTGGATTATACGAATCAAATAAACGATTTAAAGTTAAAGTTAAAGCCCGACCAAATTATTGATATGAAGCCCGTGGTTGCGTTTGACGACATGTATAATACTACATCGTCAATGCCACCAGGCCGCCGCTGCTCTAAGCGAGGTAGCACGGGCCGGCCCGCAATGCAACCCATATAGTATGAAACCATAAGCGCAAGTACTCTTACCGAAACTCGAATTACCGAAATTTGATGGAAACATTGAACATTGGCAAACTTTTTTCGATACCTTTTCCAAACTTGCACATGAAAACAATGATATTAGGTCAATCGAAAAGTTTCATTATTTGTTGACGTGTCTCTCGGGTTCAGCGTTATAAATCGCGAAAGGAGTGTCTGTTACCTGTGATAACTACCTAATTGTTTTTGACGCTCTTATCGAGCTGTTCCAATACAAATCAATTCTGGCCGCAACGTACTTAAATAAAATTTGTAACTTTATTTATTTGAAATCTGGTAATTATGCCGATTTACATAATTTTAGCAATGTGTTTGTTATGCTCTTATTTTACTTAGCTGCGCTTGGTTTAGATTCTGATCCACGTAAACGTTTTGAGATGCAAAACGGGAATAAAATTCTACCTTTTCTGATTTGTTGATTTTTTACAGTTATGTTAAAGTAAATCAGGACAGTTGTATAATAATGGTGTGCGTGACACTGGGACACGAAATATTCACTATAATAAACAATATTATAAATCTACATCGATGCCGTTGAACGCTGCTGTGTGGCACATGCGCTTTTCTAATGTTTGAAAAAAATATTTGCATGAATTGTTTACGTTTAAATCATAATGCAAATAAATGTTTTTCAAAAAAATACATGCTCAACTTATGGTGAGCGTCATCATTCGTAGCTCCGCGATAACACCACCATTGTTGCTGTTCCGTGTTTCTTCACTGACAGGACTATCGATGAAATGGTAGTTACGGCTGACGACTTGACCGCGACTGCGAGCTCCGTGACTACCAGCGCTCATTTTGGTCATAGTCGTGCTCTAGTACTGCTCGGTACATGTACAGTACGCGTGCGTGGTTGCGGTGCTTCCGCTCAGTATACCACTGCCCGCGCACTTATTGACAGTGGAGGTCAGTATAGTTTTATGACGTTATCACTCGCTCAACGTTTAGGGTTGCCCATTCGCCGCTGCAATTTAGCTGTAGTAGGTTTAGGAAAAAATGTAGTGCATCAAATAAAGGGCCAACGCCTAGGTATTTATACATGGTAGAGCCATGCTGCAGCTATATTAGTAGTATAGTTGTAGCACGAATGGGTCGGCTCGACCGGGGAAGGACCACGCTCTCACAGAATACCAGCGTAAAATAGCAGCTTAACACTGCTGTGTTTCGTATGGTGAGTGTAGAGAACCGGAGACCCTTTTTACTGGAAAAGAGGCATCCCATCTTAATCCTCACGGGTGTCAACGCATCTGCATTTTGAGTCTTTATTGAGGATAGATGTAGATGTCTATTGGTCACAGCAACCACTTACCATCAGGTGGACTGTGTGCCCGTTTGTCACCCTATACTATAAAGAGATGGGTCCTGGTTCACCAGTCGCTGTACATAGTGTCTTTGGGTTGGTTCTCACTTGCAAAATTGATCACAGCTGTCACTCTCTTTATTTACTCTTTATTTTTATATGATAAGGGTGACAAACGAGCACACAGTCCACCTGATGGTAAGTGGTTGGTGTGGCCCATAGACATCTACATCTATCTTCGTTTGCGATTCAAAATTCAGATGCGTTATCAGCCGTGAGGACTAAGATGGAATGCCTCTTTTCCATTAAAAAGGGTCTCCGGTTCTCTACACTCACCATACAAAATACAGCAACATTAAGCTGCTATTTTACGCTGGTATTCTGTGAGAGCGTGGTCCTTCCCCGGTAAAGCCGACCCATTCCTGCTACAAATATACAATTAATATAGCTGCAGCATGACTCTACTACGTTTATTTCATATCACTAACTTTTTCCACAAGCATACGAATATTATGCAGTTATATAATTAAAACAAACAGTAAGAGTTTAAAAAAGCCATATAACTCTTAAAAACTAACCGTGTATAATATTTATAAAAATATTTTTATAAAACACAAAGCTAAACTAGCTAAATTATTGATGGAATTTTTAAATTCTACAAAAGAGTATCGATTAATGTAGAATTTAATTTCAGTTCTTGAGCTCTGAATGTCGCGACAACGCCCAATGAAAGACATATTCCGGCTTTTTTACGAAACATGAAATTTTAAGTTTTATATTGGAAAATATTTGTCTGCTTCAAATTTATTTATCGTAAAGTCGTAAACCCAAAATGGACAATAAAGTGAATGAATTATTTTAGCTAACACTCTAGCACTCTCCACTCCCTTGTAATTAGAAACGGCACGTGTCTTCCGTGTATTACCGTTACTGTTACAGCCCATTAAAGTCCATTGCTGAACACAAGCCTCCCCTATAGATTGCCTCATTTGCCTCGTTGCCATATTTGCCATAGTTGCCACGCTTGGCAAACTGGTCGGCAACCGCAGTTTATTTTTTTTTTATTTGTTTACGTTATTATTTGTTTCACCATCTCCTGATTTGTTTCCCTCTTATACCCACGGGATGATAATATGGGGTAGTGGATATTCTTACACCGCCATTACATGGTTTACTTGTATTATTTGGTAAATATTGTCACATTTACCGAATTGAGTAGAAATCATAAAATCTGAATCTGCGCGGTCTTTCTATTGTGTTTTAGTTTTATTATATTTGACTTGATAAAAGTGATAAAAACTGCCAAAAATGCAAGAGTGGCGCATGCACTTTTAAATTATACAATCTCTACTCGGATATGAGGCTATTAATGTATTTTGAATATCATGAATATATAAATATTACCATATAATTGTATTATAATATATTATTTGAGTTGTGTATATTAAAATATTATTTTATTTTTCTAGTTAAAAAAATAAGGATATAGTTCCTTTCTAGGCATACCTCCGATTTGGACCAAATTTTTTTACATGTTTGCCAATATAAATTATGAAAAACCCCAAAGGAATTTTTGACGCAAATGCCCCTGAATTTTTTTACGAGGGTGGGAAATTTTAGATTTTTAAGGCAGTTTTTCATGATAAATCGACGACTAAAAATGACAATTTTTTTAAGCTAGACCAGTTCTCATGAATTTTTTTGCATAATCAACTTATATATAAATGAAAATAACTAAAAAAAATATTATAACCATTAAGTTTAATTTTTTTCATCGAAAATTTATGCATTTTAGCCATTTTAAGGTAGTTTTTCATGATAAATCAACTAAAAATGACAAAATTTTTAAGCTAGATCACGATACATCTCTTTTTTATGTTTTAAGCAACGCAGAGATGATGGGATCATCCCTAGATCTCTCAACCATTGCAAAGTGGAAGCCTTATCACTTGTGATGGTAGCAATTTTAAATAAATTATAAAATTGGTCCATTACCTCAAAATAAATGAAGAAGTACATTAAATGATATCCACCGAACACGTGAATGCGTGCGCTCTGTTCGAGGGTTCACGACAAAGTGACGTCCCCTCTCCACCGAAGTATCACCAAAGTCTAGTCGACGGAGCCCCGCTAAGCGGGGCTCCTATTTCTAGATGGTTTATAAAAAAATAACCACGAAGGGGATGGAGGGATCTGTTCGCTCACTAAGCTCGCTCACTCGACCCCGCCATCCCCTTCTAACCTAACCTGTCCGAATCGGGGTGCCCCAAGTCCCGAGCTCGCTTCGCTCGTTCTTGCACCAAATAACGCTATGACGCATACCAAAAAAAAAAACCGTCCAAAAAATCCTGAAAACATTAAACCCCCATAAAAATGTTATGGTGTATTTACGCCAAAAATCCTTTAGAGGGATTTTTTATGTTGCACCAAAACTAACAAATACCCGATGTTTCATCCCAATCGGGGGTGTCCCTAGAACAGAATTCTACCCAAAAATAATATTGTTTCCTTTAAACTATGACTATTTATTCAGCAGAGTATCGATACATCTTACAAATAGTAAAAATGAGCTTTTGGTTACGCTTTTTAATATTATGATAGAATGTGCCAGAAACGAAAGACCTAGAACAACCAAACCATTGACATGTAATAACATCAGAAATGCAAATGGCTTCGTAAACCCATTGCTGGTTTTTCTGGAAATCGGAAGAAGTCCATGTCCAGCAATGATCATGAAATTATGTCATATTAGGATTAGTGGTAGAGCAAGCTGTATTATGGATGCAGCAGTAATGAACCTACTGGACTAGGGATGAATTACATTCACAGAATAATAGCATAATGCTGGTGTGTTTCGTATACTGAGTAAACATAACCTGGTACCCATTTTTCTGCCATCTAGGCATTCCATCTTTCTCCTCACAGGCATCTTCATTGGGAATAATTGAGAATAAGAGATATAAGTACCTATGGGCAATTATCAAACTCACTTAAAAGTCTTTGCGTGCGGAGGCATCGTGTGGCGTGTCATCCATTTACTTTTAAAATGGTCGAGGAGGGTTATGGCTGCCACATGTGTCAAACTAGTGAACAGGTCCTAGTTGTGGTTTAGTCTGCTGGGACTTGCAACACTTTTATAAGCTTTTTTATCATATTTTCTTTTTATGTTTATTTGTGTTGTTTTATAATGGAACATGCTTTGGTTTATTCCTTTTCAACTTTGATTAAGTATAAAATATTATTGACTTTACGAAAAAACAATAACTAAATTTTATATAAATTAGTCTTTAAATTTACGATAAGTTCTTCGTTTATATGAACTACATATTCGAGGATAATGACAAATGGTTCTTTTGAACATTGAGTGTTGCAAAATCCCTAGTATAACTCAAACTTCACTACGTACAGTAACTGCGAAAATAAATCAGAACTAAGCACAGAGCTTGGTCACCTTGTGCACAAGGTTTTATTACTACTGTTTTTGCAAATGACTATGTTTTACAGTGATAAAACTTTGTATGCATATGTATTTGAATTAATTTTATAAAATATTTACCGCACGCATTCTAGGGCCTGACGAGAAGATCTTGGAGTTAAAAGAAGAGATAAACAAGTTACGCTATCTTCTAAAGAGAGAGGGGGACACAGTAATGCTTGAATGCGGCAACTTGTTCTATTACCTGGAGTGCGACGGCCATCTGTTTTAAGTAGGTGGCGGATTTAACGCCCACAAGGCATAAACAACGTCGTCAAGATCAAAAACAAAACAGAAAATGTCAGCGACATCTTCCTAATCATAACTCAAAATAATTTAAAACTGCAGTCGCCAACCCACTAACCAAGACTTAGATGGACGTATAATATACAGAATGTCCATATTCTTCATACTATGCAGCATGTTCAACGTCAGAAATAGGTAAGAGCGTGAATCCGTCTCAGATAACAGAGCTTTTCCAGCTAGTAATGTTATCGTGAATTATGATTTATCTATCCAAATATTATTTTTATACCCATCATATTCACAGAGATGAAAATAAAAATATCCACGTTTTTATTTGAACCCGCTTTGAAAGAAGCCTTAGCGAACAAGGAAAGTTACAAGGTTTATTTATCTGACCAACATCAGTCAACGCATCAACTTTCCGCAAACACAACTTGTATTCAGAATGATTTGTAGATAAATTAATTCCTTTGAGAAAATTTCAATAGAGTTTATTTGTACGAGATGTAACTTTATATTAAAGTCAACATAAACAGTTTTCCTTTTCTATATAATAAGTGTTTTTTTGTGTAGTTAAAATTTTTTTATTATCATATGCTGACGACGTAATATAATTTATCATATGTGTGTAATAGGAAGATAGCTTCGGGATAAGCCAGAAAGGCTAGCGATTCCGGTAGATAGCTGTATAACAATCCCATTTATACCAGACGTAAAATACCTAGACCAGCGACAGGTAGCACCGTCAGGGATACGAGACGTTTAGTGTTGTGATCGTCAATCCGCCTTAAAGCATGGAGATTAAGATAAATACTCCTTGCAACAGGTCTGTGTCGAGTAGCAAATTTTTATGAGTTAATAAAAATAAGAAGAAAAAGAGCAAGGAGAGTCTATACCCACATAAAAACCCACTTTACTTTTGGTAACTCAAACAACGAAAAACTTATGGTAATACTTGGGTGTGTTTGTTTCTTTCTGTTTAGTGACGATATATTTATTTGAGCCAGAAAGTCTGGCAACTCTTATAAATTTACATAACTGAAGGTAAACTTTCAAGTGATTTTTTAAAAAAATTATTTTATGATAAGGTGACAAACGATTAATCGTTGGTAAGTGGATGCTCTGGCCCATACATATCTACATCTATCCGCGAAAAAGAAAAAAAAATGTAGATACGTAGGTCTCCGATTCTCACCATACGAAACACAGCAGTATTAAGCTGATAGTTATTCCTAGTTCAGGAGCTAAAGCTCAATCGGAACCTTTGGATCATTTTTATTTGAGTCTAATAAAGTTCTATTATTATTTTACGCTGGTTAGAACGTAAACCTACTCGCCCAGCCTATCCTACCTGTTAGTGCTGCAGCTATAAAATAACTAGAGCGTAGCTCTATTCGGTGAGAGCGTGGTTCTATCCGGTCCAACCTATCTTACCTATTCATGCTGCAGTTATAAAATATATAGAGCGTAGCTCTACTATGTAGAGCGAGACTCTACCACACAGGTTGTGACTCTAACACGTAGATTTACGAGAGGACATAAAAATTTTGGTACGCTAATATATGTACCATATAATCTTTGACAATGAAATGCTTCTAATGTCATATTATGGTTAATAATGACAACAGGGTCAAAGTATTCAATTAACGCGCAATAAATCAAGACAAAGTCAGCTAACACGCGGTTACTGGTGGTCTTCATATCGGGAATTGTAAATATATATATCTGCACCCTTTAAACTTATGAATAAATTGTATATATGAATCATCACTCTCGTTGGATTATATAGGAATTAGTCTGTGACATTTGTAAACTAGTCAGTAGTGTATCTAGCAAAGTGAAATGAGTGATGCAAAACAGTACTGCCATAGGCAAACAATGTAAATTTAATGTTATTTGCTTATTTTGATTGAGCATGTGAAATATAAAAGTAAAGCTCGTGCTATATGTATGCGAAATATTAATATCTTTTTATTTATAGGAAAATGGGTGATATAGTAAGTACCTTGCGACGGTTAAGGCCATGATGAAAACATTACCTCAGTCCTTGTAATTGCCAAACGAATTTCTTCTTAAGCAGGGAGGATTTTAGAACAAATAAAGTACGCTTACATCAGGATGTACGCGTACTTTACGAGACATCTTCGATTCAGGAATCAGGAATCGAAGATGTCTCGTCGATGACAGTTGTATTACTATACTCTATTGGGGATTGGACGGAGCATGCGCTTGAATTTTCGATGTTTTTTTTTAACTTTTTTTGAGAGATTGAAGAACACAGTACCAGTCTTTGAAGCTGCTCAACGTCGCCGGTCTGAATATTTTAAGTCGGTTTTCCTTACAGTCGCATTTAACCATATCCACAGAACGAAACGGGGTGATAGATGCTATCACGCTGCTACCATATGCCAAAGATTCGTATAATTTGATACGAATCAAAATAAAACGATTGACATTTTGTCATATTAAAATAAAAAAAAATTTACTCTATAATTAAATTTATTTCGTTCACTAACACTGACCTCTATGTATATATAGAGGTCAGTGTTCACTAATGTCATGTTTTACTACAAGCCTTATAATTCATTAACCTCATCTTTATTTAAAGTTCAAATTTAATAATTTCAGAAAGAATTTGCTTTAATTGGACTGGGCAAATTGCTTTTAAATTGTGTTATAAATTTTTAAAGCTGTAGTAGATCAGAAACTTAGCTCTCATGGTACGCAGCACCTATAGGTTACGGTAGTCGTCTACTGCCGTTTTTAGTGGGTGCGGCTGAGGTACTATGGACGGACGTCCAATCAAAATGCACGAACTGTAGAATACGAATGGCAAGGCAGTGGCCAGTAGTTCGACGGCTCAACTGTTCCGAGGAAATCTGACAATCAGTTGTCGTCTACGGTTGTTGACTATCGGTTAGTCAACTACGGTTGTTCACTTCGGTTGTTCACTATTGGTTGTTCCCTAAGTTGTTCACCGTTAATTGTTCACTATTAGTCGTTCACTATTTTTCTTCAAATGATTTCTTCAGTTGACTATTTCTTCCAATTGTTCGGTAGTGATTTTCTACAATTTAATCTACTACGTTGTCTTCTGCGTAGCACAGCAGGTTTCGGGCCTCAGGGTCCCCATTACCCTTTCCTCACGGTCCAATTCTGTGGACCAGTCGTGGGAGCCGTTATCGGCATTGTAAGTGTATTGACATTGAGGGTTGTTACTCGATTCTTTAATCTCTATAGAGAAGAGTTCTCTTAGTAGAAGTCACCCGTTCCGGGGCCGGGCATGTAAAGGTGTCATGTTGTTGAGGTGGGAGTGTGGCCCGTTGTCAGCGCGGTCGAACATACCGTGCCACAAACTCCTTGATGTTCTCCATCTTTAGGTTGGCCACGATAACATCACTTCGGACGTAGCGACCTGCACCGAAGATGATCCGTAGTGATAAATTATTTTAGACATGCAGCCGTTGTCTCTGTCAATCGCTCAAGTGCGTGTTATATACATTTTGTATAATTTTAATTTGGTTTTTAGTGGCAGCTTGGATGCCAGGACGGGACGGAGTATCGCCTGCGCACATCTGGTATTGCGGACGACGATGTCAACTTGCGCAGTTATGCGCAACATTCTGTCTATCTGGCATCCAAGGTATGTCACAGCCTTCTGATACTCGATCTCTTGGCCTCTGAGCGTCAGTGGTGTTGGTAATTTCCTGAGGCGGTGGGTGAGCAGAACGGCCGTCTTACCATCATTGACGGCCATCCTCTACTCATCCAGCCACGGTCGCAGCAAGTTCAGCAGTCACTGCATCCTGGCAGCGGCGATATGGGCTCTTCTGGACGATGTGAAGTAGGCACTATCGTCCGCATATAGAGCCAGGTCTATATCGTCCTACCTTTCGCGTATGTGTCCTGCCAGGGTTGGGATGTCATTGGTGTAAGTCGCGCACAAGATTGGCGAAAGACAGCTGCCCTGTGGTACGCCAGCTCTTATCGGTTTCACTGCGGACTCGACATCCTCGACGCAGACGTAGAACGTCCTATCCTTTAAAAACGATGACACTAGCCGCAGCATAGCAGGAGGGACACTCGTGTGTTCTTTCAGTTTGTAAAGTAATCCAGAGTGCTACAACCTGTCGAACGCCTTCTCTATATCAAGAAAGATTCCCAACGGTATGCGGCCGCGGTTATGCTCGGCCGCAAGGTAGTGCAGCACCCCGGTCAGCTGTGTTGCTGTAGATTGATACCTCCTAAATCCATGTTGTTCCACCCTTAGCTGTATACAAGGGCGGACTCTTTTTAGTATTATTCTTTCTAGTAATTTGGCTATATGCGGTAGCAGCGTAATAAGCCTGTAATTGGCTGCTCTACGCCTGTTCTTCTCGGGATTCGGCAGAACAATTATCTTGCTGGATTTCCATTCCTCCGGGAAGTGGGAAGTCCGCGATACTCTAAGAGTGTTCTGTTGGGCAGCTGTCGAAGTGCTGCATTAGTGCCGTGGCGCCTTCCTCGGTTGCAGGCGGGTTACTGTCCTCTGCAATTCAGCGGGGGACATGAACCACTCTCCTGCAAGCGGTGGCGCAGGCGACAATAGGAATTCCTGTACACGGCTCTCCTTTTGGGCATGAAGCTCCATGAACTCCGCACTTTCTGGGTTCGGCATAAATTGCTCCTCAAGTAGTCTGTTAAGATATCCTCTACCTGGCCTCATAACAATGTTTGTCCGCGTTGTTAGTCAATGGGCAGACAGGTGATCTAGTTTTAGTTAGCTGTCGGTTCACTTTATAGAGCGACGTATCTTGCTCTTCCGCTTTCCAATGCGCCGCCACCAGAACTCTCTCTGTGGGCGTATTGGACCGACAGCTCGTCTGTCAGCTTATTCAGTTGAGATTTCATTCTGGAGCAGCGGGTGCGTGCCCAGAGCTTCTTCATGCTTTTGGTTTGTTGCACACGTATTTCCGTGGCAGCTCTTCTATCCTTTTCATTAATGGGACGATAGTAGAGGCTGCGTGGAGGGCTTCGTTGATCGTCTTTGATATTCTGGTTGCACCGGCCTCTACGTCGTCCACTAAATTTATCTTGATGTTCGCTGGAGCCCTCCTGTAGATATTGCTGGTAAAACCTCCAGTTGATCTTGGTTTTAAAAGCTTTGGGAGTGCGAAGTCACCGCCCTGAGGCCAAGGGTATTAATATCGGAGGTGCTGTACCAGGTCAGGCGCACCTTTACCACTATCGGTTGACGTTCATAGAGAGCACGATGTTCAGTACATCCGGACGTTTCGGTGGTCTGCAGGAACGTGCGTCGGTTCTTCGGGACCTAAAACATCATAGTTTACATTTCATCACAGTAAACGTTTTCGTGGTAGAGCCACGCTGCAACTATATTTTGGTTGTAGCGCGAATGGGTTGGCTCAACGGGGTAGGGACCACGCTCACAGAATACTAGTAAAATAGCAGCATAATGCTGCTGTGTGTTTCGTATGGTGAGAGAACCGAGACCCTTTTACTGGAAACGAGGCATTCCATCTTAGTCCTCAGGGTAACAACGCATCTGCATTTTGATTCTTAATTGAGGATAAATGTAGATGTCTATGGGCCACAGTACCCACTTACCATCAGGTGGACTGTGTGCTCGTTTGACACCCTATGCTATATAAAAAAAAATAGTTGTTCGATTCGGCTGTAGTATCATTACATAAAGAGAATGTAATTATAAACGGTCTAGGTGGCGAGGTGCAAACAATCGGATATGTTTATGTTCCATTAATGATTCATGGATCTGTTATTACAAGTTCTTTGTTTTAATTCGTTACCAATTTCGTCGCATGGAATTCTAGGTAGAGACTTTTGAATAGATTTGGAGCATGTTTAGATTTCGAGAAAATATTTTATCTTTGAAATAGGGTCGGGCCACACTTGTTTCTTGCCTTCACTAATAATTATAATATTAACGTATTGAAATTCCCCAGAAGTGAATCCATACATTATATTCAAACTGATTTTCAAACCGATTGCATTATTTGTTCACGAGAATTACAAGATGGCGTTTATTTGGCTAGCTCGATAGCGACACCAATTAAGGAAAAATACCAAAAATATTAAATGTTACCGAAAATCAGTAACATTGTTGTGAATAAATCCTGCATTCATGATCTTAACGATTATAACATTTGTAGTTTTGAGAAAATGAGAATAATTCAGACCGAGTAAAACGATTATTTTCCTCATTAAAATTAAATGATTTAAATGACTTAGAAATTCAAAGTATTCAAAATATTTGTGCAAAATATGCAGATATTTTTTATTTAGAGATAAATTGACAACAACAGATATTTACACTCACAATTTTTTTGAAACCAAACGTTAGTCCAGTATTTCAAAACCCTAGGTTACCAATTAGTCAGAAAAGGAAATTAATCGTCAAATTAGCAACATGCTTAAAGAAGGGATTATAGAACCTAGTAAAAGTGACTGGTCTAGTCCAATATTATTGGTGCCTAAAAATTAGATAAATCGGGCAAAAAAAATGGCGATTGGTAGTGGATTACCGTAAATTAAATAACTGTATAGAGGATGATAAACCCTCCTGATATATCACAGAAATCTTAGAATCTTTGTCTGAAGTGTATATTTTACACATTTAGATTTATATCAAGGGTATTACAATGTTAATTTAGATAAAAGTTGTCGAAAAATTTACTGCTTCGATTCTGGTCAATATCAGATGACGAGAATGCCCATGGGATTAAAACAAGTCCCAGCTCTTTCTCGCGAATGATGAATTTAGCAATGTCAGGACTAAATAATGAAAAATGCTTGATTTATTTAGATGACGTCATTGTTTTGGTAGACAACTAGACCACCACAATAAAACTTACAGGATGTTTTGAAAGACTTCGTTCAGTAAATTTAAAATTAAATCCGTCAAAATGTACATTTCTTAAAAACAGATTTTATATTTAGGACATATGTATCTAACGAAGGATTTTACCTGATCCTGAAAAATAAATACAGTAAAACTATCCTTGTCCGCAAAATGCCGATGAAGTTAAAGATTTGTATGCTCACAAATTATTATAGAAAGTTTATACCCAACTTTGCTGAAATTGCACAACCATTAAACCAACTTTGTAGAAAAATACTAATTTCTGTTTGGACTGAAAAATGTCAAAAGTCTTTGAAACACTCAAAAACGTATTATGTCCCCCAGTTTTAGATTACCCTGATTTTTCAAAAGAAAATTATTTCATTTTACAAACCGATGCATCTAATAAAGCAATTGGAGCAGTTCTGTCGAATAAAATGGAAGACCAATAGCATTTACTAGCAGATCTCTGAATAAGGCTGAATCAAACTATCCAGTTATAGAAAAGAGTTGTTAGCGATAGTATGGGCCGTCAAATATTTCAGACCGTATCTGTATGGGCAATATTTTAAAATCAGGACTGACCATAAACCTCTAGTATACCTATTTGGCATGAAAGATCCATCGAGCAGGCTTATGAAGTTTCGTTTGGTATTAGAGGAATATAATTTTGACGTAGAGTATGGGGGTCTTGATAATGCAGCTGCAGATGCGTTATCTAGAATCTGTTTGAGTTCGAAAGAGTTAAAAGAGTTAAATGAGAACATTGTTAATGTCTGACACGAGCAAATCGCGAAAATAATAAACCAGATCCTCCTCGTTGGACATGATACCCACAGACTTGAGGCCTGATCAACAACTGAAAGTCGGGTAATCATGTCAAACCAGCAGAATCAGTGGAGCTGCGTGTATGGTTAATAAAGATGATTTGAAAACATTGAGAAAATTAAGAGTTATTAGTAAAGAAAATAATACATTTTGTTATGTTGAAAGGAAAAGATAATTTATATTAAATATCTAAGTTCCGACTCACGAATGACGCGACGCGAGTTTGTGAGGGAATTAGATGAATTTTGTAAGTTAATAAATGTTAATGAAGTATGTATAATAAAAGAAGGATGGTAATAAGGAATTTATTAAAAACTAGTTGAAGAAGTTAAATCTATGAATGATAGGACCGGTCCACGTGTACATATAATAAATAATGTAAAAACGATATAGTAAGGATGACAGAAAGGTGATATTAAATGATTCCATCTCCTACCTAGCAGTGGCCATGCAGGTATGAGAAGGATGGTCAACAATATAAAAAAGTATTATTATTGGCCTGGGTTAGATAGGATGTAAAGAACTTTGTTAGGCATTGTGACAAATGTCAGCGTCAGAAATTTACCCGTAAAGAGAGCCATTAGAAATAACAACGACAGCTAACACAGCGTTTGAAAAGATATATTTAGACCTAGTAGGTCCATTTGAAGTTGATAATAATAATTACTCTTATGGTTTAACGCTACAATGCGAACTCACTAAGTATGTCGAAGCATATCCCTTAATTTCTAAAAACCAACGAAGTAGCAAAGAGTTTTGTTACTAACTTTATTCTTAGGTATGAGTACCAAAAGTAATAACTACTGACAGAGGAAAGAGTTCACCGCATCATTATTCCAAGAGGTATGTAAATTGCTTCAAATAAAACAATTAAATTCGACTGCTTACCACCACCAATCACTAGGTGCGTTGAAGTGTCACATAAAATTTAAATGCTTTTCTTTGCATTCAAATTGATAATCACCCTGAAACATGGAGCGACTGGTTACCATTTTGGTCGTTTGTTCTATAATACGACAGTTCATAGCAGAGACGAAATTCAGTCCTTATGAACTTGTCTTTGGTAAAAATGTTCACTCCTAGTAATTTGACAGTAGATTTAGAGCCACTTTATAACTACGATCATTATCCATGTGAGCTCAAATACAGGTTACAATTGTCACAAAGAGATGCAAGAAATAATTTGATAAAGTCTAAAGAAAAAGAGGAAAATTATATTTGATAAATATACCAAGCCTATAAAATACAATGTAAATGATTTAGTACTTAAAAAATGAGTCAGGTAATAAACCAAGTGATCTATACTCTGGTCCTTATAAAGTTGTTAAAGATGTAGCACCAAACGTAGAAATAATTAAGAATGGTAAAATGAATTAGTACATAAAACCGCACGAAATTGTATATCCAATAATAAATAAAACATAATTTATATGCTTTGTCTAAGTACATTTATTGTTATTATTATTATTTCTTTCTGTAGATTACTTAATACATGTAATTATAAATATTCTAAATTAAATAATCAAAAAAAAAATCTTCTTAAATAAATACCTTATATATTATTTTATAATGTAACTGTTCCTAATATTTACAAAAATAAAATCTTTTAATGTATCGATGTTTAAAAAAAAATGTATCCTTGTATTGTCACATTTTTTTTCTTTTGGATGGAAGGTGTAGTAGTAGTAGTAAGAGTATATAAAGTACACACACAAGTGTAATAATAATCCTATATAATCAAATTTATTAATACAATAAAGTGAGTCTTATATCATCATTCGTTTGTTTAACTCCTCTCCTAACATTCGCCCTACACGGCATCTTTATAAAGTTTACGACTCGCTGGGTTGATTAGTCTAGATACGAAGGCTAGGTGTTTTGCGTTTAGGTCCCCCGCAATAATTGTAGGTGCAACGCCATCCATTATCGTCCGGATGTCTGAGGAGCAAAATGGAGTCCCTGGCGGGCGGTATGCTGCGTAAATCTTTAGTTCGTCGTCCACCGCCTCCATTTTTATGCCGATGGAGCGCATAGACTGATACCTCTGGTAGGTCTAGGTCTATGGATGATGTTTCTCCTCACAAGAGCGACCGTGCCTATAGGCGGCTCCTTGAGCGTTGACCTCGTCCCTCCTGTATATGTGATAGTTTGGCGGCCTGCGTGGGTGGACGGTCTTAATTTCATCTCTCCCAGTGGTATCACATGGATGTGTTGTTGTTGAGCGACTGTGCGGGTTCATGCAGCTCTGCTGGATTCCGTCCGGATTCCAATAGAGGAAGCGCAGGTTACCAGGTTACTCACCTTCGCAGAGTGAGGTAGTAATTGCGCCAGCGCCTTCATTATAGCGGTAATTGGTTCTGTTCCGGCTCTATTATCGGCCAGGACCTGGCTGACCTGTCAGAGTGATCCCCTAAAAGTTACAGCCTATATACGTCCCACTGCTGGGCGCAGGCCTCCTCTCATTTCTGAGAGGATTTAGAGCAAGAAATGTCCACCGCGCTGCCCCAATGCGTATTGGCGAACTTCTTCACATATCTTCGAAATATTTTTTTCATTTCAGACATGCAGGTTTCACGATGTTTTCCTTCACGGCCGAGCACGTAAGAGTGACCCCATGCTTCCTCGTAATCCTCCTTAGGTCTGGGCAGCGGCGGTCGTTGGCTGTATGATTTTGCCGTAATTGGTATATTTGGGCTCCTCGTCTCTACCCTTGGGCATTGACTGGCAGTATGGTTTCCGGCATTATTCTGGATTTTCATCCGATTTTATGGCAAATGTCTGAGTTTTAGAAAAATCGTCGTATAGGCGGTACTTTACAAACTGAAAATTGTACAAACTGGAATAAAGAAAAAAAACTACAAGAGCCTCAAAATATCTGTTACGTTTGATCTGCAAATAAACTTGA